>JACEEZ010001572.1:141605-201605 GCA_016584305.1 Chionoecetes opilio | reverse complement strand
CTGCGACTCCCCCGGTTTGCAGGGCCGTGTTATGGGGGGACTCGCGTATGGTGTGTGTGTTTTTTAAGATATTCTTTGGCGGCGGAGTATTACTGAGCGGCGGTGGTTTGGTATCTTTTACTTTCATTTACGGTTTTATTTTTAGTTTTACTGGGCAAGGCTTGTAGGGTTTGGGTTTTAGGGGGGACTCGCGGGTTTATTTTTTTATTATTTTTATACTTCTTTGCGGGGAGTATACGGAACGGCCGGTGGTTTTGGTATCTTTTAACGGTTGAGTACGTTTTTTAAAGTTTTGTTTTTCAGGTGTATTCGTGTTTGCTGGGTGAATGCGTTGAGTGCAAAGATGAAAAAGGGGTGTAAAAATAGAATAACAGAAAACGGTTAACGAGAAGCAGATACGTTTTTTTATGGGGTTTGGACGTTATATTTTCGTTTTTATTCGCTATCTGAGAGTAAATTAAGCTCTGACAGCGGAATGCCCTGTTACTATTTGATGGTGAACGTGTGTGTGTGTGTGGGTGTGTATGTGGCGAGAGAGAGAGGCAGAGGAGAGAGGAGAGCAGACGGAGGGGGAAGAGAGAGAGAGAGAGAGAGGAGAGAAGAGAGAGGAGAGAGAGAGAGAGAGAGAGAGAGAAAATGGATAGATAAATGCAGAATACTAAGTGTGTCCTCCCCTCACCCTCTCCCAACCATTTCCTCAACTTATCTCATTTGTCTCACCTTCTTCTTTTACGTAAACCCCTTGTTAAAGTCTCTCTCTTCACTCTCTTTAGTCTCTCTCTCTCCTCTACTCTCTATAGCCCGTCAGGGTGACAAGGTTGGTAGAGACGTGAGCCAGCAATGGCAGTCGTCCCTGTGCATTCGGTCAGCGGTTCGAGTCCGCTAGTTCGTGCTGACGTGGCGGCGCTTTGTATAGTCAATAACCTTGTAGTTGGTACTGCAAAGTGTCTAACAATAGGAGAAAATCTTTTATTATCTCTCTCTAAACCTCCATATGTCACCTCTTCTCTACTCTCCAAACCATTCCTAGGACTTGTCATCTTTATCATCTCCCTCACTCTCCTGTTTTCCATTCTTTCCTAATCTTGGTGAGCAGAACAAAATAATCCCTGTGGCCGCCAGATTCCCGTCCCGAGGGAGCTCTCAGAACAAGAGCTCCTTGATTGTTCTCTGTGGATACTTTTCAGATAAACTTTTCGATGTATTTCGGCTCATTGTGTTCCATTTTGCTTTTATATAGGTTTTCTTGTTACTTCTTTTCCAAGGCCTCTCTGATTGCCCTGCTCTCACTGGTTGGTTAGTGGTGCTCTGCGTTACTGTTTTAATAAAGAATGTAAACATTGTAACACACTTGATGGCGTCAGCGTGCGCACTCTAGTCTTACGGCACGGTGCTGTCGTTATGTTTCGTAAGTCGCCAAGTGATCCATTTAATTCCTTGAGATTGGGCCACATTTTTATGTTGCCTGTCATTTCACAAACTTTGGTAATTTGTTGTTGACTTTGGAAGGGTAAAGGTAAGATGGGAGCATACGCTAAGCTGCGCGTGGCATGCGGTGCTCCATCTCCGTGGCTAAAGCCCCCGTCACACATTCATAATGGCATGCCAACGAACGCGCCCAACAATGCAATGCGCAGCGCCGTCATGGTCCTGGTTATGGGTCCATCGTGACCGATCGTGACGCTCGTGACCGCGCTCGGCCGAGGCCAGAAAAGTAATGCGTGCACTAAAAAAATCGGGAAGCTCCCCGATGTGGTTACCCAAGCAGCGCAATCGTAAGGTCTATCGTGACGCTATCGTTATCTATGGAGCAGCTTCGTGACACTACCGTGATCGTCTTATGTCTATAGGGACGATAAGAAACCGTTAAGCTGAGCCTTTGTTCCCCTACCCTTCCCCCCTTTTCCCCCCCTTTCCTCATTCACCTCACCCACCCCGCGCCTCTCTACCCCCTACTCCCTCATCACGTGATGACACCACCCTCAGCCTACTCTCTACCCTCTACTCCCTCGCCACGCGATGGACACCACCCTGCCCCTATCCCTCTCCACATGTTGACACCCCCACCCACTTTTAACCACTCATATCCACACCAAACGTACCAACAACGCCTTCTACATGCCCAAGCCCCTCCCCCCGTTTCCCCACCAAACATCAAACACCCCCTTCGTTATTACAACCACCCTCCCCTGTTTCCCCCCCTTCTTCTCACCAAACAAGTACCCCACCCATGTTTCTCCCACCTTCATCTTCTACACCCCCTTCGCTTGTGATCACCAATGGCCACCACACCCACGTGAGGCATGTCTCTTGAGCGTATCGTGATACGTTCATGGGCACTGTCGTGGTTATCGTAAAGCTCTATCGTGGACGACAAAAAGACCGTTGATTTTCGCAGACGTACGTCTTACAGCTGTCATGACTCCTCGTGACCATCTTACGGACCACTCATGACACATACGTCCAGCGGGCGTGACATTTTGTTGTGAGGCTATCGTGGTCTGCGTTTTTGCGTGGTCAAATTTCACGATAGCGGTGTCAATAGTCAAATGGTGGCGCTATCGTGGTTCGATTATGGAATGTGGACGGGGGCTTTAGCCCTTAGAGCCTGTGGTGGGTGAGGAACCCGTTACCCTGGGGACACAGGGTAGTGTGACTCCCGGGTACCACAGTTACCTTCCCCAGGGCTACCCCAGTGTACCCATTTATCAACCCCGAAAGGCGGTTAAGAAGATAGCTGGGTTAGGCTGGTCACCAGCCTGCGGCCCGGGATCGAACCAGGGCCGCAGATCGTTAAGCAGGAACGCTAGCCACTGCACCACGGAGGGCGACTTTGAGTGCTGGGTGATGAAGTTACAAGAGGCCGTACTTGTTTTTTCTCTTGTTCTTCTAAGATTTTGTTTATGGAAGCGGAACCGCGCGCGGGACAACCCGTGTTGCTGACGCCATAAGGCCTGTGTCCGCGGGATTTTGCGTGTTGTTGATTTGTGTTTAATGGCGTTTCGTTGCTTGTTTGCGCCGCGGATTATCTTATTCTACTCTATCCTAATATCTATCTAAGTATATATTATTTATCTACGTCTGGAAACGAGTCAGGGAGTCTGCAGAGTATGCATGGCACTCATGTATTTAGTAGAATCAGGATAGAGGGATGTTTGTACACCACTGCAGCACACAGTCCACACACAACGGCATCGCTCCATCCCGAGAGCCCGCCTACGCCCACTGCTCCCTCCCTCCCGCACACACACTTCTCTCTTTGTGTGCAATTTCCTGGGTGTGAATGTAGAGAACAAAGTCACAGTACAGGGTTATATGGCCATAATGTCTTGCCTGGTGTGGTGAGGGTCAGAAGGGAGTTGACGTCCCGCGGCCACGCCACAAGTACAACGCCGCCAGGGTGCGCGCCGAGGTGTCCAAGGCGGGCGGGAACGACGTCAACTCTGCAAAGTGTCGGGGGGCACAGTGGCGGGGAGGAAAGTGATAGGAAGCTACCGAGGCACTTTCCTCACGTTTCTACTATTGTCTCTCAGTGAATTGCCGCCTTTATTTTATCTGAAGAAGGCAATAGTAGGAAATGTAAGTAAATGGACTACTTTGCTTTTTCCGTGTTTTCTCACCACCATCCCCACTCACTCACTTGCTTGTTTATATCATGCTTGTTATACCCCAAATCACTTGCCTTGCTTATACCATGAGTCAACAGTACACTTATGGTCATGTTACGACACCATGATCCGGAGCCGGACAGTTTGCCCTACGGACAGTTTGCCTAAGGAACCAATTGCCTACGGACAATTTGACTACCGGACAGTTTGCATAGGTCAGTTGATACCGGACAGTTTGCCTACCGGACAACAATTTGCCTATGGACACTTGCCACGCGGACACTTTGGCCTCAGTGTTCCATAGGAAAATTTTCTTTACCTTGGTTAGATTAGGTAGGGTTAGGTTAGGTAGGTTAGGTTAGGCAGTTAGGTTAGGTTAGTTAGTTAGCAAAGTGTCCGTAGGCCAAAAGTGTCCGTAGGCAAATTGTCGGTAGGCAAATTGCCAGTAGGCAAAAATGTCGGTAGAAAAAACTGTCCGGGTAAGGCCCAAACTGTCTCGGAGGCAAATTGTCCGTAGGCCAACAACTGTCCGTAGGCAAACTGTCCGGGTACACCTACGATCATGCTTTAGTAAAAGATCTATGTGGCGCATGCCCCTTACATTCAAAGTCCCTTGGAAAATAATGCAGGACCATTTACTTTAGTAATATCACAAGGCTTGTACTTGATACTAGGCCTTGTACAAAAGAAGGTATGGAAGTCTGTTGTTGGAAAGTTCCGATCAGCGTTATTGTAACGTTCTGTGTACTGTGGGTTCATCTAAAGCACTGCTGTGGGGCTGTGTCCTGGAGGCATGAGGGAGAGTTCATTGAGGGTGCTGTAGGCGATGTACGCAGCGAAAAATCACTCCACTGGCGAGAACGTCATGGGAAAACTTAGCTAGAAAAAGGGAATGATTATTACTGTTCGTATTTCTTACACTTTCATTACCATTTTGTTTCCAATACTTTCCCACCATCTTAACAAATTGCTCATTCTTATTTAAGCCCTTGTATAGGTAGGTCTCTGCTCAACCTTGAATATCATGTTATGCTAGGGCTACCTAAGGTTAAGATTCTAAAGCAGTTATAAGAATTAAACTCAGTGAAATAATGAAAGTCTAGTTTTCCAAATTGACCAAAAACAAGATAGCCTTAGTTTTTCAGTTGATTTAAAAATAAGGATATAATCTAAACTTTGTTATATATTGATAATGGTTAGTAGACTCATGTGATTTAGTCAACCTTTTTGTAGTCAGGCAAGCAGACCGAGAGTTTCAGGCAAACACAGGCTTTGAAAGGTTGAGAAGTTATTACATTTTAGTAGGTGTGAAGTATAAAATTACAGTATTCTTTTAAGTAGTCATTTCACGTGTTTGAAGTGTATGTTACATTGATTCACTTTTCAATGTTTAACTTTCTATTAAGATGTGCGACATGAGTACGTGAGCAGACTGATATCAAAGGAATCTATTATATTATTGCAAAGTGGAATGTAATTTTTAGTATTATGTCAAGCAGTGAAGATTTCGAAATATATAATATACTAGCCGCAAAGCCGCACTCCGGCGGACTTTTTGGTAGCCTCCTGCGAAGGGCCTATTGGTGGGCCATTGCCCACCAAAACACAGGGAGCTCCAGATTAGCCCCTTCTAGATTTACCTACAATCATGATTGCTATGTATTCCCAACGCCAAACCATCACAATCACCCCAACCCATTCACTCCACCCAATTCCCCATCACCCCCCACCCACCATCATCACCCATTTACCCATCACCACACACCCATTACCCACACCAACACCCATTCACTCACCCATTTCCCATCCACACCCCATCTATTCCCTCACCCATCACCCATACTCCCCACCCATTCACTCACCCATTCACCCCACACCCATACCCATCACCCCCCCCACCCCCCCCCCCCCCCCCCCCCCCCCCCCCCCCCCCCCTCTCCCAACCCATTCAATCCCCTTACCCATCCACTACATCAAGGTTTCCCTCAATTCTCGCAACCCAATTGTTCTTTTCACATTGCTCGCTAATAGGTGCTACCAAAAAGAAAAAAAAGTGATCGGATTCACTATAAGTGGGATTTAAAAACTTCCCCTGGTCGAGCTGGTTCCAAAAAACTGTGCCATATGAGGGGATTGGGGCCACTGGGGCGGCACCTATCGCGGACAGGGACACACAAACACACACACACACAACACACACACTTTCGCTTATATGATTATAGACAGTATGTTATGAGGGTACTCAGCTTCAAGACCCGGGAGCATGAATCAGAGGCGTTGTACTGGACTGGTTTGTGGGTCAAGAGGGAGGGAGAGAATATGACGGGGGGGTGACGGAAAATAGTAGCAATGACGATGAGAGAGAGAGAAGAGAGAGAGAGAGAGAGAGAGAGAGAACTGAGAGAGAGAGATGAGAGAGGGAGACGAGAGAATGAGAAGAGAGACGAGAGAGATGAGACGACGAGAGACGAGAGAGAGAAGAGAGATGAGAGATGGGAGAGAGGAGGAGAGCAGAGAGAGAGAGAGTATTTTGTTAGGAGGAAATTGTTACATATAGATTTTTTTTCTGAATTATAGATACGAATAAGTAAGTGGACTTCAGTAACATTAGTGATGTCTCAAATACAATAATAAAGTAGTGTGTTCGAGGGGTGTGTTTTGTTTTCTCCTTGGCGGTTCCTTCATCAGTTGTGCGTCCTGTGGGATGTTTTGACCACATCATTCGGTTACCTCAACCAGTCGGTTAGATTACAGTATCTTCTCTCTCGCCTGTCTCTCTCTCTCTCTCTCTCCTCTCTATCTCTCTCTCTCTCTCTCCTCTCTCTCTCTCTCTCTCACTCTATGTTATACCCTCTTACTCCCTCTTCCACACATTCCTAGACTTGTAATCTTTATCATCCTTTCCTTCTGTCTTTCCCTCTTTCATATTTTGGCGAGGGCAGCAAACAAAAGTCATCCCTGTGGGTGCCACGATTTGCCGTACGAGGGAAGCTCGCCAGAAAAGAGCTCCTCTGATTGTCTCTGTGATTTTTTCAGAACTTTTTTTCGATATATTCCCGGCCTCATGTTTCCATTTTTGGTTTATATCTGTTTCTTGTTACTCTTCCCAGCCTTTCTGATTTTCCTATACTATTCACTGGGTGGTTAGTGGTGTTTCGCGTAATGTTTTATTGGAGCATGTAACACTTTAGATTTGCGTCAGGAGTGCGCCACCTAATCTACGGCGCGGTGCTGTCGTCTAGTTCATAAGTTGCCGTGATCCCTTAATTCCTGACAGCTGCACATTTTTATAGTTCCTGTCATTTCACAAAACCTTTTGGTAATTTTTCTGTGACTTGGTGCTGTGTGTGGATGAAGTGACAAGAGGCCTGTACTTGTGATCTTTAGTTTTTATAAGATGTTTCTGGAAGCTTACCGCGCGCCGCCGACCCACCCAATCACCCAGTGTTGCTGACGCCATAAGTGAATGTGTCCGTGCGGTATTTTGCGTGTTTGATTTGCCTTTAATGGCGTTTCGTTGCTTGTTTGCGCCGCGGATTATTTACTTATCTACTCTGGAACCATCAGGGAGTCTGCAGGGTATGTATGGCACTCATGTATTTGGTAGAACAGGAAATATGGATGTTTGTACACATTGCAGGCACACAGTCACACACACTTCCTCCCTCCATCCCACCCGCGCTCTCTCTCCTTCTGTCCCTCCCGCACGCTCTCTCCCTCCCTCCCGCACACTTCCTCTCTCCCTCCCTCTCTCTCCTGCATATATCTTGGTGGTGGTGAATGTATGATCACCCAAGCCATAGTCGGTGTTATCTGGCCATAATGTGGTGCCTGGTGAGGGTGTGAGGGAGGCCCCGCGGCACGCCACAACGCCGCCAGGGTGGGCGCCGAGGTGTCAAGGCGGGAACACAGGCTTGAGTGGCGCGCGAGGTGTGACAATCATCCCATCATCCTGACTACAAGGTGAAATTTTGTTGTTGTATCTTATTATTAGTGGCGGTGGCGGTGAGAGCACAGTGACGGAAGCAGAGACACTGTACTTCCACTCACGTCTCTACTATTATCCTCTTCATTTTACTGCCTTTATACTATCTCCTTGTACTATTATCCTTATACCTACACCTTATTATTCCTTATACTACCTCCTTATGCTATCTGAAGAAGGAAATAGTAAAAATGCAAGAGAAATATACTACTGTTGCTTTGATTCAGTGTTTTCTCACTACCATCCCGACTCACTCACTGGTCTTGTTTACACCATGGAGTCAACAGTACACGTGTTGTCATGTTACTGCACCATGATCATTGCCTGGAGTTAATTTACAGATCTATGTGGCGTTTCTCTTACATTCAATTCACATGGAAATAATTCTAGCACCATTTACTTCAATAATATAGGCTACTTGGCTTGTAATAGGCCTTTAGACGCAGAGGCCAGGGGTCCAATGTACTGATATGTTTACATTTTTTCCGTTTTCCCGTGCGGGCAACATGGGTGACTAATAATTTTTTCGTAAATAGTTTTTTTCGTTTACTCCACATAATAGCCCCTCTCAGTAATGAAGTTATTTTCATAGTATCATGAATTACTCACATACATATCCCATACACTTCAATCTCCATGTTAATCACAATCTTCGTATATATGAATAAATATCTGTAGTACTTGTATATGTATTATCATAGACCACTGTATACCTGGACTGCGCACGGAATATCGGCCCGTCGCACAAGGGGCTGAAGTCGGAGGGCCGCTCGGATTCATATATATATATACGGATCATATAGACTGGTTTATCAGTATATATATATGATATACTGCAATCTTCTTAAATGTTTGTTCTATAATATTATCAAATAAAAAACAGTAAAACACGCTAAAGAAATGCCATTACGAGACTCTGAAGAAATATGCATGAACTTAATATTCACTTCAACTCTTCGCCATTTAAAACTTTGCGAGTCAACTTTTATCATGAAGGGTATCAATAGAAGCGCAATTTTATTAGCTTTCCATTGCTATATTTCGTTATCTGATAAATGAATTAAAACCATGCATAAATTAGCGTTAACTAAATACATAAAATCATCAATCGGGTAATTTTCCCGATTGATGAGGCTATTTATTTAGTCAACGCTAATTTATATATGGTACTAATTCATTTATCAGAAAACGATATATATAAGTAAATAATAAAGATTACGATAAGAACTAGAACTCATTTGAAATAATGAAAGTTTAGCTTTCTAGTCGACAAAACAAGATAGCCTAGTTTTCAGTGAATTCAAAAGTAAATCTCTAACAAACTTTGTTATATATTGATAATGGTTAGGTAGTCTTATTTTGATTAGTCAACTTATTGTATTCTAGCAAGCAGACTGCGACAATTTTAAGGAAACACCAAGGTTTGAAGGTTGTTGAGGCGAATTGTGAGGCGGCTGCCTTGGTAGGTGACGGGGAAGCACCCAAAGGCGGTCGCCTTGTGCCCGTCGGAATACGAGGGCTGCCTCGGGCTGTCCCCCCCCCCCCCCTCTCTTTTTTGCTGCCCTTTCATTGTCCTACGAGCTGTCCCGCAGCTGCCAGTGTCCCGATGTAACTAAGGGCCGTACTTTTAAAATCTTTCGCCAGGGCTGGCGAAAGCGTTCGCCAGGCGCTCAGTGATTTCTTACTTTTAAACGCCACGAGCGCTCCGCCAGGCGCTGCTCCGCCAGGGCTGGCGAAGGAGAAGTATTGGAATAGCCTGGCGAACGTGAGTTCTGGTGAGACGTCCCTCTCACCGGGGCGATAAACATTTTTGCATTCAGTTATACTTTTTACAATACTACTAAGCATTTCATGAGATAGGAAACCTATTGCGACGGAAAATATGTGGTATGGCAAGTTCTTTCATGGAAAATAAGAAATTTTATATTATTTTCAAAACACCATCGGGGTTCCAACCGCAGCTGACAGCACCAGAACACCTCCCCCCCCCCCCCCCCCCCGAGGTGAGTGTATTTGCCTTTTCGCCCCAATATATATTGCTTTGGGGACCATATTGCACAATATAAGTATACATTGGATGTTTTGGTGATGGCATCTTTCATTGAGTTATATCAGATTTCCTCTCCCCCTCATAAGAATTCAGTGAGACGTGACTATGATATCATTGTGCTCCCGCCACAAAAATATTTTATTTCTGTTGTATATCAGATAAAATTGGGAATGAGTTATTTTGTAAAAATATCGGGTTTATGTTTTGGTGAGGGCGTCTTTACATTGAGCTATTTTCAGGGGCCTCTGACCCTCATATATTACACGTGAGCGTGCTTATAATAGTGTGCTCCCGACACGGTAAATTAGTTTTATTTGGTAAATTTTTACACTAGGACCAGAATTCTCTACACCTTTGGGAGTATGGTTTCTGTTTACCTTAATAGATTCTGAGAAACATTCTCTCAATGAGTTTCCGTCGCAAATCACTACTTTCGGAGATATAAGATGCTTTTAGTAGGAAGGGGAGTGTATAGGAAGGGGTGCAGTCAGTTCGTTCACAAGTTTTTTTCGTACACCAGTAGATTAGTAGACCAAAAAGTTGTTTCGTAGTCTATATGAAACCATAGTCGTTTCGTACACTCAGCTCAGAGTTGAACTTTACTACTAGAGTTACGAAACGACATCACTTATGTACGCAAAACTCAAAATCAGTGTACGAAACAACTAACAAAACCTGTGTACAAAAATCCCTGTAACATATGGGAGATATGAAAATTTAACTAACCTAACCCTACTGTTACAGGGAGTTTCGTCCCCAGGTTTTGTTTTGTTTTTCGTACACTGATTTTGAGTTTTGCGAACATACGTGATGTCGTTTCGTAACTCTAGTAGTAAAGTTCAACTCTGAGCTGAGTGTACGAAACGACTATGGTTTCATATGACTACGAAACAACTTTTTGGTGTACGAATCTACTGGTGTACGAAATGACTTGTGAATGAATTGACTGCATCCCCTCCCATACACTCACTAACCTAACCCCATGTTTTAACCTAACTAAAGTCAAATCCTCTTTAAAAAAGTGTCCGCGGCAAGGGAAGAATAGAGGCGATGCAGGTTCCCAAGAGGAAGAAGGGGGAGGTGCACATAAACACTGTCTCTCTCCTCCCGAAAATAGGATGTTATTTATATCTCCAAAAAATTATTTGCGATGGAAGCTCATTGAGAGAAAGTTTCCTAGAATACAATAAGGTAAGCAAACATGCTCCCAATTGTGTGGGAAATTCTGGCCCTAGTGTAAAATATTATACCTTTTATTTATTTGGTTAATCAGATGAAATTGAATGAGTTACAACTTTTGTTACAATTAGAAGGTAATATGCAGTTTCAATCAATACTCACTATTGAACAATACCTACTGATATAACTAGGGGCCTGTGGCCCCCGGAACCCCCTTGCTAGTTCACTAACCTAACTAAATTTTCATTTATGCGCTTTACTGTTTTTGAGGACGAAACTTTGTCATGAATGTTTAAAATATTTTAAATTTATCTGATACTTATTTTTGGGTGATTTATTTTCTCTGATTTAAAATCGCTTACAGTATATTTAAATGATGTTAGATTTTTATATTTTTACATATTTTTTTTCCCAGATTATGGACGCACTGCTAGATTTTGAAGATATAGAAGTGCTTGATCCAGCCAAGCAGAATGGATCAGATTTCCAAGGGCAAACTTTAAGACAAAGACAGCCTAGATTTGTTCCTGAGCGAGACTGAGTTGGAATTAAAAATTGGTTGGTAATAAAAAATACTGAAAACATTTCCCAATGTTTAAAATCACAACCTATATATTGTTTTGTCTTTGTACTTGTTAAATGGTGAATGAGATTATATGATTAATATAAAAATTGGGCCCTTTGGAAGTATGATTGATTGTAGCATGTTAGGTTAAGTGGTGAACTATATTTAATGATTTATATCTGCTGGAAGTATCTGATAGTGTGTAGCAGGTTAGGTTAAGTGGTGAACTATATTTAATGATTTATATCACGCTGGGAAATATCTGATAGTGTGTAGCAGGTTTTGGTTAAGTGGTGAACTATATTTAATGATTTATATCACTGCTGGAAGTATCTGATAGTGTGTAGCAGGTTAGGTTAAGTGGTGAACTATATTTAATGATTTATATCACTGCTGGAAGTATCTGATAGTGTGTAGCAGGTTAGGTTTAAATGGTGAACTATATTTAATGATTTTTATCACTGCTGGAAGTATCTGATAGTGTGTAGCAGGTTAGGTTAAGTGGTGAACGATATTTAATTATTCATATAACACTGGAAATATCTGATAGTGTGGGAGCATGTTAAGTGGGGATGTTAGGTTAAATGATGAATGGTTTCTGTTTACCTAAATAGATTCTGAGAAAATTATCTCAATGAGTTTTTCCTTCGCAAATCACTACTTTCAGAGATATAAGATGCTTTAGTAGGAAGGAGAGTGTATAGGAGCGGGTGCAGTCAGTTCGTACACAAGTTTGTTTCGTACACCAGTAGATTAGTACACCAAAAAGTTGTTTCATAGTCATATGAAAACCATTTGTCGTTTCGTACACTCAGCTCAGAGTTGAACTAGAGTTACGAAACGACATCACGAATGTACGAAAAAAACTAAAAGTCAGTGTACGAAACAAATAACAAAACCTGGGTACGAAACAACTTTTGTACGAAACACCCTGTAACCTATGGATAGGAAAATATTTACTCCCTACCTTTACTCACTAACCTAACCCTACCTTTTGACTCACTAACCTAACCCTACATTTTAACCTATCAAATAAGGCCAAAACCCCATTAAAAAGTGATGATTTTTTTAAAATCGATACTGGAAGTATGATCGATTGCTGCATGTTAGGTTAAGCGGGATAAATTATATTCAATAATACAATTTCTGGAAGTATATGATCGACTGTTGCATTTTAGGTTAAGTGGTGATTGATCTTTAATAATATCACTACTGGAAGTATATATATAAACTATTGTTTCACGTTAGATAAGTAGTGAGCGAGTTTAAATTATAAATATCAAAACTATCTTTGGTAAAATTTCGGAAGTGGGCATTCACTGATTTCGAGGGGTCGAAAACTTGTTTTTTCCCGAATAGTTTTGATTGTGTTTGAATGAATCTGGCACTCGTTTTCGTCGGAAATAATGTTTGTTTTCAGGTGTGGGGTGCCCGCCCCGCCCCGCAAACCTTAATTGCTCCGCTTCGCACTGCCATAGTATTGATAATTTTCTTTTTTCTTGATATCTGTTACTAAAACCCAAACCCCACCCCTAACCTAATCTAATTTAACCTAACTTAACAGTTTATGGCTGAAATAACGGTAGATTTTCGGTAGTACATGTAACACCATTATTATTCAATTGCACCATGGGAAATGGGGTTCAAAATATTCATAATGAATAATTCTACACGATGATGTTTGGTTGTTTGTTTGTTTGTTTAGAGGATAATTCCTCAGAACCGTAGTGATTTTACCGCTGCAGCCAATTAGTGTTGGCCGAAGCCACCACCCCGGGGGGGTCACAGACCCCGGCTAACACCCGGTACCCATTCACTGCTGGGGGGACAGGGGCTTGGGTTTTAAGAAAGACCACCCATCTATCTTTGCTCCGCCCGGGGATCTAACCCCCGGGGCTTCTCGGTTGTGAGCCGAGCGTGCTAACCACTATACTAACGGATTTCCGTATGTAAATGTATTAAGAATCCTAGGACTTTGGGAAGCCCACTACCGAACTAATACCCTATCTTTGCACGAGTTAGGTGGTAAATAAGGTTAAATGGTTAATATCACAACTGCCTTAGGGAGCATATGACATATTATTGCTCGTTAGTTCAGTGATGAACGAACTTTAATTATTAATAACAGTAGTACTGTCTGGAAAAGAGTAGCTACAAGAGCAATCACGGCATATAACTTGGTAGTTTTGTCATTTATGCCTTCAATATACTCCTTGATGAGGTCAATGAGCATCCCCTTATCCACAGTGGATATAGGAGTTGCCTTAAGAGAGCCAGCATCGTCACTCGTAGCAGTGGTGTCGACTGTAGATGTAATCAAACTTGAATTTCCGCGATTTTCAAGCGCCATTTCGCAGAGTCGAGCGAGAATAGGAGAAGGTTAGCGCTGGCGAACACTCACGTCCGCCAACCCTGGCGTTCGCCAGGGTTGGCGTAAGCCAGTGTTTAAAAGTAAGGATTTCCTGAGGCTGGCGTTCGCCTGGCGGAGCATCGGCAGGCGATCGCCAGCCCGGGCGGAAGGTTTAATAGTACGGCCCTAACATCGATGTGTGCAGTGTAACTAAGGCTATGGCGGTGCAGAAGGACCTCATTCGCCATGGACAGCTGGTAGGCGGTGACCTTGGCATGCCAGGCTGCCTGACGCGAGAATGCCTCCACCTCTTTGCAGTGCTGCGGATGGCATTGTTGTTGTTGTATAGATTCGTCACCTTACAGGTGACATGGTCCCTTTGCCTGATAACGGCCCATAGGTGGTTCTCCATATTCCTCAATGTATTGAGTCAATTCTTGAGGTGTCATCGGCCAAGTTACAATGTCTTGCTGCAGGGTGAAGTTCTGCTTCAGAATCTGTTTCATTGCGCCTGTCCAAGGTGGTATGTGAAGCAAACTTTTGTCTTCGATGTATTCGACGTCAGTCTGCAGGCTGCACATGTTCTTCAGTAGATCTTGAAGGTAACTGACCGGGAGCGTCACCGCCCGTCCCTCCCGCGTGGAGGTATGGTGTCGCAGTCCCGACCTGGCAGGCAGCGTCTGCTACTGGTGTCCGTGTTGGCGGCTCTGTCTGGGCAGAGAGCTCCCGCAGTGACGGTGCTTGGGGTCTGACAAGCAACCGTGGAAGTAGCCGTTTGGACCTCTTCCTCTCCTCCTCCTCCTCCTTCTCTTCTTGGGTGGTTTCCGTGGGTGCAGTGGCAGAGTCGTGATGGAGCAGCCTCGCGTTGGCCTAGAGGGGGCGGCGTTTCCTGTGCATGTGCAGGTTTCTGCTGGTAAGGGTCGGGTGTCACAATACTTTCGGCGGTCCCTACTCCGCCCCGGGCAAAGAGGAGGAAGCCTCCTCAGTCGCTCAGGGCAGAACTTGGACCACACATGGGACCTTACCACAGTTAGGGCATCGTGCAGGGCGGTTTTTCACCAGACTTCAAAGCGCCAACGCACTGAGAAGTGGTGTTTGCCTCTGCAAATGTCACAGAGCTCCGAGCGCTTGCAGTACTTCTGGACATGCCCGCAGGCCTGACACTTGAAGCACCCCCAGAGGTTCCGGGGTGAAACTCCCCACTGAGTAAACACCCCAGGCACCTAGATCAAGTGAGTTCGGGAGAGACCTCCTGAAAGTCACATGAACCTGACGCATGGCAGCAAAGTTGTCCGCCGGCGGACGCGGCTGCTGCAGGACCTGAGGGGAGACCTGGAGTCCGAAATGGACGACCACCATCTCCGAGGGTGGCGGGCGTGGTCTAGGGCGTGCTGGATCGCCACCAGCTCCGTTGCAGGGTTTGGAGCAGTGGTCGGGCCAAGCAGCTCCGCCCTGTGACCACCGCCGCCCCAGTCTGCCTCTCTCAGGGGCGACCGAGCCGTCAGTTTGGTTTCCTTCGGCGCTTCCCGCGATGTTTGCCTCTGCCCCCGCCCCTTTAGCGCGTGTTTCCTTAGCTCCTCCGGGATGCACAGCGCCTGGCTGGCCGGCAAGGCGGTGATGATGACCTTCACCGTCGGGGGGTTTCCACGGAGGGGGGGGGGGAGGCGGCAGGAGGGGGTGGTCCTTCGTGCAGTAAGGTGGTGGAGGTGGAGCCGGGGGTTGGCGGCGTGGCCACCCTGCGTAGCCAGGTGTTGCCGGCTGACAGGTCCCGTCCTTGTGGCAAAGGGGTGCCCAGCTTGTTCCGTGCAGACTCCCTCTCCGCGGAGGATCTCGCCCACCCGACAGGCCGCGATCTGCTGGATCCTGGTGGTCCCCCGGGGCCCCCCCAGGCCGGGCCTCGGCCCCTGCCAAAGACCGCCCCGGGGGGCCATATCCAGGGGCCAGTCNCAGAGAGCTCACTAGTCTGGGTCTGACAAGCAACCGTGGAGTAGCCGTGGACTCTTCCTCCTCCTCCTCTCCCTTCTTTCTTGGGTGGTTCCGTGGGTGCAGTGGCAGATGGTCGGTGATGGAGCAGCCTCGCGTTGGCCTAGAGCGCGGCGGCTTACCTGTGCATGTGCAGGTACTGCTGGTAAGGGTCGGGGTGTCACAATACTTTCGGCGGTCCCTACTCCGCCCCGGGCAAAGAGGAGGAAGCCTCCTCAGTCGCTCAGGCAGAACTTGGACCACACTGGTGACCCCTTACCACAGTTAGGGCATCGTGGCAGGGCGGTTCTCACCAGACTTCAAAGCGCCAACGCACTGAGAAGTGGGATGTTTGCCTCTGCAAATGTTCACAGAGCTCCGAGCGCTTGCAGTACTTCTGGACATGCCGCAGGCCTGACACTTGAAGCACCGCAGAGGTTCCGGGGTGAAACTCCTCACTGAGTAAAACACCCCAGGCACCTAGATCAAGTGAGTTCGGGAGAGAGACCTCCTGAAAGTCACATGAACTGAGCAGGCAGCACGTTGTCCGCCGGCGGAGCGGCTGCTGCAGGACCTGTAGGGCAGACCTGGAGTCGCAGTGGACGACCACCATCTCCCGAGGGTGGCGGGCGCTGGTCTAGGGCGTGCTGGATCGCCACCAGCTCCGTCTGCAGGTGGAGCAGTGGTCGGGCAGCAGCTCCCGCCCTGTGACCACCGCCGCCCCAGTCCTGCCTCTCTCAGGGGCGACCGAGCCGTCAGTTTGGTCTCTGGCGCTTCCCGCGTATGTTTGCCTCTGCCACCGCCTTCAGCGCGTGCTGCCTTAGCTCCTCCGGCATGCACAGCGCCTGGCTGGCCGGCAAGGCGGTGATGATGACCTTCACCGTCGGGGTTGCCACGGAGGGGGGGGGGGAGGCGGCAGGAGGGGGTGGTCCTTCGTGCAGTAGGTGGTGGAGGTGGAGCCGGTGGTTGGCGGCGTGGCCACCCTGCGTAGCCAGGTGTTGCCGGCTGACAGGTCCCGTCCTTGTGGCAAGGTGCTGCCCAGCTTGTTCCGTGCAGACTCCCTCTCCTGCTGGAGGATCTCGCCCACCCGACAGGCCGCGATCTGCTGGATCCTGGTGGTCAGGGGCGCCAGCCGGGCCTCGCTCTGCATGACGCAGTCCATAGTCCAGCGCGGTGCCCCAAGCAAGGTCCTCGTGACCTGGTATTGGATGACCTTGAACCTCCTCTGCTGGTTGGCTGACACGGCGACGAGCACAGGCGCGCTGTGGTGCACCAGCGTGCTGACAGCCAGCATGTGTCCACCAGCCGGCACGTAGAGGAGCCGCAGCGCCTGGCGGGTGGCTCCAGAGTCCAGAGGATGTCCTCGTCCTGGCCCTCAAGACGCTGAGCCTTGCTTGAGTCCGCTCCCTCAGGTGTCTGTCCTGGGTGGCGAAGATTCAGATCTTGGCGACCCACACCACGAGGCACTGGCAGGCGTCCAGGCCAGCCTCACGTCCTGACCAGCAGGTGACAGTCCGGGGTGTGGCGGCCTTGAGGGTCATGGCCTTGGACTTCTAAGCTTTGATCTTGAGGCCCAGCTAGCTTTCTGTACTGATCACTAATAACGTCAAGTGCCTGCTGTCGTACAGTGAACGTGAGCTGCAGTTTGTCTGCATGAACATAGACGTGACACCAACTCTATTAGAGGCGGCGGGAATCCATTACACCAGTAGTATTGATTGTCCCGTTGACGTACTATGACGTCATTGTATGATTCCCACATTTGATATGAAGTTACATTGCACATAATTATTTTTATTAAGATTCAAGATCTCTTAATTTGATAGTGGAACATTTCAAGCGCCTCTTTGGGCCCTGATGGCCGTAGTGGCCCAAAGCAGCTATGTAACTCGCTAATGCTTGGGCCGATACCGTGCACTGGGGTTTGTTTCGCGTTTATTTGAGCTGTTTCTATCAGTGCTCTCTGTGCGGTTCTCCCTTGATTCAAGTAGCTTGTTGTTAAACATCCCATTCTTTGTAAGTCGATTTATACATATGTACGTACGATGTGAGCTGTGCTGTATTGTGTGTTAGTCAACCATGGTCATTGGTCCACGCGCAGCGGCTCGCGATTTGCAAGGTTTAAACCGCCTCAGCTGCGAGCTTGGAGGCTCATATTACATACTTTGGGCAAATGTCTGGGACTCACACACACACACAACATCCCCATCCCCTGCTCACAGGGGGACCAGTACCGCCCGAATTTCACATTTGGGAAATCCGGGAATGAGCGGGGTCAGGGATCGAGCACCGGACACAGAAATTTGCCGGCCCCGTACACCAATCTGAGCCACACGACGGAAACTAACACTACTCACACATCACGCCACACCACACAAAAAAACACACATACGGGTGTGCTGTGTGTGCTGTGGGTGTGTGACAGTGTGTGTGATAGTTGTATTGTGTGTGTTTTTTTGTATTGCGCACATACTTCAAAATTCCTTCCTGCTTCCCTCACCTATCTTCATGTACTTCATATTTTTCACATGTTTGGTATAAGTGAACATTTTAGGCACTTCAATGTTTTGCCGGTTAAAGAGAAAGTGATGAAAGGATGGCAAAGTGGTAAAGTGCAATGAAGGAAAAAAAAAGGACCAAACTTTTGAATATATAAATATATATATATATATAATATAGTATATATATATATATATATATAATATTATATATATATATATATATATATATATATATATATTATATATATATATATATATATATATATGTGTGTGTATATATATACACACAAGATACATGGTTCCTTAATTGGTTAGTTTGTTGACACCTGCAGGTTAGCTGTTTATCTGGAATTTTCCACTTGTGTTTTTCATTGACGTAAGTTCTAAATCTAAGCCTTTCAGTATCCGGTAATATAACAGGTTTGTCCATAGAGAGTTGCTATTCGTCATTACTCCTATTTATCTGTCACTTATTCACCGTATAGTTACTTATGTATAATTGTTAGTGTTCATCATTATATAGTTAGCCAAGGTATTCACGGTGAGGGGAAGTAGGGAAGACACACAGCAAGGAAGGCAAGAAGGGACGGAGGGACAGCGTTGTAGAAGAAGGGGAGGATGGGAAGAAAGAAGGGGAGGATGGGAAGAAAGAAGGGGAGGATGGGGAGGGAAAGGGAAGGAGATCAATCAATCAATCATTGGGGGCATACGCCGGGGGGCGCGTCGCCTCGCCCACCCTACGACGCCACTCCCGGGGGTCACCACGCGCGAGTTCCCATGCAGGCTCCTTTCCCATACCAAGCAGCTCTCGACAAAAAACATCAACTTGCCCCAGCCACGAGCCTTGTGGGCGCCCCCTTGGCCTCCTCCACGCCGGATTGTCTCTTACAGATACAACCCGATGGGAAGGATCGGTTTCAGGGTAGCGTGCCACATGCCCATATAGCCGGAGTTGGCGCTGACGGACTATGCAGGTAATAGGCCTCGATTCAGTCTCACGGTGCAATCGCTGATTTGACACGTAATCATCCCAGAGATACCTCATGATTCTGCGAAGACACTTATTACCAAAGGCATTGATTCGTCTCTTCAAGTCACTATTTAGTGTTCATGTCTCACAACCATAGAGTAAGACAGGGATCACAAGCGACTTGAAGATCCGGATCTTTGTCCTTCTGCACAGGTACCGACAACGCCAAATACTCCCGCTGAGCGAGTCCATAACACCGTGGGCTATGCCAATCCGCCGTAAGACTTCTTGACGTGACCCGCCGTCATTATGGACTGCGCTACTAAGGTATATAAAACTTTCCAAGATCTCAATGTCCTCGCCACACGCATGAACAGACTGTACTGCTTCATCTAGTAAGTCTCCTAACACCTGGACCTTGGTCTTGAGCCAGGAGACCTCAAGTCCCAAAGGCTTTGCCTCCTCGTGCAGCGCCTCGAGAGCCATCACCAAAGGGCTCCAGCGACTCAGCAAAGATTACTGCATCATCGGCAAAAACAAGATCAGTGATCTTGGTGTTGCCGACGGATGCTCTACAATCACTTGGATCTACAACCTTGTCCAATACCCAGTCCATATAAGCGTTGAAAAGTGATGGGGCAAGGACGGACCCTTGCCTCACTCCTGTATTCACAGGAAAGAAGCTGGATACACCTGCCCCACACTTCACAGCACTCTCAGTCCCAGAATACAGACCAGTTATCAAACCAATAGTCCTTGCAGGAATCCCTCGAAGTCGCAGAAGATCCCAAAGTGACTCACGATGCACTGAGTCAAACGCCTTCTTGAGATCAACATAGGCTGCAAGCATCCCCTGTCGAAACTCACGTCGGCGTTCCACCAGGACACGAAGCGCTAGGATACGGTCCGTTGTTGACTTACCAGGCGTGAACCCAGACTGCTGAGGTCTCTGATGCTTCACCAGATGGCTGCGAATCCGTGTCAGCAATAGATGGGCAAGCACCTTGCCTGGTACACTGAGCAGTGTAATACCGCGGTAATTGTTGCAGTCCTGACGGTCCCCTTTCCCTTTTCAGATAGGGACGACCAGCCCCCTTTTCCACTCAGGAGGAATGGTACCTAATTGCCACACGGCAGTCAGGACAGCATGCAACCCGCGGATCATGGCCTCACCCCTAGCTTTGAGGAGCTCCGCACTGATATTACAAACACCAGCTGCCTTTCCACCCCTCAACTTTGCTACAGCCTCTCTGACTTCGTCAAGAGAGGGTGCGGTTTCGTCAATGGGAGGATCGGCATCCACTGCCTGTAACCCAGTTGTGTGAAGCTGCTCAGTTGGAGGGTCCACCGTGAACAAGGGAAGGAGAGCCGAGATGAATTGCCTGAGGAAGGAAATCACAATTTACAACATCCTTCACTAAACAACAACACAGCAGTTTTTCCTCCTTTTCCTACTCTCTCTCTCTTCTCTCTCTCTCTCTCTCTCTCTCTCTCCTCTCTCTCCTCTCTCTCTCTCTCTCTCCTCTCTCTCTCCTCTCTCTCTCCCCAACCCCAACAACTCCCTCTTCCTTACTCTTATTTCTCCCTCCTCCTCCTCCTCCTCCTCCTCCTCCTCCTCCTCCTCCTCCTCCTCCTCCTCCATCCTAGATTTAGTTTTCACTACCGACATTGATCTGATTGATTACTGCGATATAGGCAAACATTTGGCAAACAGTGATCACAGGCTAATCAGATGCGGCATAAATTGCAATGTAGACATCACAGAAAATCTGTTACTAGTCCCAAATTATAATAAAGCAGATTTCACGGAGATCAGCAGGTACTAGCGAAGTTGAATGGATTGACCTACTAAATGGTAATAACGCCGAAAACAGTGTAATGTATTCACGAATAAACTCCAACGGTGGTGGAAAAACATGTTCCCATGGTAAGAAAAACGTTTGAATAACATAAACAGACCCAGTTGGATGAATAATGAGATCCAACAAATCATTGGCAGTAAGCGACGAGCGTATAAAGTTTACAAACTTTTCAATGCAACTTGCGATTCAAAGGAATAAAATGACGAAAAAAACGTCGCTGAAAAAGGACAAATTTAAAAGTCTAAAAACTTTAGTAAAAAAAAAATTTTTGGCAAAGGAATCCAAATAAAACCCCCGGGAAGGGTTTTTTTTCAATTTTTTTTCGAAGTAAAAAAAAACGTCAAACAATTTTTTGGGCCACTGAAAGATAAAAATATTTTTGGTAAATGAAAAATAAAGTAGGGCGTTCGTACCCCAATAAATACTTTAAGGGCGGTTTTTAAATTAAAAAACCCAAAAACCCCTTTTCCAAACCAGAAAACCAGTTTTGGGGGGACTCGAAAGGGATAACTGGAAATGGGGAGAGATAACATTTAAAAACAAAAAATCAAAGAAATTTTGCTGAAATTTTGGGACACAGCAAAATCCGGGGGGGTGGACGAAATCTCGCGCGACTACTCCGCAAAGGGCCCACAGTAAACTTTCGCTCCCTTTAAAAGATTTTTTTCAAAAAAATCGCAAAGGAAAAAAATTGTTCCTTATGGGGAAATTACTAATGTTACACCGATATTCAAAAAGGGGAGAAAGACCCCCTCGAAAGGGTAATTACCCCCAATTAGTCAAACGCCCGGGTGATTTTTAAACTTTTTGAGAAAATTTGCGGGGTAAAATGGGGGTTTTTTTTTCTCGATGAAAATAACTCAATCAAAACCCCACATGGTTTTCAAAAAAATAAGAGACCCTGTTTTAAAAAACCTCGGGAAATTTTTTTAAATGTCTTTATTCAAACTGGGCCCGCAAAAATTCCCTCGGATTTAATTACCTTAAATTTTCAGAAACCCTTTTCGATACAGTTCCCCATAAGCGACTGTTGACCAAGTTTAAGGGCACAGGGCTAAGGAGAGAAATTATGTTCATGGATTGGCGTTGGCTTTCAAATCGAAAACAACGGGTAGAAAATAAAGGCGGGGCTCTGTTTGGGTTTAGATGTTACTAGGGGGGTTTTCCTCGGGGGCTGGGTCTTGGGCCCCTATTTCTTTTTTTCTTTTATTAAACCGATCTGGGCCCGGGGACTTGTTCTAAATACCCAAAATTTTGCAGATGACCCCAAAATTAAAGGCGGTAAAGCATATACTGGAGAAAACAGCGAATAAATAAAAAAGGGGTTCCCGACAAATATAAATTTGGAGTGAAAATGGCTTTTAAAAATTAAATTCCAAAAATTTTGTAAAGTAAGGCATTGGGAAACGATAACCTCAAATATAACTATAAAAATGCAAAATAAATTTTTAAACGGGAATTACAGCGGGAAAAGATTTAGGTGTCCTCATCAAAATGATCGAAAACCAGTCCGCATTCCCTAGCTGCCAAAAAAAGGGAAAATATGATTTGGGTTTTAAAATTAAAAGGGAACTTTAACAAAAAACCCCCAAAAGTGTTGTACCCAAAGGAAAAAGATTGGGGTAAAGGGGTTTAAATCCCATTTTTTACAAAAAAATAAAGGAAAAGGAAAAAGAAAAGGTTTTTCATTGTTTTTCCCTATAGGATGTTAAAAAAATAAATTACCCTTATCGTTGTTTAATGAAAAAAACCTTAAAATGGGGAAAATTGTGATGGATTCACTCTCTCTCTCTCTCCCTCCCTCTCTCTCTCTCTCTCCTCTCCCCAAACCCCCTTCTCTCCTCTCTCTCTCTCTCCTTTCCCCTTTTCTCCCCTTTTCCCTCTCTCTCCCCCTCTCTCTTCATTACCATAATCAAAAAACGTCCCTTCCTTGCGGAGTTCCCGGTACTTTAAATTTTTCCCCTTTTGTTATTTTTGTTTTATGTATGTTCCTGGCCTTTTTTTTTCTTACCAACCTTCTCTCCCCTCTCCCCTCTCTTTTCGCTCTCTCTTCCTCTCTTCCTTCCCCTTTTCCCCCTTTCTCCTCTCTCTCTCCCCTCTCTCCCCTTTTCTTCTCTCCCTCTCTCTCTCTCTCTCCCCCTTTTTTTAAGGCGAGAAAAACAGGGCCCCCCCCCATAATCATTCCGGGAACTTTTAAACACTGGTGACGAGGGGGCCCCACGCACACACACACCCACAAAAACACTCGCACGCACCACACATACCACACAACACACACACACCCCCCACACACACACACACCACCCCCACACCCCCAAAACACACAACACAACACAAAAAACAACCCCCACACAACACACACACACAAAACCCCCACACAAAAACCACACACCACCACACACCCCACACCAAAACACACCACACCCCACCCCAAAACCCCCACACACAAAAACACCCCCACACAAACACACACACACACATTCAAGTAGGTAAGCTTTTTTTCAAAAGGTTAGAGAGAAAAGAGAGAGAGAGAGAGAGAGAGGGGAGAGAGAGAAGAGAGGAGAGAAAAACATATCCCATAACCCCCTTGAGGGTGATGAATTTTAAAATGAAAAAAGGGGAAACCAGGGACAGAAATAGGGGAATTGATACAAGAGAGGAGGGGAGAGAGAGAGGAGAAAAAAAAAAAAAATTTGGGGGGACTATTGGATTAGATTTTTTTAAATTCCCTTGCTTAAACCTTTTTCCCTTCCTCGTCTTTTTTTGGTCCTTTTTTAAAATTTTTCGCTCCGCATTGCCAGCCTATTTTGAACCCCTTTGTTTTTTATTTTTGTTTTTTATTTTTTTTTAAATTTTTTAAAATTTAAATTTATTATTAATATACCTTTTTAACTTTTTTAAACCCTTTTTTTTTTTTTTTCCTTCCTTTTCCTTTTTTCTATTTTTTCCCTTCTTTATTTTCCCCTCTCTCTCTCCCCTCTCCCCCTCCCTCTCTCCTCTCCTCTCTCTCTCTCTCTCCTCTCCCCCTCCCCTCTTTTCCCCTCCTCTTTTCCCTTACCTTAGAAATATTTTTAAATTTTTTTAAACTTTTTAAAATTTAAACCTTACCTTATTTTTTTTTTTCTCTCTCTCTCCTTTTCCCCCTTTTTCCCCCTCTCCCCTCTCTTCTCTCTTTTCTCTTCCCCCCCCCCCCAATCTCCCCCTCTCTCCCCTTCTCTCTTTTTCCTCTCTCTCCTCTCCTCTCTCCCCCTTCTCCCCTCTCTCCCTTTTTATTATTGATTCATATTTATTACTTTACTTTTACTTTTACTTATTTATTTATTTAACCTTCTTATTTATTACCTTGACTTATTAAAATGCCCTTTTAAAAATTACCTCCGTTTTCCCTATTCAAATAACCACCTTCCTTTTTTCCCCTTCCCCTTTAAAACCATCACCGCTTATTCCTATCTTCCTAATCACTTTATTTCCCTTTCCCAAAAAAAAAAAGTCCCCCTCCTTTATCACAGCTTTTTTTTTTCATACCCTAACTCTATCCACGTACCATTTATTTCTCTTAAACCCAAAAACTAACCCCTCTCCTTATCTCTTGTTTTCAAAAACTCCAACTCTTCAAAACCTGTTTTCCAAAAGTCAAACCAAAAACCACATCCACTCCAACCCCTCGAACTCAACCTTAACACCCTTTCAAATCATCCCCTTTTATCCCTTTATTTAAGTCCCGAACGCTCCATAGCAACCTCCCCCTCTACCCCTTTCCCCTCTCTCCCTCCCCCACAAACCCTAAAACAATTTTCCGACCAGCCTAGAAACTTCATTTCATCCTCGCAAACCCCGCCCGCCACCCCTTAATAAAAGCCAACCCCATATAAAATTAATCTTTGTGCAAAAAATGAAGCCCGTCTCCCCCCCCCCCGCCCCCCCCCCCCCCGCCGCGCCTCATTTTTCATATTGGGAACAGGGATCGTGGGAAAGGGGTTAGGGATGTCTTCGGGGGGGCCCCACAACGCGTTAAAAACTTTGGGGAAAGGGAAAAGGGGGAGGGGAAAGGGAGGAGGGAGAAAGGGGAAGGAAAGGGTAAAAAAAAAAAGAAGTGGTAGAAAAGAAAAGGAAAAGGAATAAATTGACATGGAAAAAAAAATCAAAGGATATACAAAGATATTTTAGATTCAAAGAAGGTAAAAAACATTTAAAAGCAGTATGGAAATATTCCCCGAGCGGGGGTTTTGGGGGCCCAAACCCAAGCTGGGCCGGGGGCCCTTTGGGGAGGGCAAGGCAAAAGCTCCAAAAAAACCATGGTGCGAGGAGACTAGTGTAGGCTTTGGGGGACACAAAAGGCAAAAATGAGGTGACCCTTTTTTATATGCGTTGTCTAAAGGGTCACAGCTGAGGGCCCTTTTTCCAAGATGCCCCAAGGAGTGGGAAGATGGAGCTATTGCATCCTCACTGTCCCTTGCTGGATCCTTCCCCCGCCATGGCCTTGTTTTCCCGAAAGGGGTTTGTTTTTCCCCCTAAAGTAAGGTTGGGGTGGCTGTGTTCAGTGTTGTTGTTCAGCCTTTTCCCTTTTGCCTCCTTTACTCTGGGTTGTGGGTTTTTTGGTGGTGTGGCTGTTGTGTTCACACAAAAAAGGCTAGGGGGAAGGTGTTTTTTGTGGTGGGGGGCTGTTTTTGTTAAAAACACAAAAGGGTAGGGAAGGTGTTTTGTGGTGGTTTGGCCCGGTTTTTGTTTTACACACAAAGGCTAGGCGAAGGTGTTTTGTGGGGTTTGGCCCGTTTGGTTTTACCCCGACAAAAGGCCCACCCAAGGGTTTTTTTTGGTGTGTGGGCTGTTTTTGTTCACAGCACAAAGGGTAGGCGGGAAAGGGGTTTTTGTGTGGTGTGGGTTTTTTGTTTTCAAAAGGACAAAGGCTAGGCCCAAAAGGGTTTTTTGGTGGTGTGGCTGTTTGTTTCCCCACCCCAAAAGGGTAGGGGGAAGGGGTTTTGTGGTGGTGTGGCCTTTTTTGGGGTTCACACACAAAGGCTAGGGGAAGGTGTTTTGGGGGCTTTTGGGGTGGCTGTTTTTGTTCACACAAAGGCTAGGCGAAAGGGGTTTTGTGGTGGTGTGGGGGTGTTTTTTGGGTTTACACACCCAAAGGGCTAGGCGAAGGTGTTTTTGTGGTGTTGGGTGGGTTTTGGGTTTACAGCACAAAGGGTTTGGCGAAGGTGTTTTTTTGTGGTGTGGCTGTTGTTTCACACACAAAGGCTAAAGGGGAAGGTTTTTTTGTTGGTGTGGCTGTTTTTTTTCACAGCACAAAGGGGTAGGCGAAGGTGTTTTTTTGGTGGGGGTGGCTGTTTTTTGGGTTTAACACAAAGGGTAAAGGGGAAGGTGTTTTTGGTGGTTTTGGCGTTGTGTTCACAGCACAAAGGCTAGGCGAAAAGGGGTTTTGTGGTGGTGTGGCTTTTGTGTTCACAGCAAAAAAGGCTTTGGCGAAAGGGGTTTTTTTTGGTGGTGTGGCTGTTTTTTGTTCACGCACAAAGGCTAGCGAAGGTGTTTTTGGTGGTTGGCGTTTTGTTCCAAAAGCACAAAAGGGTAGGCGAAAGGGGGTTTTTTGGTGGTGTGGCTGTTGTGTTCACAGCAAAAAAGGTAGGCGAAAAGGGTTTTGTTTTTGTTTTGTTTAAAAATCAATTTTTTTTGGGGTTTTGTTTTTTTTTTGTTTTTTTTCTTTTTACGAAAACTACAAGGTTTTTTTTTCCCCACCCCCCCCCATTTTTTTTTTTTTTTTTTTAAATTTTAAAGGGCCTTTTTTCCACGGTGTTCTTCCCCCATTACTTCAAAATTTTTAAAGAAATTCCACCTGCCTTAAAACCTTTCCTTTAATTATTCAACTTTAAACCCCCTTTTTTTTTCAACTTTTTTTTATAACTTTTTAAAAAATTTTTTTTGTTTTTTAATTTTTTTTCTTTTACGCCTATAAACTCGCTGCCCCCAAGGGAATGGCCGCCGCCTCAAAACCCTTGGTGTGAGTCCCCCTTTTTTCATCCCCGAGGGGCACGATCCTCCCCCCCGGGGGCCCGGGCGCTTTCCCAGGGCCTCCCTGCTGCCCCCCCCCCCTCTAAAGCTCGCCTGCCTCCCTAGCCAGACTGTGGCCTTGTCATCCCGTGTTGGCGTGTTTGCCAGGGGCCCTGAGGCGGGGGGTGCCGCACTGGCAGGATCCGTTCAGGGGCATTGTAGCCCTCCGCCAGCAGCTGCCCCACCAAGGAGCACGGGATGACGTACGGGCCGTGGGCGTACCATGCCGGCATGAGGACTTTGTAGGCGTGCTGGAACGCCCTCCGCACGTCCCAGATGCGGTATGAAGAACGGCCCACGTCATTGCCGGGGGTGAGCGGGTCCTGAATGCAGAGGTCTGCCCTGCGATGGCCGCGGGGCATCTCGGTGGGCACGTCCTCCTTCCGCATGTACCGCCCGTCCTCCAGCACGCTGATACCCGTGCTCGAGTATTTAAACTCATGGCCATAAAAAGAAAAGAATCGAAGAAGCAGCCAGCCAAGGTCAGTCTGGGCATGCTTGGGAACCTGCAGCTGCAGAAGGTTGGTGGCCATAAGGATTATCGAGTAGGAGGACACGCCTCCGCTGAAGACCTCAGCCAGGCCTATACCTCGAAGGTACTGGCGCACTAGCAGCACCAGCGGCCGCAGGCCCGGGAACTCCTTCAAGAACTCCTTCACCAGCGCAGCAGCACGCACGGCTCCCTCGCTTCCGAATGATAAGTCGACGTGCAGACCAGTGCGCAGGTGCACGAACTTCACCAGCGGCACAAAAGCCTTGTCCAACACGATCAGCGAGTGTGGCGCTGCCACGCCCAGCTCAATGATGGCGTCCCGCAAGGCTAACAGCGGCTTCGGCGACTCCGGCCACTGGCCCAGCAGCGTTAAGTCCACGTCGCTGTCAGGCAGGTACAGGCCGTTGGCCAGGCTCCCGGTGACGTGGACGATCGCCGCGGGCCACAGGGACGCCACCGCGCGTCGCACATCCTCCACTGGGAGCATTCGCCGCTGGAGCTCCGCCTTGCTGCCGCCTGCCCAGCGCTGGAAGTCCAGCACCTCCTAGTGCAGGGCTCGCAGGCTGCCGTCATAGCAGTCCCGCGGCCGCTCCCAAGGCGGGGCACGACGAGGCTGGGGTGGGTAAGGACGGGGCTGAGGTGGGGCACGTTGAGGCTTGGGCTGGACAGTTGGGACAGTGAGGGGTTGAAGCTTTTCCTCATCACACTCTTCAACAACGGTCTGTGTCTCATTACGCTCTTCAACAACAGCCTCTTGCTCGTCACCCTGTTCAACAACAGTTTCTTGCTCATTACGCTCTTCAACAATATCCTCTTGCTTATTACTCTCTTCAACAATATCCTCTTGCTTATTACTCTCTTCAACAACAGTTTCTTGCTCATTACGCTCTTCAACAATATCCTCTTGCTTATTACTCTCTTCAACAACAGCCTCTTGCTCATTACTCTCTTCAACAACAGTTTCTTGCTCATTACTCTCTTCAACAACAGTTTCTTGCTCATTACGCTCTTCAACAATATCCTCTTGCTTATTACTCTCTTCAACAATACCCTCTTGCTCATTACTCTCCCCCCTATCTCTCACAATTCTTGCTATTACTCTCTTCAACAATATCCTCTTGCTTTTACTCTCTTCACATATCCTCTTGCTATACTCTCTCACAATACCTCTGTTCATTACTCTCTTCAACACTCTCTTGCTCATCACATTCTTCCAATATCCTCTTGCTCATTACGCCTTCAACATATCCTCTTGCTTATTCTCTCTTCAACACAGCCCTTGCTCTTACTCTCTTCAAACATTTGCTCATTACGCTTTCCAATACCTCTGCTCATTACTCTCTTCAACAACTAAGTTACTTCCTCTTGCCCTCAAATTACTCCTCCCTCTCAAACAACAGTTTCTTGCTCATTACTGCTCTTCAACAATTCGCTNGTCGCGTGCGGACCAGTGCGCAGGTGCCGAACTTCACCAGCGGCAAAAACCTTGTCCAACACGTCAGCGAGGGGCCTGCCACGCCCAGCTCATGATGCCCCCGCAAGGCTAACAGCGGCTTCGGCGACTCCGGCCCCCTGGCCCAGCAGCGTTAAATCCACGCGCTGTCAGGCAGGTACCGGCCGTTGGCCAGGTTTGCCGGTGACGTGGACGATCGCCGCGGGCCACAGGGACGCCACCGCGCGTCGCACATCCTCCACTGGGAGCATTCGCCGCTGGAGCTCCGCCTTGCTGCCGCCTGCCCAGCGCTGGAAGTCCAGCACCTCCTAGTGCAGGGCTCGCAGGCTGCCGTCATAGCAGTCCCGCGGCCGCTCCCAAGGCGGGGCACGGCGAGGCTGGGGTGGGTAAGGACGGGGCTGAGGTGGGGCACGTTGAGGCTTGGGGTGGAGGGTTGGGCAGTGAGGGGTTGAAGCTTTTCCTCATCACACTCTTCAACAACGGTCTGTGTCTCATTACGCTCTTCAACAACAACCTCTTGCTCGTCACCCTCTTCAACAACAGCCTCTTGCTCATTACTCTCTTCAACAACAGTTTCTTGCTCATTACGCTCTTCAACAATATCTTCTTGCTCATTACTCTCTTCAACTACAGCCTCTTGCTCATTACTCTCTTCAACTACAGCCTCTTGCTTTTTCACACTCTCACTAAAAGCCTCTTGCTCATTACTCTCTTCAACTACAGCCTCTTGCTCATTACACTCTTCAACAACAACCTCTTGCTCGTCACACTCTTCAACAACAGCCTCTTGCGTATTACTCTCTTCAACAACAGTTTCTTGCTCATTACGCTCTTCAACAACAGTTTCTTGCTCATTACGCTCTTCAACAACAGTTTCTTGCTCATTACGCTCTTCAACAACAGTTTCTTGCTCATTACGCTCTTCAACAACAGTTTCTTGCTCATTACGCTCTTCAACAACAGTTTCTTGCTCGTCACACTCTTCAATAACAGTTTCTTGCTCATTACGCTCTTCAACAACAGTTTCTTGCTCATTACGCTCTTCAACAACAGTTTCTTGCTCATTACGCTCTTCAACAACAGTTTCTTGCTCATTACGCTCTTCAACAACAGTTTCTTGCTCATTACGCTCTTCAACAACAGTTTCTTGCTCGTCACACTCTTCAATAACAGTTTCTTTTTCGTCACACTCTTCAACAACAGCCTCTTGCTCATTACTCTCTTCAACAACAGCCTCTTGCTCATTACGCTCTTCAACAACAGCCTCTTGCTCATTACACTCTTCAACAACAACCTCTTGCTTATTACTCTCTTCAACAACAGTTTCTTGCTCAATACGCTCTTCAACAACAGTTTCTTGCTCAATACGCTCTTCAACAACAGTTTCTTGCTCGTCACACTCTTCAATAACAGTTTCTTTTTCGTCACACTCTTCAACAACAGTTTCTTGCTCATTACGCTCTTCAACAACAGTTTCTTGCTCGTCACACTCTTCAACAACAGTTTCTTTTTCGTCACACTCTTCAACAACAGCCTCTTGCTTATCCCACTCTTCAACAACAACAACAGCCTCATGCTCGTCACACTCTTCAACAACAGCCTCTTGCTTATCACACTCTTCAACAACAACAACAGCCTCTTGCTCGTCACACTCTTCAACAACAGCCTCTTGCTCATTACGCTCTTCAACAACAACCTTCTGCTTATCACACTCTTCAACAATATCCTCTTGCTCATTACTCTCTTCAACAACAGTTTCTTGCTCATTACTCTCTTCAACAACAGCCTCTTGCTCATTACTCTCTTCAACAACAGTCTCTTGTTCATCATATTCTTAAACAATATCCTCTTGCTCATTACTCTCTTCAACAACAACCTCTTGCTCATTACTCTCTTCAACAACAGTCTCTTGCTCATCACATTCTTCAACAATATCCTCTTGCTCATTACTCTCTTCAACAACAGCCTCTACTTTGTAGTCTTCAACAACAGTCTTTTCTCCGCAACAATTTCTCAGTTCAACATTCTCTTCTGCACAGTCATTCAAAACATTCTCTTCCTCAACACAGTCCTTCCCCGATGACAACAACAAGTCTTGCATCAACGCCTGTCGCCTTCTTCTTCTTCTTCTTCTGTTGTTCTTCTTCACTGCCGCCACGGCGGGCTCTGAGGGCAGGGAGGGACCCTCACTCGAAGCCTCGCCGGCCATCTCATATTGTTCACTCTTCATCAGAAGTTCGTTGTCTGATCCGAGGTACTCTAGGCATTCATCAGGGATAGAGGAGACCTCATCTACCTCTCCAGACCGTGCTTTGCTGTTAGTCCCTGGTGTGAACGCGTTCAGCAAGTCTTCATCCCCCCGCGGAGGCGCTGCAAACACTGTTTCCGGAATGCCTCGCCTCTTGTTCCTTCTCACGCAACATGTGCCCACCACGAACACGGCACAAACGGCGACGCTGAATAGAAGCAAAGCGCTGAATAAGAAAACTTTGCCTCTGAAGTCTTCGTGTTCCTCGTGCGCCAGCAAGACTTGCTCCTGAAGACAGTGGAGGCGGTGTTCTGCCTCCCGCAGCCTCCAGAACACCGTCCACCATCGGCCGCCGCCCAAGCCATCACACTGGGCAACAGGGTTTCTCGGGGCATCAGGCTTCAGTGGACCCAGCCACCACCAACCTGCCGCAGCCTGCCGCAGGTGACCCATACTGGTGGTGTGCGGGCCCTCAGCCTGCCACGAGTGTAGGGTGTCGTGCAGGCTGCGCCAAGTGTCCACGTCTGTCTCCGCCCTGCCGGCGATGGCGAGCCACGCCAACACGAGGGCGGCCGCGACCACCACTCCTGCGGCCACACTCTTCGCTGCCTTGCCCGCCAATACTTGTTGACGTCCTCCATTATTCTTCCTCTTCTTCATCTTGTTGTTCTTTATGTTTGTCTGTGTCCTGAAGAACCTCACACAAGGGTCTTGATCCATGTTTTCCCCGCGCTCTTCTTCTTCTTGCTGGTGACTCTTCAAGTGGCGTTTGTTATTGACTCTGTTGATATCCATCACAGATCTCATGTTGCTAAACCAGTATCTCGTCTTACAGGGACAGACGCTGTATTAAGGAAAGAAACGCCGTCCTAGGTATCGTAGCTTGGAGGTTCACCCTCGTGGTCGTTAAGGAACAAAACACAGGAGTAAATACGGAATAATCACTCTTATCTTCCGTCTTTTCCTCACCCCTCAACTCCAACCTCATTGGTTCCAACATGCCGGCCAAGGAGGTAGGAGTTAGGAGGCTCTCTCTCTCTCTCTCTCTCTTTCATAAGAACATAAGAACATAAGAAAATAAGGAAGCTACAAGAGGCCGCGAGGCCTACACGTGGTAGTTCCTGTCACCTAACACTACCTACTCACCTTCATCCCCATCCATGAACCTATCAGCTCCCCTTTAAAGTCCCCAGACTCGGGCACTAAAACCTGTCTACTGAGACGATTATATTCCCACCTTTTGTGAACCGTTTTTCCCTATTCCTTTCATTACGCTTTTCCGCTTGAATCGTTATTTTTTCTACCTGTTAAAACCATAACTTTTCCTCCCTTTTATTAAACCCTTTATCCATTAAAACTTCTTCATCGCCCCTTACCGTCTCTGTGGGGTAATTAAAAACTTCATCCCTTATACAAGTTAGCATCCCTTGTTTTGTCATCTTTCACATTTTTCTACAACATAATTCACCCTGAAAGGAGACAAAACTGACCTATGTCAGTTGCTTCCCTCAGAAGCTTAAATAACTCCGCACTTTTTTCCACATCCGGAAGAATCCTAATTATATCTCTCTCTCTCTCTCTCTCGCTTCCGCTCTCTCTCGTCTCTGCTCTCTCTCTCTCTCTCTCGCTCTCTCTTTCGCTCTCCTCTCGTCTCCTCCTCTCCTCCCCTCTCGCTCTCGCTCCTCTCTCTCTCCTCCGTCTCTCGCTCTCTCGCTCTCGCTCTCGCTCTCGCTCTCGCTCCGCTCTTCCCTCCCACCACTAGCCAGCTCACGTTTGCTCTTGACTTCAGCACATAACAGCCAGCGTTAACATTCTTACTTCAGCAATAACCACCTACACCATGCATTCCACCACCACCACCACCACCACCTTAACGACAGGCGCTATATGGTATAAGCCTCGAGAGGGAATAAAGCCACATTCCATCCTGACAATAATATCTCTATGACTTTCTTGTACCAAATATTATGATACGGGTGACCGAAAAATAAGTAAATGAAGCTTCTTGTATTAAATTTTTTTTTTATTTATTTTACTCCAGTGTAAAAGAGCGATAGTTTGTCGTAGAAGTCCATAAAACATTAATTATGGCTTATTATAGATGCATAGAGACTAAACTATATGGTTTTCGCGACCTTAGCATCTTCATGTAGCCATAAAATTAGTCTCTTGGTAACCATAACTCTTACTGACAACAATTCAACACTTATCTCCCTTAACTCCTTCACACCCAGATCTTTCCTTTGCTATATAAAAAATCGTATGTTTTTAGCCATAAAATTACGAAAAGTAACGGACTATACCATTTTAGTTAGTGTACAAGGATACTAAACAGATCATATCTATAAAATATTGCTTATAATCACTGAAAATCGTCTGATGGTACCAAAATTACAAAGGAAATTACGTTCTGGGTCTCAAGGGGTTAATGTTCCTTCATAACATGTCACAAACGTGTGTGTCTAGTGGAAGGTCACGGGAATTTGGCGTGGCGAGGGGCGTCGCGTGTCTTTTTTTTTTCTTGAACTTTTAATTTGTGAGAATGTGATCTTATTTTATGTATCTTAAATGCTTTTTTTAGTTTGAGTTTTGCTGTTAGTATGTTGTTGAAGTTTTAGGGCGAGCGATAGGAAAGGGCATATATATTACAGGAAGTATAATTTTAGTGTGAAAAAAATACTAAAGGGGCCACGTTTTCCCAATAAAAAATTTTTATAGACCTTTTAAATTTTGTTAATTACTGAGTAGAGTAAAATTTTTGGTTTGAGTGATTTGGTATGGTATGTAATTTTTTTTATGCTTTTTTTTGTACAATAAAAAATTCTATCTATCTAGGTTTCAGGGAGTTTTGTACACAAGTTTTTTTCGTACCCAGGGTTTTTTTAATTTTTCGTACACTTTTTTGAGTTTTTTCGTACATACTGGTGTCGTTTTGTAAATCTATAATCAAGTTTTTAACCTCAACTGAGTGTACAAAAGACTATGGTTTCATAAAGACTACGAAAAAACTTTTTTTGGGGTACGAATTACTGGGTACGAAACAACTTTTGTCGAACTGACTGCCCCCCTACGTCTATCTATCATCTATCTATCTATCTATCTATCTATCTATCTATCTATCTATCTATCTATCTGTCTTGAGGGGGGCCGTAGCGTGGGGGTGGGGGGTCCCCAATGCAAGGCGGGGGGGGAGTTCCCCTTTTTGGTGGCGGTTTCTTCTTCTTCCTTTGGGTTGGATGTCTTCGGAATTCTCGTATGTTCTTGTTAAGAACCTTGTGTCTTGGTTTTTGTGATTTCTTTTTATTTTGGTGTTTTTTTGGGAAATAGAAGTTAGTGGTTTAAAATGATTTGGTGGTGCGGTTTTGGGAAAGGGCTTTTTTTGTTCTTTCTTTTCTCTCTCTCTCTTTTTTTTAGAGTTTTTATTGGTTAGGGGGGGGAAAGGGGGGACGGGACGGAGGGGACGGGGGAGGGGACGGGACCATGATTTTATATAACAGGGGTTTCGGGGATCTGGCTAGTTTGGGGCCGAGTTTCTGAAGTCACCAGCCGCCATCTTGAAAAAAACCAAAACAAATAAAATGGGCCGGCCGGGAGTGGCTGGGTTTTGGGTGCTGGCATGTGAAAAGCCTATATTACCACCTACAATCCCTTTTTAACACCTACTACTATATACTATTCCCCCCTCCCTTTTTTTTTCCCTATTACCACCTAAAAACTACATTAACACCTACTACTACTACTACAAAACTTCCAACCTAGTGCACGTCAAACCCCTTCCAAGTCATTTATTTACGGTGTTTACACAAAAAACGGTGGGGTTGCGGGGCCCGGGAACAGGTGGGGTAGTGACAGGTGTCTTGCGAGGCCGTCCCGTTGTGTAGTGACAGGGGGTTTTGCGAGGCCGTACAGTTGTGATGACGGGTGCCTTGCGGGGCCGTACGGGTGTATAGTGACGGGTTTTTTGCGAGGCCTTTTACAGGTGTGTATTGACAGGTGTTTTTCCAAGGCCGTACGGGTTTTGTAGTGACAGGTGTCTTGCGAGGCCGTACAGGTGTTTGCGGGGCCCCCGTACAGGTGTGTAGGGGACAGGTGGGGTTTCGGGGCCGGCAAGTGTGTAGTACAGGGGGGTTGTAGTGGAAAAGGAGAGGCAAGATGCAGTGTACGGGACCTAAGGGCGAACCCCCAAGTGTGGTGGTCTAAACCTAATGAGCGAACGCGCAGTTCTCGTCCCCTAAACGGCGCTGGGCCCCGTACCCCGCCCCCAGGGGAAACGGCGCGAGCCACAGGGGGCCCCATAGAAGCTACTCTGGGGGATTACGGGAAAGGGTTTTTTAAATTAATAAAAAAACCTTTTGGGCCAAACCCCCCCAAAAAAACCTTTTTTTAATTGGGTTATTTTAAATTTTGGGAAAGTAGTTATTTTCGTACACTGTTTTGAGTTTTTTCTTTACATACCGGGTTTGTCTTTTTTCGTAACTCTATTAGTCAAGTTCAACTCGAGCTGAGGAAAACAAAGACTAGGGTTTCATTTTAACTACAAAACCCCTTTTGGGTTAATAATGGACGATTTTTCCCCGGTGTTTTAAAAGAAACATAAACTATTTTTTTTTGGGCCTACAATGGGTGCTTGTTGAAAGGGGAGATAGTTTTTTTTTGCGCAACCCCCCCCCAAAAAAAAAAAATAATATTAATAAAACCCCAAACCCTAACCTTATGGGTTTTTTAAGGGAAACCCTAACCAAACCCTTTAAAAGGGTTTTAATAAAAACCAAATTTAAACCCTTATAGGTTGAAATAAAACCAAACCTAACTTGATCTTTGTTCATAACCGCCTAGGTCTGCTTCCTTTCCCCACAAATTTGTTAACAAGTAAAAAAAAATTACTTAATCTAATCTACCAAATTTTAAAAAAAGTTTTACCTTTATCCACCTAAAATTTTTTTTTAAACTGGGTAGGTGGATGACGGGAGGGGGTTTAGAGGATTAAGGTGGATGGGCTGGGTGGGGATTGGGTTTTGTGTGGGGGTTTGGTGGGTTTTGGGGGGTTTGTGGGGGGTGTGGGTTTTGGGGGTGGGTGCGTGGGGTGGTGGGGGGTTTCGTGCGGGGTTGTGTGGGGGGTTTTGCGTGGGGTGGGTGGGTGGTGGGGGGCGTGTGTGTGTGTGGTGGTGTGTGTGTGTGTGGGGGGTTGTGTGTGTGTGTGGGGGTGTGTGTGTGGGGGTTGTGTGGGGGGTGTGTGTGGTGTGGTGGGTGGTGTGGTGTTTTGGGGTTTTTAAACTCACGGGGGAAAAGATTTGCCACTTCCAGGTCCTGGTCTTTTTGGGACAGGACATAGAAAGCAAAAGCTTGGCAGACGAGGGGGATAACAAAAGCCGACAGCAAGCAAAACTTGGCAGGGACGAGGCGAAAACACCGGGATAGACAGCAACGGGGACCCGCAGAAAAAATTTTTTTTTTTGGGTTCGACAAAGGATGGGGGACAGTTGGAACCATTTGCTGAGCCAGGTTTCCCGGGGCGATCCATTTTATATAGATCAGTGGACGGGACGGGGAGGGAGGGGGCCGGGAGGGGATGGAGGGAAAAGGGGGTGGGGGGGGCGGGGCGGGACGGGAATTATTATGCTATTATTATGCAAAAAAAAAAACACGGGTAACGCGGGTATCCTGTAGAAAATAAAAAATCTAATTTTAAAATTCCTTAAAATTTTCTTGTTTTAAAAAATTTAAAAATTTTTCCTCGGGAAAGGATTTCTAGATTTGGTCCTCCCTCCCTTTATCTTTTTCATTTTTGTTATAAACTTTAAACCCCCATACTGTTACAACGTTGGGTTTTGGTTTTTGGTTTTGTTGAAAATTTAATTTTTTTATTATTATTAAGTTTTTTCATTTTTATCATTATCATTGTTTTCATCATTACACGGGACCATTTCCCAGGGGGAACCCCTTATCGCCGCCCCGCCGAAAAACGCAAGCCTCCTTTGTTTGATTGTTGTTTTTTGGCCCTGAAATATATAGTAAAAAAAAACATAAATCCTTTAGAAAAAAAAAGCCTTGGCAAACAGAAAAACAAACAATGGAAACGTTGGCGAAAAAAAAAGACAAATGGGAACCCTAAACCCCCTAAAACCGGCTTCGAAAATTGGTAGAAACTTTGAAATAAAGTTTCCGATGAGTTTGAATGATTTTTCAGCAGGGAAAACTTTGGGGAAGGAAACCCACGAAAAGATAATGTAATGCGGGGAAACTGTTAGATCGCTCTTTTAAAAAAAGGGTGTCGCGTAGGTGGGTTTATAACGTCACATCCTTTAAAAATTTTTTGTGAAAAAGGAAGGTTTTGTTCTGATTTAATTAAAAGTTCAAAAAAAAATTTAAAAAATGCTAATTGGGTTTGCTTTAAAAAAACACTATTTAACTTAGGCCCTAAAAAAACTTTTCCCCCCCCCCCCCCCCCCCCCCCCACACACACACACACAGAGACCCCACACGCACACAAACACACCCACACACACACCACCCACAACACACGCACACGCACACCACACACACACACAGACCCCAACACCCACACACACACCCAGACACACATACACACACACACACACCACACGCACACACACACACACACAACAGACACCCCCACGCACACCACACACACACACAAAAAACACACACACACAAAAAAAACACACACAAAACACGCACAGACACCACACACAAACACAAAAAACAAATACACACACATCCAACACCCCAAAAATTTAAAACACACACACACACACAAATACATACAAATAACACCCCAAAACCACAAATACATTTTACAACACGCATAAAAAAAAAATACACCAGGGCAAAAAAAACCCCGTGCAAAGTTTTTTTCTTTTTTTCATTATTTACTATTATTATTATTTTTTATTTTTTTTAGAAGACGACAGGCCTGAAGGTGAAGAAGGGCAGAGCGGGAGGACCTGTGCTACCCTGACCCAAAGACCTTACACGTGTATGGTGTTTGCCCTTACCCTTACGAGGCACACACCCCCTTTTGCCCCTTTGGGGAACCAAGGGGAGTAAAGGCGGGGAACATTTTGTGCCGAACCAGCAAGGGGGTGGTTTTGGAAGGTTTTGTGTGGAGGATCTGCATGGCGGTGCTGTGAAGGTCAGGCTAAGACGCTTCTTGGCTGTGTTCTTAGCCCCGGGAAGGTCGCAGCCCCCCTCCCCCCGACCCTTCGCCGCCGCCCTTCTCGTCCCATGTCGCAGCAATTATGAATCCGCAACGCCCATACCGACGTCTGGGAACCTCGGGGGGATTTTTGGCGATGAGGGAAGACATTTTAGCCAGGAAATCAGTCTTTCTTGCTTCGTTGAGCCCACACACATGATATCATTCTCTCTCTCTCTCTCTTCCTCTCTCTCTCCCCTCCTCTCTCTCTTTCTCTCTCTCCCCTTCTCTCTCTCTCTTTTCCTCTTCTCTCTCCCTCTCTCTCTCTCTTTTCCCCTTTTTCCTTCCCCCTTCTTTCTCTTCTCTCTCTCTCTTTTGTATTATTGTTTATTGTTTATCCACCCTATTTATTCGTGTTAAAAATTTATACCCCGTGGGAATTTAAGAAACAAAAATTTGATGAAAGATTTGTACGATACATTACAATCTCCTGGGCCTAGCTTTGCCACCATTATTTGTGTATTATTCATCTGTTAGTTATGGAGCAAGTTTCAGAGTTTGTTCAGCTCTGCCCAGGTCTAATCTGAGGCAGGAAAGTGTTACTGGATGGTAAACTAGGCGTCTTTATTTTTGTCTTGTATTTTAAATAGCATTCTTTGTTTTTTGTTTTTGGTATTATTATTATTATTTTATTTGTTTTTTGAAGTTCAGTAATTTTGTGCGTTAAAGTGTAGCGTCCCCTTCCCTCAGAAAACCCTTTTTTTTTTATAAGAACAAGAAATATTTAGAATTTCATAAATTAAAAATTTTTTTCCCCCGGTTTCTGCCTCACCGGCACTCTCCCCAGACGGGTAAAGTTTCTTACTTTTCCCCGGTTTTTCCCAAAAAAAAACAAAACCCAAAATTTTCGGGAAAAATGTTTTCGCTCAGATAGAAAGGGGCCCTAAGCCACAGTTGTGCAGACCGATCCCCCGTATTAAAAACCGTATAAGACCCTTTTTTTAGTGCAAAACAGATTGGGGGGGAGAGGGTATAGCTCAACGAACGGTTGAGCGGTGGTTTGGGCCCATTTCCCAGGTGTCTTTGCACCCGCTGGCGTGGCCCTCCAGTTTCGCTGCGGTGCTCCTCCTCCGGGGGCCCGGGGCCTGTGCGCAGCGTTGCCTGGTGGTGCAGCGGGGTTAGCTGCTGGCCCGGGCACAGCCGTGTGCTGAAACCCCGAGCTCCCGTGCTCCTGGGTGACGGTTTAACAGCGGGGCCACCAGGGCGCTCACCCCCCCCTGGAGGACAAAACCGGTCCTCGGGGGGGCTTTGGACTCGCCGCCCCACCCCCCCACCATACACACAACCAAAACTTTAAACACATTTTTCCCTAAAGACACCTTACCTTGTTGTGCCCCCAATACCCTCATGCAAAAGCCCCGGCTTTTCGTTTCACTACATAGAAATCAAAAAGCATGCCCTTCCCTCCCTCACGTACGGGACATGCCTTATTCCCCTGAGTACCGCTTTTAGGGTTGGCAGGGGCCCAAACCAGGGTTTCCCCGGGGAACAGGGGCCCCCATGCTCCAAAAGGGGCCTTTGTCACACGAGCAACATTTCCCCCCCGGCATTTTTTGGGTATTTTGCTCCCAAAAGATGCCCTTACGGGTGGAAAAAAGGTGCGGTGTTGTCGGGAGGGCCCGTTTCGGCAAAGGGGCATCTTCCTACCGAGTAGCTAAGATCTTTTTCCCTTCTATCTTAGCTACTCTGCTTCAACGGGCATCTATAAAATGCCCTTTCCCCTTCTTCCCCCTTTCCCCTTCTCCCATAAAAAAACCCTTCCCTTGAATTTTAAAATCAATAAAAAAAACACAAAAATCATTTATCCCCTTTTTCTATAAAAAACACACACGCAGCCTTTTAAAATTAAAGTTTTTACAACATTTTCCGTCAAAAACTTCTCACAAAAAACTCAAAATTTAACATAATAAATCACACGTAAAAAAAAAAAATTACACGCATGAAACCATATCATACAGTGTCTTGGTATATATTTAAAAACCTGTTTTTTTCTCGTCCCCACTTACCAAAAATTTATTTTCCTCCTCTCATTTTAATTTTTCTCCTCTCACCGTCACCATATTCATTACTGAAAATACATTTGGGTTTTCCCCTAAATACAGCACTTATTTTCCCTAAAACATATCACATAGATAGCTACAGCATCTCTGACCCCCCAAAAATTGGTTTTTCTCTTTTTTTAAACCTGAAATGGTATTCGTACAAGTCTTGCGTGGCGTCGGCTATTTCCAAAAATGAAAAAAAGGGAAATTTTTCCAGTACTGGTGGCAAAAGAACAAACAGGCGCCCCCCGCTTTTGTTTACCAAAAGATCCCGGTATCAGGGGGTAAAAATGATGCCTGATAGGGCTTTTTGCTCCCAAAAGACCGGAAATCGGGGCGTCAAATGAGGGTGATACGCTTTTTGCTCCCAAAAGATGCCGGTATCAGGCGTCAAATGATCCTGTTTACGCTTTTTTGCTCCCAAAAAGAGCCGGCATCAGGCGTAAAAATTATGCCCTGAATTACGCTTTTTCCCTCCCAAAAAAGATCCCGGGCACGGGCGGTCAAATAAATCCCTGATACGCTTTTGCACCAAAAGATCCCGGCTTTCAGGTGTCAAATGCTGCCTGTACGCGTTTGTACCAAAAGATGCCGGTATCAGGCGTCAAAAAAATTCCTGATACGCTTTTGCTCCCAAAAAGGGATCCCGGTTTAATCAGGCTAAAATGATGCCGGAAAACGCTTTTGTTTACAAAAAAAGGGCCGGGTTCAGGCGCCCAAATGATGCCGATACGCGTTTGCTCCCAAAAAAGAGGGCCGGGTTTTCAGGCGTAAAATGAGCCTAAATACGCGTTTTCACCAAAAATGCCGGTATCAGGCGCCCAAATGATGCCTGATACCCCCTTTTTGCTCCCAAAAGATCCCGGGAAAAAAGTTTTCCGTGTGAGGGGGCCCTTCAGGCAAATTTTTAAAAGCCCAGACATTTTTCCCCCAACAAAACCTGCTCTCGGTAAAAAAGATTAAACCCCAGTTTTTCCCTTGGCGGCGCGGGATGTAAAAGGCGCGTCTCTCAGCTTGACTCGGGACATCACCCATCACCGGTTTTTTTCTGTTTATATACCTGTTTTTTTAAAAATAATAAAAATAAAAAAAGATAATAATAAAATAATAATGTAATAATAATAATAATAATAAAAGGATAGTTTTTGCACTCAAAGGCATACAGTAAAAAAAAAAAACAAAAATTAATATACATACATGAAAAATTGAACTTAATTTAATTTAAGGAAAAAAAGATAATATTTTACAAAATGCCCTCTGCCCTTGGTTCCATCAAAATAGTTTGTTTTTAATTTGTAAAAAAGGGGAAGTGCCAGACATCAGGGGTCACATGGCACAATGGCAAAGCAAAAAAAGGGGGGTTTTTGTAAAAAAATAGCGAAACGGTGGGGGAAAGGGGGAAAGAAGGGAATGTTACAGCAGGGGGGTTTTAAAGATCAGATGAGGAGGTGGATTTGGAAAGGGGAAAAGGGGTTTAATTTTTTCCAGGGAGGAGGGGGTTTCCCCTTTAAAAATTTTAAAACCTCCTTCCCCCAAACCCATCATAACCCTTCGCTTTTTATCCCGTCGGGGCTTTTTTTTGTCCTGTTTATTTTTGTCTCCCCTTTTCACCCTTTTTCCTGAATGTTGAAAGGGAAATCATTACCCCCTTTTGGTCCACGGTTTGTAAAATCTTTGTGGGATCAACGTAAATGTAAACGAGACATTTAGTTATAAATGTCGCATTTACCCGTACCTCCGGGAAAGGGCCCTTTTTCCCCCACAAAAAACCCCCCTCCACATGAAAAAATTATAGGCAGGGGGAAGGGTTGAACCATTTTATAAATGTTGCATCGGGCCTCAAACTTTCTTTAACGGGTTTTTCCCTTCCCTTCCCTCCCAACACTTACTAACATAGAGAGCCACTTTTAAAAAGATTTACAATTTTTTTTTTTTCTCCCCTCTCTCTCTCCCCCTTCTTCTCTCTCTCTCTCTCTCTCCCTCTCTCTCTCTCTCTCTCTCTCTCTCTCTCCTCTCTCCTCTCTCTTTTCTCCTCTCTCCTCTCTCTCTCTCCTCTCTCTCTCTCTCTCTCTCTCTCTCCTCTCTCCCTCTCTCCCCGAGAGAGAGAGAGAGAGAAAAAGCGATTTGGTAGGATTTTATAGAAAAAAGGAGGGATACGGACCTACGTTTTTTAAGGGAAAACTTTAAAAGTTTTCGCACCCTTTCTTCGTAGGATGAATTTCGCAGAGAGGAAATCAGTGGAGGGAAGGAGGGGGGGGAAGGAGGGGGAAAGGGGGAGGTTTTTTTAAAAAAAGCATGAAGTAGATAAAAGATAAAAAAGATGATGTGATAAAAATAGGGGGAAATAAAGAAGAAATTTTGGGTTTAAAAGAAGAAAAGGAAGAAAAATAAGATTTTGACATAGAAAGAAAAAAAATCTAAGGATTACAAAAAAGTTTTTTTAGATTCTAAAGGTAAAAAAGACTTTAAGGGGCAGAAAGGAAATAGTCCCTGAGGGGGGTTTTGGGCCAAGCCCATGCTCCCGAGGGATTTGGCGGGGCAGGCAATGATCAAAACCCATGGTTTCGAGGGGGAACAAGTGAAAGTGTTTTGGGGGGACACACAGGAAAGAATGGGGTGCCCCTTTTTATGATGCGTTTTGTCTAAAAGGGGGCCACAGCTGAGGACTTTCCCCATGAATGCCAAAGGAAAGGGGCAAGAGGGGACTTTTGCACCCTCACTCCCCCCCTTGCCTTTTATCCCCCCTCGCCATGGCCTTGTTCCCGCGGGGCCCCTTTTTATTTCCCCCCATAGAGTAATGGGTTTGGGAGTGGCTGTGTTCAGTGTTGTTGTTTAGCCCCTTCCCCTTTTCCCCCTCACTCTGTGTTTTTCTTTTTTGGGGGGTGTGGCTGTTGTTTCACAGCACAAAAGGGTAGGTGAAGGTGTTTTGTGGGTTTTGGCCCTTTTTGTTCACAGCACAAAGGGTAGGCGAAGGGTCTTGTGGTGGGGGGGCTGTTGGGGTTCAAAGCACAAAAGGTAGGCGAAGGTGTTTTGGGGGTTGGGGGTGGCTGTTGTGTTTTACACACAAAGGCTAGGGGGAAGGTGTTTTGGGGGTGGGTGGGTGGTTTTTTGTGGGGTCACCAAAAACTAGGCGAAGTTTTTTTTTTTTTTTTTTTAATTTTATTTTTTTTTTTTTTTTTTTTGTTTTGGGGTTTTTATCTCTAAGTAGGCTATCTATCTATAGAAACTTCTTTTATCTTATTTTTAATTCAGAAAAGGGGCCCCGCACGTGTTTTTTTGCCCTTCATTACTTTATTGTGAAGTATATTTTAAAACTTAATAAAACTCCTTACCGGAAAACCCTTTAAATTTTTTTTCAATTTATACAACTTAAAAATTTATTTTTTTAATTTTTTCCCGCCATATAAAAATCGCTGCACCAAGGCAAATTTCGCGCCGGGCCCCAAAACCCCCCGGGGTAAATTTCTCAGTGCGAGGGGGAAAATCCTCCCGGGGGGCCCCGGGCGCCTCCCAGGGCCCCCCTGGGGGCCTCCTCCCGCCTCTATGCTGCCTGCGTCATGCCAGGGCTGTGGCCTTGGGCATCCCGTGTTGGCGTGTTTTCCAGGGGCCCTGAGGCGGGGGGGGCCGCACTTGGGAGGATCCGTTCAGGGGAATTTTAGCCCTCCGCCAGCAGCTGCCCCACCAAAGGGGCACGGGACGACATACGGGGCCCTGGGGCGTAAACCCGCCGGCATGAGGGCTTTTTAGGCGTGCGGAACCCCCCGCACGTCCCGATGCGGGATGAAGAACGGGCCCCCCGTCATTGCCGGGGGGGGAGCGGGGTCCTGAATGCAGAGGTCTGCCCCGCGATGGCCGCGGGCAAAACTTTTGGGCACGTCCTCCTTCCCCATGTACCCCCCCCCCCCCTCCCCCCCCCCCCCCCCCAGCACGCCCGGCCCCCTGTTCGAGTATTTTAAAATCATGGCCCCCTTTAAAAAAAAAAGAATCGAAGAAGCAGCCCGCCAAGGGGCACTCTGGGGGATGCTTGGGGAACCCCGCGCTCAGGAAAGGGTTGGGGGCCATGAGGATTATCGATTTGGAGGACACGCCTCCGCTGAAAAACCCCAGCCAGGCCTATACCTCGAAGGGGCTGGCCCCCCTAGGAGCACCAGCGGCCCCCAGGCCCCGGGGAACCCCCTTTAAGAATCCCCTTTACCAGCGCCGCAGCACCACGGCTCTCTCCCCTTCCGAAAGAAAGCGACGGGGCAACCCCTTGCGCAGGGCACGAAACCCTTTACCAGCGGCACCAAAAACCCTTTTTCTAACACGATCACGAGTGTGGCGCTGCCACGCCCAGCCTCAAAAGATGGCGTCCCCCAAAGGGTAAAGCGGCTTCGGGGACTCCGGCCACTGGCCCAGCAGCGTTAAATTCCCCGTCGCTGTCAGGCAGGTACAAGGGGGTTTGGGCCCGGCCCGCCGGGGACGTGGACCCCCCCCAAACCCCCCCCCCCCCCGGGCCCCCAGGGACGCCACCCACGCGTTCGCACTCCTCCACTGGGGGGCCCTTCGCCGTTGGGAAACCCGCCTTTCTGCCGCCTGCCCAGCGCTTTGGGGTCCAGCACCTCTAGTGCAAGGGGTCGCAGGCTGCCGTCCCTAGCAGTCCCGCGGCCCCCTCCCAAGGCGGGGCACGGGAGGGGGGGGGTTGGGGGGAAAAAAAGGGGGTGAGGTGGGGCACGTTTAGGTTGGGGTGGGGGTTTGGGGGATGAGGGGTTGAAGCTTTTCCCCAAACACACTCTTCAAAAAAACGGTCCCGTGTTCATTTCGCTCTTCAACAACAGCCCCCTTTTCTCATTACTCTTTTAAAACAGTTTTTTTCGTCACCCTTTTTTTCAACAACAGCCTATTGCTCATTACTCTTTTTAACAACAGTTTTTTGCTCATTACGCCTTCAAAAATATCTTTTTTGCTCATTACTCTCTTCAACTACAGCCTCCTTTCTCCCTTACACCTTTCAACAACAACCTCCCTTTCTTACACACTCTTCAACTACAGCCTTTGTCATTCTCCTTCCCAAATACAGCCTCTTTCCCCATTACACTCTTCAAAAACAACCTCTTGCCGTCACACTCTTTTAACAACCCGCCCCTTTCGTATTAAATCCCCTCAACAAAAAGTTTGGTTGCCATTACGCTCTGCAACAAAAAGTTTTTTGCTCATTACGCTCTTCAAAAACAGTTTCTTGCCGGGGCACACCTTTAATAAAAAGTTTCTTTTTTGTCACCCCTCTTCAAACAAAAAGCCTCTTGCTCATTCCCCTCTGCAACAACAGTTTCTTTCTCGTCCCCCAAAAAAAAAAAACCCCAAAAAAACCCCCCAAAAAAAAAAAAAAAAAAAAAAAAAAAAAAAAAAAAAAAAAAAAAAAAAAAAAAAAAAAAAAAAAAAAGGGAAAAAAAAAAAAAAAAAAAAAAAAAAAAAAAAAAAAAAAAAAAAAAAAAAAAAAAAAAAAAAAAAAAAAAAAAAAAAAGGAAAAAAAAAAAAAGGAAAAAAAAAAAAAAAAAAAAAAAAAAAACCCCTTCCCCAAATCTTCAACAAAAGGGTTTTTTGGTTTTACCTCTTCAAAAAACATTTTTTTGCCCCTCCAATTTTTAAAACAAAATTTTTTTTTGCCCCCCCATTTTTTCCCCTCTTAAAAAACAGCTCTTTCTCTCCACCCTTTTAACACACCTTTGCTTATTCCCTTTTTCAACAACAAGCCTCTGCTCCTCACATTTTTCAACCATTTTTTCCTCTTGCCCCTTTCCCCCCTCTTCAACAACAGCCTTTCTTTTATCTTCAAACAAAACATCTTTCTCCACCCCCAAAAAATTTCTTTTACCCCCCCAAAAAACCCCCTTTCACAACCCTTCAAAACATTTTCTCCCCCTTTAACACAGCCCTTCCCCGTTCCCCAAACCTTTTGCTTCCAAAACCCCTTTCCCCTTTTTCTCTTTTCTTCCCCTTTTGGTTTTTTCTTCTTCAAAACCCCCCGGGGGGACTTTTTTAAACCCTAACCCTTCCCCAACCTCCCACCATCTCTTTTCCCCCATTCTTTAACAAATTCCCTTTTTTCTTATTTCCCCAAATCCCCCGGGGCCCTCAATTTTAAAACCTCTTCTAACCTCTTCCCAGCCCCCGTGCTTTTTTTTCCCCTTTTGTAACCTTCGCAAGTCTTCAAAACCCCCCGCCCCCGTGCAACAAAAGTTTCCAAGCCTTTGGGCCTTTTTTTCCTTTTTTTTCCGGCCCTTCCCACCCCGCCGGGCCAAAAGGCGGGCCTGAATAGGGGAAAAGCCCGCGGCCTTAATTCTTTCCTTATGAATTTTGTTTTTTCGTGCCCAGCAAAATTCTCCGGGAAAAAGGGAGGCCCTTTTCTGCCTCCGAGCCCTTTGGGAAAACCCCTTTCCCCCATCCCCCCCAAGGGGCCTCAAAAACCCCGGGCCCGGGTTTTTCCTTTTAGGGAACTTGTGGACCCAACCCCACCAAACCACCCGGAAGCGGCCCCGGTTGAAAACCCCCTGGTTTGGGGTTCCCCTCGCCGCAAGTTTTTAAAAAGGGGGGGGCGGTGCGGGCCTTTCCCGCGCCCCCGCCCTCCCCATGGCCCCCGGGCCCCCGCCAACACGGGGCCGGCCGCACCCCCATCCCTCCCACCAACCCCGGCCTTTCCCGGGGCCCCCACTTTGGGGTTGGGACCTCCCATTTTTTTCCCTTCCCAATTTTTTCCAGTTTGTCTGTGCCCTGGGGGAAGAAACCCCCGGGCCCCCAATCCCCGGGCCCATTTTTCCCCCCCTTCTTTTGCGGGGGGGGAAAACCCCCTTCCAAATTTTTGGGGTTTTTAATTTTTTCTTGTTGAAACCCATCAACGATCCATGTTTTCCCCGTTTCTTCTTCGGGGACCCCGGGCGTTTTTATTGGGGCCCCCGTTTTATTATTAAAAACTTGGATTCCAACCCCCTTCTTAAGGGAAAAAAACGGTTTAAAAAAACGGAAATTAAGGACTCTTATTTTCCCCCTTTTCCTTAAGGCAAAAACCCCAATTAAAATTGGTTCCTTATTTGCCCCCCCGGGAAAGGTTTTTGGGAAGGGGTTTTCTCTCTCTCTCTCTCTCTCTCTCTCTATCTCTCTTTTCTCTCTCTTCTCTCTCTCTCCCCCTCTCTCGCTCTCTTTTCTCGGGGTCTCTCTTTTCTCTCCTTTTCTCTCTCTCCTCTTCCTCCCCCTCTCCCCTTTTCTCTCTCCCCTCTCTCTCTCCTTCCCCTCTCTCTCTCTCTTTTCTCTCTTTTCCTCTCCTTTTCTCTTCCCCTCTCTCTCTTCTCTCTCTCTCACACCCCACACAGCAGAGAACGTTTTTTTGACTTCAGCAATAATCACCCGCGTTTAAAATGGGATTACCACCACCCCCACCCCCACCACCTTAACGGGGCAGGCGGGTTTATGGTATTTAAACCCCGAGAGGGAATAAAACCGCTTCCATCCTGACAATTAAAAATCTCATGACTTTTTTTTTACCAAAATTTTTTGATACGGGGGACCGAAAAATAATAAAAGAAACCCCTTTTTGTATTATTTTTTTTTTTTTTTTTATTTTTACTCCCGTTTTAAAAAAGCGATAGTTTTTTTCGTAGAAGTCCTAAAAAACATTTAAATTTTGGTTATTATAGATGCATAGAGGGGGCTAAAAATATAGGTTTTTGCGACCTTAGATCTTTATGTAGCCAAAAAAATTAGGGCTCTTTTTTTAAACCCTAACTCTTACTGACAAAAATTCAACCTTATCTCCCTTAACTCCTTCACAACCCCAAACTTTCCTTTGCTATATAAAAAATCGCATGTTTTTTAAACCAAAAATTACGAAAATAACGGCCCTTCCCCTTTTAGTTAGTGGACAAGGATATAAAAAAGGGCATATCAAAAATATTGCTTATAATCACTGAAAAAAACGTCTGATGGGACCAAAATTACAAAAGGAAAATTAAAGTTTCTGGGTCTCAAAGGGGGTTTAAAGTTCCTTTATAACATGTCACAAACTTTTGTGTCTAGTGGAAGGTCACGGGAATTTGGCGTGGGGAGGGGCGTTTTGCGTGTCTTTTTTTTTTTTTTGAACTTTTTAAATTTTTGAGAATGTGACTTTTTTTAAAGTAAACTTAAATGCGTTTTTAGTTTTGGTTTTTTCCCCGTTGTTTGTGGGGTTTTGAAGTTTTAGGTCGAGCGATGGAAAAAGGCGCAATTATTACAGGAAATATAATTTTGTGTGAAAATTTTACTAAGGCGCCCCGTTTTCCCCTATTAAAAATTTTTTATAGACCTTTATACTTTTTTTAATTACTGAGTGGGAAATTTCTGGTTCATGAGTGATTTGGTATGGTTTTGTAATTTTTTTTTATGCATTTTTTTTTGTACAATAAAATATTTTATCTATCTATGGTTACAGGGAGTTTTTGTACACAAGTTTTTTCGTCCCCCGGTTTTTTTTTAAAATGTTTTGTACAATTCTTTGGGGTTTTTTTGTACATACCTGGGGTCGTTTCGGGGGGGGAAATCTAGTAAACAAGTTTAATCTTTAATGGGGTGTACGAAAAGACTAGGTTTTTATTTAAGACTACGAAACAACTTTTTTGGGGTTTCGAATCTACTGGTGTACAAACAACTTATTTTACGAACTGAAATGCCCCCCCTAAACTGTCTATCATCTATCTATCTATCTATTTTTCTATCTATCTATCATCTATCTATCTATCTATCTATCTGTCTTGAGGAAACCCTAAACGTGGGCGGGTGGTTTCCCAAATGGGAAGGCTGAGGGGGTGAGTGTTCCTCTTTATGGTGGCGGTTTTTCTTCTTCTTCCTTTGGAAATTTTATGTCTTCTGGGAATTTATCGTATGTGACTTTTTAAAAAAACTTTTGTGTCTTGGTTTTTTTTTATTTTTTTTTATTTTTGGGGGCTTTTGGGGAAAAGAATGTTATGGAAAGAAATGATTGTGGTGGTGCGGTTTTAGGTAAACTTTTTCTTTCTTTCCCTTCTCTCTCTCTCTCTGGGAAGAGAATTGGTTAGGGGGGGGAAGAGAGGGGACGGGGCGGGACGGGACGGGAAAGGGAAAGGGACGGGAAAGGGGCGGGACGGGACGGGGAGGGACGGGACGTGACGGATGAGAAAGGGAAAGGGGTGGGGGGGGGGGGCGGGACGGGATATTATTAGCATATTTTTTATGCAAAAAAAAAAAAAACCCGGGGAACGCCGGGTATCCTGGGTAGTAAAAATAAATCTAATTAAAAAATTTTTTTTAAATTTCTTGTTTTTCCAAAAATAGAAAAATTTTTCAGGGAAAAAGGGAAATTTTAGATTTTATCCCCGCCTTTCCCCTTTTTCATTAAACATTATTGTTATAAAATTCCACGGGTACTGTTTCAACGTTAGGTTTTTGGTTTTTGGGTTTTGTTTTTATTATTATATAAATTTTTATTTAAATGTTTCATTGTTTTTCATTTTTCATGTTTTTTATCATTACCCGGGAAACAGGTTTTTCCCCGGGGGGCCTCCTTATCGCCGCGCCGCCGCACACGCAACGCCTCCTTTGATTGATTGATTGTTTATTGGCCTGAAATATATAGTACAAGAAACATATATACATTAGAAAGTAAAAGTCCTTGGCGACAGTAAACAAACAGATGGAAACGTTGGCGATAAAAAAGACAAATGGGAATCCCTGAACTCCCTGAACGGCTTCGAAAATTGTGTAGAAACGTGTATAAAGATTCCGATGAGTTTTGAATGATGTAACAGCAGGAAAAACATTTTGGGGGAAAAACCGTAAAGGGTAATGAATGCTGGAAAAAATGGGTTTGAAAAGCTCTCTTAAAAAAGGTGTCCCTAAAGGGAGGTTTTAAAACCCTCAAACCTATTAAATATTTGTGAAAAATGAAGGTTTTGTTCTGATTTAATTAGAGTTCAAAGAAAAACGTTAAAAATGCTAATTCGGTGCCATAAAGAACACGTATTTAACTTAGGCCCTGAAAAAACGTCTTTTCTTCCCCCACACACAACACACACACAACCCACACACAAAACCCCCACAACCCCACACACACACACACAACACACCCCAAAAACACTTTTTGCTTATATTATTTAAATAAAGAAAAGGAAAAAAGGTAAATTCCTCCCCCGTAATATGAAAACTTCAGTCACTTTTACACCCCCTGCCCACTTCCCCCGCCACCAAAATAGCTCCCTTTCTCTCTTTGAATAAACCCAAAACACAGCCACATTAAACTCACCCCAAAAATACATCACAAAAAACACCATACAAAATACTATTGAGCTATATACCAAAGGTTACACGTTAAAAAAGGGAAAGTCTTTTTTAAAACACTGATTGCGTCATGTTAATCAGTGCTTGCGTCCTTATCGCCCCCGCATGTCAGGCAAGGAGGCAAAAGCGGGGGTGAACGGTGAGACTGCCGGTTCGGGGGGCTGGGGAAAAATAAAACATTATCAGTGTTTTTTGCGGATCCGTGGCCCTTATTTTTTTACGTTTAAAAGTGATAGAGTTCTTTAATTTCATTCCCCTTTTTCCTCCCCTCATGGGCAGGAGTGCGTGCGATCAGCAGGGAAATGGTAGGTAAGGGATTAGTGTGTTGGGGGTTTTAAGGTGGGAGGTGGTGGTAAACGGGCAGCAAAATTCCCCCTCTATGCGGCAGTGAGCGGCGGCGGGCTAACCTCAAATACTGGACGTAGTTTTGTTGGATATTATCTGTTGTTGTATAGGTTTGTGAAGGAATAGGGGATTGTTTGTAGGTGTGTGTTAGCTGTGGAGGTGGTGGGATGTACAGATGGAGGGAAGGAAGGAAGGGATTGGTTGTCAGACGTCGCCACCTCAAATGCGGGACGTAGTTTTGTTGGACATGATCTGTTGTTGTATAGGTTTGTGAAGGGATAGGGGATTGTTTATATGTGTGTGCTTGGTGGGAAGGTGTGTGTTAGCTGTGCAGGTGGTGGGATGTACAGATTGAAGGCAGGAAGGAGGAAGGAATAATTACGTGCGGAAGGAAGGAAGGAAGGAACAAGTGTTAGACGCCGCCACCTCTTACACTTAGGCGGCGATACACTTCCTAGTTCGTTCCTGGTTGATTCTTAGCCTTTTCCTTAACCCCTTGAGACTCAGAACGTAATTTCCTTTGTATTTTGCCTACTATTAGACTATTTTAATGAATGTAAGCTATTTTTTTATAGATATGACCTGTTTAATACCCTTGTTTACTAGCTAATTACACACAAACACTACTACACACACAAACACTACTACACACACAAACACTACTACACACACAAACACTACTACACACACAAACACTACTACACACACACACACACACACAAACACTACTACACACACACACACACAAACACTACTACAACAAACACTACTACGCACACACAAACATTACTACACACACACACACAAACACTACTACACACACACACACACTACTACGCACACACACACACACACACAAACACTACTACGCACACACACACAAACACTACTACGCACACACACAAACACTACTACGCACACACACACAAACACTACTACACACACACACACAAACATTTCTACACACACACACACACACACAAACATACTACACACCACACACACAAACATTACTACCACACACACACACACAAACACTACTACACACACCACACACACACAAAACAAACACTACTACACACACACACACAAACTTACTACACACACACACACACAAAAAACTACTACACACACACACACACACACACTACTACGCACAAAACACAAACACACACACACACAAACACTACTACACACAAAACACACACACACAAACACTACTACACACACACCACACAAACACAATACACACAAAAACACTACCACACAACACCACACCACACCCCACACACACACACACACACACACACTACTACACACACACACAAACAAATACACACACACACAAACACTACTACACACACAAAACAAAACTACACACACACAAAAAAAACTACTACACACACACCCAAAAAACTATACTACACACACCCCAAAACACACCATACTACGCACACACACAAAGCACACAAACTACTACGCACACAAAACACACACACAAACACACAACACAAACACTACACAAACACACAAACACTACTACAACACACAAACACTACTACACACACACAAACACTACTACACACACAAAACACCTACTACACACACAACCACACACACTACTACGCACACACACACGCACACAAACATACTACGCACACAACACACACACACAAACACACACACAAACACACTACCACAACACAAACACTACTAACACCACACAGCAGCGCGGGAAGGAGGGGCCTCCTTTTGTACGTCACCGANAATTGACGTATTTTTTTGGATATTATCTTTTGTTGTATAGTTGTGGAATAGGGGATTGTTTGTAGGTTGTGTTAGCTGTGGGGTTTGGGTGGGATACGATGGAGGAAGAAGGAAGGGTTTGGTTGCAGACGTCGCCACCTCAAATGCGGGACGTGTTTTTTTGTTGGACATAAATCTGTTGTTGTATAGGTTGTGAGGATGGGGTGTTTTATGTGTGTGCTTGTGGGAAGTGGGTTGCTTGCATGGGGATGTACAGATTAAAGGCAGGAAGGGGGAAGGAATAATACGTGCGAAGGAAGGAAGGAACAAGTGTTAGACGCCGCCACCTCTTACATTTAGGCGCGATAACTTCCTAGTTCGTTCCTGGTTGATCTTACCTTTCCTAACCTTGACTCCGACGAAATTTTCTTTGTATTTTCCTACTTTTAGACTATTTTAATGATGTAGCTATTTTTTATAGATTGACCGGTTTAATACCTTGTTTACTAGCTAATTACAAAAAACCTACTACACAAAAACAAGCACACCTACTACCCCAACAACCTACACACACAAAAACACTACAAAACCCACAACACAAACCACTACTACACACACACCCCAAACACTACTAACAAAAAACTACTACCACACACAACACACAAACACACACAAAACACTACTACCACACACACAATACTACCAACACACACACACCAAACACTACTACCCACACACAAAACATACTACGCACACACACACAACACTTACCACAAACAAAACCTACTACAACACACACACAAACCTCCCAACCCACACACAAAAACACTACTACAACACACACAAAAACTTTACCCCACACACCACAAAAACACTTACTACACATCACACCACACACAACAAACACTACTACACACACACACACAAACATTACTACACACACACACACACAAACACTATCCACACAAAAAACCACACCCACACACTACCACACACACAAACACACACACACACAAACCTACACACCACACCACACACACAAACCTACACACCACACACACACAAACATACTACACACACACAAAAACACACACACACACCACACACACACACACAAAAACACCACACACCACACCACAACACAAACACACACCCCCCACACACACCCCCAAACACTACTACACACCACAAACACAACACACAACAAACACTACTACACACACCACACTACCACACACACACACACACACACCCCCAACACACACACACAAACACTACTCCACAAAACACACACCACAACACACACACACAAACACACTAACACACACACACAAACACTACTACCCAAAACCAAACACTACTCCCACCACACAAACATACTACACACACAAAAACCCATACACACACACCCCAAAACACAACACTACTACGCAACACACACGCCACAAACACTACTACCACCCCAACACCCACACAAACACACACACACAACACTACTACAACACACACAAACACTACTACACACACACACAGCAGCGGGGGAAAGAGGAGCCTCCCTTTTGTTACGTCACCGAGCCGTGGCGCATCGTCTGCCAGTTTGCCATGAGCGTTTTCCAAGCTCGGGAACTTACAGATTTTGATTGCGGATTATTCAAAAAACGGCTGACTGGATGCAAGAAGTGACAACATATTGTTGATACACTCGATAAGGGGCTATACTCTAACTACATCAATCAGGAATGATAAATGGTCGGGACGATTACTTTAAGGGGGAGAGAGAGAGATATTAAGATAAATATATTTACCTAGGGTAATATTGAGACTTATCAGACATGCATACTTTCATCACTACGAACCCTTTTACTCAACGTCATTAAGTTTATTTTTTTTTATTCATTACACAGACCTAATTTCTGGTTCGGGGTTTGTGGTCTGTTATGGTATATTTTCTAGGTGTCTGTGTATAAGGAATGTCTGTTATTAACCCTTCACCCCCAGATCTTTCCTTTTCCATATAAATTGTCTGTTTTTAGCCATAAAATTACGAAAGTAGCTTAATATCCCAAAAATTTAGTTAGTGGACAAGGGTACTAAACAGGTCATCGCTATAGATATTGCTTATTTCACTAAAAATCGTCTAACGGTACCCAAATTACAATGGAAATTACGTTTTGGGTCTCAAGGGGTTAAAGGAATTTGATAGGCTGTATGATAGCTTGTGGAGGCTGTATTATAGGTATATGTTGATGATGATGTTGATATGAGTGGAAAGATATGATGAAGATTGCGAAAAGGAGTGATAAGAGGAGAGAAAGTGGATGAAATTGTAGCAGGAACGGGAAAAGGGTTGGAAAAAAGGTAAATAAATAAGAGTATATTTGAGTAAAGAGTAAGTGTAGGAGAGAAAGAGTAAATATATACGTAGGGAACCAGAGGGAAATTGTTTTGCTGAGGAAATAGTAAGAAAAAATAGCTAGTGTTTTATAGAAGGGGAAAATAAAAGACTTGGTCCATAAAAGAAAAGAATGGGAGGGAAATACAGGAAGGAATAGCAAGTAAACAAAAGTACAAAAGAAAAGAATGAAAAACTTAGGTAGCAAAAAACAGGAAATTGATGAGAGAGAGAGAGAGAGAGAGAGAGAGAGAGAGAGAGAGAGAGAGAGAGAGAGAGAGAGAGAGAGAGACTGCCAATTCAACGCTGCCAACCACCTGTTTCCACTTTTATATTTATTTTCCTCTTCCTTTCCCACTTTTTTTTTCTGCCAATCTTCATTCCTTTCTTATTTTCCTTTACTTATCAAACAACTTTTCCATGTTAACTTTTTCTTTATTTTCTATTCCCCTTTCAAAACTTTTAACTTATCCCTTTTACACCTTTAATGTTCCTTTCTACCTCATTCCTTTACTTTATCTACCTTTTAATGTTACTTTCTACCTCATTCCTTTACTTTATCTACCTTTTAATGTTACTTTCTACCCCATTCCTTTACTTTATCTACCTTTTAATGTTACTTTCTACCTCATTCCTTACTTTATCTACCTTTTAATGTTCCTTTCTGACTCATTCCTTTACTTTATCTACCTTTTAATGTTACTTTCTACCCCATTCCTTTACTTTATCTACCTTTTAATGTTACTTTCTACCTCATTCCTTTACTTTATCTACCTTTTACTGTTCCTTTCTACCTCATTCCTTTACTTTATCTACCTTTTAATGTTCCTTTCTGACTCATTCCTCTACTTTATCTACCTTTTAATGTTCCTTTCTGACTCATTGCTTTACTTTATCTACCTTTTAATGTTCCTTTCTGACTCATTCCTCTACTTTATCTACCTTTTAATGTTCCTTTTGTCTGATTCCTCTACTTTATCTACCTTTTAATGTTCCCTTTTGTCTCATTCCTCTACTTTATCTACCTTTTAATGTTCCTTTCTACCTCATTCCTTTACTTTATCTACCTTTTAATGTTCCTTTCTGACTCATTCCTCTACTTTATCTACCTTTTAATGTTCCTTTGTCTGATTCCTTTACTTTATCTACCTTTTAATATTCCTTTCTATTTTCCTTTACTTTATCTACCTTTTAATGTTCCTTTCTGACTCATTCCTTTACTTTATCTATCTTTTAATGTTCCTTTCTGACTCATTCCTCTACTTTATCTACCTTTTACTGTTCCTTTCTACCTCATTCCTTTACTTTATCTACCTTTTAATGTTCCTTTCTGACTCATTCCTTTACTTTATCTACCTTTTAATGTTCCTTTGTCTGATTCCTCTACTTTATCTACCTTTTAATGCCTTGTTATATCTTTTCCTTTCCTCTATTTTATCAACTTCCCTTCATGTTAGTGTTTTTTCTTTTCTTTTTCTTTCTTTTCTATAGTTTTATCGCGTCTCGTATCCATTTTTTTCATATTTTATTTCATCCATCATTTCATTCACTTCATTTATTCAATTTTCCTTCATTTTAGTGTTCTTTTCTTTTCTTTTCTTTTCCTTTCTTTTCCCTCCTGTGTTTTATCGTCTCGCTTGCTTTCATATTTTTCGAGTTTTTATTCTCGTCGCATCAGCAACATTTTTGAGCTTACCAAAGTTGTAAATTAAGATTAAAAGCAGTAAAGATGCGAATAGCAAAATGTGGAGAGAGAGAGAGAGAGAGAGAGAGAGAGAGAGAGAGAGAGAGAGAGAGAGGAGAGAGGAGGAGAGAGAGAGAGAGAGAGAGAGAGAGAAATACGGGACTACTTGGTAGAAAAAATGAAAGCAATAAAATTGAAAAAAATACAAAGCAATTAGGATGGGGAAAAATTGAGCGATAAAGTACGAAAATTTACACACACACACACACACCACACACACACACACACAACACCACACCAACATACACAACACACACCACACACACACACACACACAAAACACACACACAAACCACACACACACCACACACACACACACAAAACACACACACACACCACCCCCACACACAGCGTAAAATATGCAAATAAAAGAAGGATGTCATATTCCCCTTGTATATTAATTCATGTAAAAACAGTATATATAAAACCCCATGGTAGATAAATGCAAAAGATAGTTCGATAGAGAGATAGAGAGATAGATAAATAGAGAAATAGATAGATAGATAGGTATATAAATAAAGAGATAGAGATAGATAGATAAATAAAGAAGGAGAGAGATAAATAGATAGATAGATAGATAGATAGATTAATAAAGATAGATAGATAGATAGAGAGAGATATAAATAGAGATAGATAGATAGATAGATAAATAGAGAGAGATAGATAAATAGAGATAGAGATAGATAGATAGATAGATAAATAGAGATAGATAGATAGAAGGATATTTAAAAAAGGGGAGAGAGTAGATAGATAGATAAATAAATGATAGATAGTCGTAATTTCAGAAACTCTTAAGAACAGGAGAGGGGGGGGGAAAAAAAAAAAGAGAGAGAGAGAGAGAGAGAGAGAGAGAGAGAGAGAGAGAGAGAGAGCACCGTAGGGACTTGGGGTAATCAGGAAGGAAGGCAGAAACTTTGTCAATATACTTTCCTGTTTTTCCGCCGGTCTCGTATTATCAACTCCGGGAAATTTCATCGCGGTGCAAATTGTGGCCACGGTTTGAAAGGAGAGTCATTATTGCAACCATGGTGATAATGATAATAATGATAATGATTTGGTTCTTTTTCTTGCTAAAGAGATGGCTTTTTCTAGTAGTAGTGGTAGTAGTAGTACTAGTAGTAGTAGTAGTAATAGTAGTAGTAGTTGTAGTAGTAGTAGAAGTAGTAGTAGTCGTAATAGTAGTAGTAGTAGTAGTAGTAGTAGAAGTAGTAGTAGTCGTAATAGTAGTAGTAGTTGTTGTTGTTGTAATAGTAGTAGAAGTAGTAGTAGTAGTAATAATAGTAGTTGTTGTAATAGTAGTAGTAGTAATAGTAGTAGTAGTAGTAATAGTAGTAGAAGTAGTAGTAGTCGTAATAGTAGTAGTAGTTGTTGTTGTTGTTGTAATAGTAGTAGAAGTAGTAGTAGTAGTAATAATAGTAGTTGTTGTAATAGTAGTAGTAGTAGTAGTAGTAGTTCTTATAGTTGTAGTAGTAATAGTAGTAGTAGTAGTTCTTATAGTTGTAATAGTAGTAGTAGTAGTAGTAGTAGTTCTTATAGTTGTAATAGTAGTAGTAGTAGTAGTAGTTTCTTATAGTTGTAATAGTAGTAGTAGTAGTAGTAATAGTAGTAGTAGTAGTTCTTATAATTGTAATAGTAGTAGTAATAGTAGTAGTAGTAGCAGTTCTTATAGCTGTAATAGTAGTAGTAGTAATAGTAGAAGTAGTAGTTCTTATAGTTGTAATAGTAGTAGTAATAGTAATAGTAGTAGTTCTTATAGTTGTAATAGTAGTAGTAATAGTAGTAGTTCTTATAGTTGTAATAGTAGTAGTAATAGTAGTAGTAGTAGTTCTTATAGTTGTAGTAGTAGTAGTAGTAGTAGTAGTTCTTATAGTTGTAATAGTAGTATATATAGTAGTAGTAGTTTTTTATGTTGTAATAGTAGTAGTAATAGTAATAGTAGTAGTTCTTATAGTTGTAATAGTAGTAGTAGTAGTAGTAATTCTTATAGTTGTAATAGTAGTAGTAATAGTAGTAGTAGTAGTTCTTATAGTTGTAGTAGTAGTAGTAGTAGTAGTAGTTCTTATAGTTGTAATAGTAGTAGTAGTAGTAGTAGTAGTAGTAGTTCTTATAGTTGTAATAGTAGTAGTAATAGTAGTAGTTCTTATAGTTGTAATAGTAGTAGTAGTAGTAATAGTAGTAGTTCTTATAGTTGTAATAGTAGTAGTAGTAGTAGTAGTAGTTCTTATAGTTGTAATAGTAGTAGTAGTAGTAGTAGTTTTTTATAAATTGTAAATTTGGAGTAGTAGTAGTAGTAGTAGTTCTTATAGTTGTAATAGTAGTAGTAATAGTAGTAGTAGTAGTTCTTATAGTTGTAGTAGTAGTAGTAGTAGTAGTAGTTCTTATAGTTGTAATAGTAGTAGTAGTAGTAGTAGTAGTAGTAGTAGTAGTAGTAATAGTAATACAAATAGTAATAGACAGATTTTGCAAATTTTTGTTTTGAATGTCATGTGATAAAAATTTTTTTACACAGGGGGCGGTAAGACGAAGCTTAGAAGAGGAGGAGGAGGAGGAAGGAAGGAAGGAAGGAAGGAAGGAGGGAAGGAAGAAGGATGGAGGATGGAAAAAAAAACGAGGAGGAAGGAAAAAAAACGAGGAGGAAGGGAAGGGAGCAAGGAGGAAGGAAGAAAGGAAGAAGGAAGGAAGGAAGGAAGGAAGGAAGGATGGAAAGAAGGAGGAGGAGGAGGGAAAGGGGGAGGAGAGTGTTGGCAGATTGGAAAGCTTTAAGTCGTTTATAACTAAGGGTAAGAAAGCTTTCAAATAATCCAGGACAAATTTTTGCTTGCGCGGAGAGAGAAAAGAGGAGAAGAGGAAGAAAAAGAGAGAGAGAGAGAGAGAGAGAGAGAAAAGAGGGGAGGGAGAGAGGGAGAGAAGAGAGAGAGGGG
>JACEEZ010001572.1:111605-134105 GCA_016584305.1 Chionoecetes opilio | reverse complement strand
AGGTAAACTTGTACGGGGAGCGGAGCGGGTGAGATCCTTATGGTGTGACGTCACGGGCGATCCACCAGGCCTTATCATCTCGGTGGCCACGCTCAAAGCCGCCCTCCGGGCGGACTTTTTGGCTAGCTCCTGCGGAGGGCTATTGGTGGGCCTTCGGCCCACCACCTGTGTGTCACTCACCCATTACCCATCACCCCCCACCTATTCACTCACCCATTACCCATCACCACACACCCATTCACTCACCCATTACCCATCACCCCCCACCTATTCCCTCACCCATCACCCATCACCCCCCACCCATTCACTCACCCATCACCCCACACCCATTACCCATCACCCCACCCATTCACCCATTACCCATCACCCTACATCAAGGTTTCCTCAATTCTCGCAACCCACATTTTTTTTCACAATTCCCGCTTAAAAATAAAAAATAAAATAAAAAAAGTGATCGGATCATCTCATAAGTGAGCTTATAATGTGCGCCTGGTCGATCTGGTTCCAAAACTGTGCCATATGATGGGATTGTGCTACGGGGGGCGGAACTTAACGCGGACACACACACACACACACACACACACACACACACACACACACACACACACACACACACACACACACCACACACACAGACACACACACAAGACAACTTTGTTATATATATATATATATATATAACTATAGATATATATATATTACTATATATTTCATATATGTATATATAGTATATTATATATATATATATATATATATATATATATATAATATATATATATATTAATATATATATATATATACGTGTGTTTGTGTGCAGAGATTGAGTACAGGAGTGCGTGTGGGTGTGCATATATATATATATATATATATATTATATATAATATATATGCACAACCCGCACGCACTCCTGTACTCAATCTCTGCACACAAACACACGTATATATATATATTATATATATATATATATATATATATATATATATATATATATATATATATATAATTATATATATATATTATAATATATATTGTATATATATTATATATTATATATATAAATATATATATATATATATTGAACATAATTTCTGTTGAGTTGTATGTTTCTGTACAGATGATTTTTGTTTTGATAGCCTTAATATTATAATATAATATTATATATACTTAATATAACCTTAATATTTGATACCCTTAATATTTGTTTTGATACCCTTTATTGATAATCCCTTTTTTGATACCCTTGATTGATAATTCCTTTCATACCCTTAATATTTGTTTGTTAAAAATAATGAAGATTATGTTGCATTTAATTGAAACTGAATTTAATTACTTTATATATTTATTTTATTGATATTGAGAAATTATTTTATTACCCGTATTAGTTACTTAATAATGTTTTTAATCCTACCCTTTACCTACTTATTTACACCCTTACCCTTTATTACCCTTTATTACTTACTTACTATCAGTACCTGAGGGTACTCGACTAGGGTCTGGGGTCCGATGCGGGAAGGCAGATACGCACTGAGTGAACTCAGATACGCCCCTTCGAACCGGGCCATCATGTGAACCCCTAACCTAACCCATTAGACACACAACCCGACCCATTACTATTATTTTTTTATATTTTTAATTTTTTTCTTTTTTTTTTTTTTTCTCTCACCCAAAAAAGAAAAGGGAAACAAGAAGAAAGATAAATATGGAAGAATTATGAAAAGACTACATATTATACAGCCTCACTTTAGCTCACTGAGTGCATATTCTATATCTCTTATTTGTCTTTCCTTCCCTTCCCTTCCCTTCTCTTCCATTCCCCTCCCTTCCCTTCCCTTCCCTTTCCTTCCATTTCCCTTCCCTTCCCTTTCCTTTCCTTTCCTTCCCTTCCCTTCCCTTCTCTTTCCTTCCCTTCTCTTCCCTTCCCTTCCATTCCCTTCGCTTCCCTTCCCTTCCCTTTCCTTCCATTCCCTTCCCTTCCCTTCCCTTCCCTTCTCTTTCCTTCCCTTTCCTTCCCTTCCTTTCCCTTCTCTTCCCTTCCCTTCTCTTCCCTTCCCTTCCATTCCCTTCCCTTCCCTCCCCTCCCTTCCCTTCCCTTCCCTTCTCTTTCCTTCCCTTCCCTCCCCTTCCCTTCCCTTTTCTTCCATTCCCCTCCCTTCCCTTCCCTTCTCTTCCATTCCCCTCCCTTCCCTTCCCTTCCCTTCCATTCCCCTCCCTTCCCTTCCCTTCCCTTTCCTTCCATTCCCTTCCCTTTCCTTCCCTTCCCTTCCCTTCACTCACCCATTACCCATCACCCCACACCCATTCACTCACCCATTACCTATCACCCCACACCCATTCACTCACCCATCACCCCCACCCATTCACTCACCCATTACCCATCACCCCGGACCCATTCACCCAACCATTACCCATCACACCACACCCATTCACTCACCCATTACCCATCACCCCGGACCCATTCACTCACCCATTACCCATCACACCACACCCATTCACTCACCCATTACCCATCACCCCGGACCCATTCACTCACCCATTACCCATCACCCCACACTTATTTACGTAATATTTCTGTTTAGATCAATAGTTTAGTAGGAAAAAGCCAAAAACCAAATGAGGTCAAAAGTTTGAGGAATTTTGCTGCCAGAAAAAGTGATTTTTTTTATTTACATATATACGTAAAAAATATGACAGTAATAATTGTGTATAATGACGGTATAAATACTTGTTATTCAATGTAATTTTTCCAGTGATGAATATTAGTGGAGATTGAGTAATGTTTGTATGCATTTATAGGGTGTAAATAAGCTTATAGAGGGAAAAAATTGATTTTAGAATCAAATATTGGCAAACAAAGACCAGATTCGTGATCGCCATCAGTAGAAGCCCCTATAAACCGAGTTTCATCCAAATTGGGATACATTTATTTTCGCCCAAAATCTGCAGGCTACTGCCCAGGATTTTTTTTTGAAAATCACATTTTCATTAATATCACAGTAACCATAAACGTAAGGACAAAATGGTATAGAACATAAAAGATGCAGCTCTTAAAGGCCGATCCAGTAGTATACGCGAAAGTAAACTTCATGGATAAATAAGGCCATAAATCAATGTTTTCTAAAAACAAAACAAAACAAAATATCTCGAGAACGTGACATGTTAGGACTAAATGGACTGTGCCATTGCGTAGATTCTCATTGAACCAAAAAAAGTTTTTAAAGGCTTTTTTCTTTTTAGATCAAATTTTTGGGTGGGAAAAGGGCCAAAAAACCCCAAATGGGGAAAATTTTTTTTGGGGATTTTGCAGCCAAAAAAAAGAGAAATTTTTTTGGTTTACATATTACGAAAAAATTTATTTTCAGTAATAATTGGGTATAATGACGTTTTTAAAAATACTTATTATTAATTTATTTCCCCCATGATGTTTAGTTTTAGAGGGAGTAATTTTTTGTATGCATTTAAAAGGGCGTAAAAAAAAGCTTACAGGGGGAAAAAAATTGCTCTGTTTTTGAAATTCCATTCTATTTTAAGGTTTTTCTGCTTAAAATGATCCCCATTTTTTCCCTAAAAATTTATGGTTAACTATGAAGAATCAACTAAAATTTAGAAAAAGGGCGTAGTACCCCCTTCTCCTGGCATCATATATCATTTTCATAATAGAAAAGAGGCCCGGGATTTTTCCCCTTTCGTAAAAAACAAGATAAAATATATTATATTATATATAATATATTATATATAAAATATATTTTAAAAATTTATATATTTATATATATTTTATATATATATATATATATATCTGTCGGTTTTTACTTTTGCAAACTTATTTGACTGATTTTGATGCCAGGAAAAGGGAGACTACGTTTCTTTCAAAATTTTCAGTTGTTTTCTATCATAGTTAACCAGATTTTCGGCAAACATGGGAAATCATTCTAAGCGGGAACCTTAAATGAAGGGAAATTTTTTTCAATCAAGAAATTTTTTTCCCTGCTGTAAATATAAATTAAAAAATATATAAATATATTATATATTTTAATATATATATATATATTTAAAATTTTAATATATATATATATATATTATAAAATATATATATATATATAAAATAAATAAAAAAAATATATAAAAAATATATATTATAAAAAAATAAAAAAATTATAAATAAAATATAAATATAATATTATAAATAAAATATTTTATAAATATATATAATAATATATATATATATATTTTAATATAATTATTATATAAAAATATTTTATGTATATATTTAATATATAAAATATATATAAAAGTGAGTGAAGGAAATGGGTGCCTGGGTTCATTAATGCTTATTGATGATTTATTTATTTATTTACTTATAATTTTTTTTCCTGAAAAATTAATTAGTACCGTGTATAAATTAGCGTTGACAAATAAAAAACCATCAAAATTCGGGAAAATTCCCATTGATCATTTTATTTTTTTTTTTTTTTAACGCTAATTTATGCATGGGTTTTTTTAAATTTAAATTATCAAAACGAATATAACAATGGTAACTAATAAAAAATCGCTTTTTATTGATACCCTTCATGAAAAAGTTTTTTAATCGCAAAATTTTTTTAAAAGGCAAGAGTTTTAAATGAAAAATTAAATTCATGCATATTTCTTCAAGTCTTTGTAATGGCATTTCTTTATGGGGTATTAAAATGGGGTTTTTTATTTGATAATATAATAGAAAAAAATTTACGAAATTACTGTTATCCTATATACTGATAAACCTGTCTTTTATATCCTAATATGAATCCGAGGGGGGCCCTCCGACTTCACCCCCTTTTGCGCCCGGCCCCCATATTTCCGGGGCGCATTTCCCCGGTTAATGGTCCTTTGATAGACATTTTAAAGGGGAGAAAAAGAAAAGAGAGCAAAGGAAAAAATGTGAAAGCTGAGAGAGAGAAAAGAGAGAGGGAGAAAAGGGGGGAGAGAGAGAGAGAGAGAGGGGAGAGGAGAGAAGAGAGAGAGAGAGAGAGTTCCCCTCCAAATTTTCCCCCCATAAGGGGTTTCCCCTTTACATTTCCCCTCACCATTTTCTCCCCCCATTTTCCCCCCACCCTTCCTTCACTGTTTTCCCTTTACAATTTTTTCCCCCCAAAAATTTTTATTCAGTTTTTCCCCCCACAATTTTTCATCATAATTTTTTAATTTCAAATTTCCCCCTTTACAAAATTTTCCTAACAAATTTTCCCCTCACAATTTTTTTCCCTAACAATTTCCCCTCCCCAATGTTCCTTCACAATTTTTCCCCCCACAAAAAAATTTTCCCCTAAATTTTCCCCCCCCAATTTTCCTTACCCGTCTCCCCCCCAAATTCCTTTCAAAATTTCCCCTCACAATTTTTCCCTTTACAATTTCCCCCTTTACATTTCCCCTCACAAATTTTTATCTTCCCCAATGGGTTTATCCTCTTTATTTTAAAAACCCTTTTTTTTTTTGATTCTCCCTGTCTTAATTACTTCGAATTCATTCCATAAATTTTTTTTTTACAAAATTTAAAACCTTCTTTTATTTTCCTTTCCCTTTTTTCCTCTCCCCTTTCCCTTTTTTCCTTAAAATGGTTTAAAACCCTTTTTCCCCTGTCCTTTTTCCCAAAAACCCCTATTTTTTTTTTTTTTATTTTCTTTTTTTTCTCCCCTCTGTTTTTTCCCCGTTTCCTTTTTCATCATTTTTTTCATTTACACATTTTATTTTTTTTTTTCTCCTTTCCCTCAATTCGTTTTTTTTTCCCGTCCTGTCTGTTTTTCCTGTCCTTTTGTCTGGGCTGTCTTTCTTTCTGTCCCGTCCTTTTTTCTGTCTGTCTGTCCTTTTGTCCTGTCTGTCCTTTGTCTTCTGTCTGTCTGTCTGTTTTCTCTGTCTGTCTGTCTGTCTATCTGTCTTTTTGTCTGTCTGTCTCTCTGTCTGTCTGCCTGTCTGTTTGTCTGTCTGTCTCTGTCTCTGCCTGTCTGTCTCGCTGTCTGTCCGTCTGTCTGTGTCTGTATGTCTGTCTGTCTGCCTGTCTGCCTGTCTGTCTGTCTGTCTGTCTGTCTGTCTCTGTCTCTGCCTGTCTGTCTGTCTGTGTCTCGTCCCCCTTTCTGTTGCCGTCGTCTCTGTTGTTGCTTTCTGTTGTTTGTCTGTCCCGCTGTCTGTCCTGTTTGTGTCTGTCTGTCTGTCTTTTTGGCGGGGGCTGTCCTTCCTTCCTCTTCCCCTTTTTTTATTTTGGCTCTGTCTCCATCCCATCACACCATCTTTTTTTTTTCCTTGTTTCCTTGTTGCTTTTTTCCACTATTTTTTTGTTTTTGCATCGCCCATTTTTTCTGTTTGTATTATCTCTCCTCTCTCTCTCTCTCTTTTCCCTCTCTCCTCCCCTCTCTCTCTCTCTCCCCTCTCTCTCTCTCTCCTCTCTCTCCTCTCTTTTCCCCCTCACTCACTCACTCACTTCACCATCACCCTCACTCCTCACTCACTCACTCACTCACTCCTCACTCCTCATCCTCACTCACTCACTCACCCTCACTCACTAATTCCTCACTCACTCCCCACCCCCTCACTCACTCACTCATCATCACTCACTCACTCCTCACTCACTCACTCATACTCTCCTCATCACTCCCCCTTAACTATCTTTCTCTTTCTCTCTCTCCTCTCTCTCTCTCCTCTCCTCTCTCTCCTCTCTTCCCCCTTCCCCTCTCCTTCTCTCTTCTTCTCTCTCCCCTCTCTCTCTCTTCTCTTCCCCTTCCCCTCCCTCCCCTCTCTCTCCTCTCTCTCCCTTCCCCCTCTCCCCTCTCCCCCTTCTCCTCCCCTCTCATTTTGAGGTCAGCCCGGGGGTACGACAAACGTGCCCAAAAACTCTGTTTACCCTGTGAACAAAGGGGTGGGGACGCCCTACCGCCCCCCGGCCGCGTTGTCGAGGCGTGATTTTTATTTTTGTTGGGCTATTCCCACTTGGTGGTGTTGATTTATGCCCCTCTCTAACCGTGGGGGCTGTAAAACTTTTTGGTGAAAGAAAAAATACCAATACAGGCGTATGTTTTCTGGTGGAATGTAAAACTTGCAGGCCGGGAAAAACGGCCCTATGGGGGGAAAATGACGATATGGAAAAGGAGGAAAACGTTGGCTTTAAAGCTTTTAACAAAAATAAAAAAAAAAACAGACAAAACAGTGTAAAAGTAACGTGCCCTCCGGGTGACAGTCTTTTCCCCGGGCGTCCTCAAATCTAGCCAGTCAGCAGCCAGTGCGCCGTTTTTTGGTCCGCTCAAAATCCGAGTCACCAGCTGCCGGGCCGTTCATCTACCTGCCCCCTTTTTTTCGCCTCATATTTCCGGTAGGAGTGGCACCTAAGGACAGGTAATAGGCTGCAGAAGTTCCCGAAAATTCGAACCTTCCTGCAACCAAGTGATGCTATTCCCTTTGGCAGCACGAGGGACGAGACCGGCAAGTTTTGAGAAAGTGGGTCCAACTTTCAGGGAGCATGATGAAATCCCCGAGGCCACGGAGGCCAACAAGCAGGTAAAGGTGCCTAAGAACTCCCCTTTCCCTTCATGCCCCTTCACATCTCGAGGCCCCCCCGGGGCATACTTTGGGAAAAAAAAGAGCCGTCATCTTGGGTTCCCTTTTCCAAACGGATGATCCCCAGGGCAAGTTAGGGCAATGGGGGAAAGGGGCGGCCCCCCGATGATCCCCTGCCTGGGTGAGGCCCTGCAAAAGGGAGAGGTTCTAGGGAAGCCCATTTTGTGGAAAATGTCAGAAATGGGGGCACAGGGAATGGCAGTGCAACCGGGGGAAAAATCTTTCTGCCCCAAAAAACCACGAACCAAACAGTGCAGGATCGCATTTATAAAGGGGGAAAACCTCCCCCCCCAGTGCCCCCAACTTCCACCAGGAGCAAATGTTTGGGGAGTGTGAAATGCCCAATGAGCCCCGAGGGGCCCCCCGAACCCAAAACCCACCCGCCCATGCTGCCTGCCCAGCTGCCCCCCCCAAGCCCGACACGGCACCCTTTTCCCTCCCCTCATGGGGGTGGCCCCTTTGGCTTACACCCCAACCCCTCAGAGGGCTATAAATCATTTTGACCTGCCCCAGCCAACCCACAACGTGCCCCCCCCCCCATTACCCGTCGGGATTGAACCCCTACCTCCCCCGATCCCCAACCGAACCCCTCCCCCCCCCACACCCCCCCCCACCCCCAAGGGGCTCACGACGTGTCTTATCGCAAACCCATTAAAGGCCCAAGCAACCCTCCCCCCCCTCCTCCCCTCCTCTCCCACGGAGAGACTGTTCCCCCCCCCCCCCCCCCCCCTCAGGGAAAAAAACCCGACGCCTTAAGCGTCCGTCTCGAGGAGCTGTTTATGACCTGAAGAACGATGGCAAGACAACAAGCAAGCTCTCCCCCAACAGAGAGCGGGGGCTGGGGGGACCAAATTTAATCCCCCCAAGGAGACTGAGGGAAAGTAAAAGGGGAAGGGGTTACGGCAAGCTTATGGGAGTGAAGGGGGGCTTCGAGCCTAAAGGAGGATACGACCATGGGACTTAATGCGGAGATGTCCTGATGTACACAGCGCCCTGGGGACAAGGCCGCCGGACATACGGAGCCCTGTGGTGCCCTGATGAACAGAACACACAAGAGGCGGAGGGGAAAATTTCCCCAGCTCAGTGCCGGGATACGGGGCGCGCTAGCGCACACCGGCGGTCTACCCCTCCCCCCCTTATAACCTCACCCCTTCCCTCGGGTCCCTTCATCTCAGGTCCCAAGGGGGCAAAACAACCGCTACCCACCGGGTCGCGACATGCCTCTCTCTCGGGGAAGTAGTTGCTCCCCCACCCCCCCTCCACCCTTACCCCGGGGGCCTGCGGGCCAGAGAAAACCACGAATACCTAGGGGTATCTAAGGCCCTCGATTCTGGGGCCCGCGCTGGGCCCCTCATCCCCCAAAAGCCAATTTAAATGCCAGACAGGTACGTCTAAAGGGTTTAAACCCACAGCCAAACCCCTAACGTTTGAAATGGAATATATACGGGCTGGTCAGCAAGGCAGCCCCTTACTGCAGTTCTCCAACCAAATACAAGGGCGGTTGTCCTCCTCCAGGAGACGTTGGTATGTGAACGAATAACATAATTTTGGGGAAAACTATCAAGTGTTTGCTCAACCCCTCCATCAGGGGGGATCACGGGATTTTCACCCTTGCAGAAAGGACCTCCACCACCCTGCGCTTGCTCCTCCACACCTCGGGAACAAGGGGGCTCCTGTGCGCACGCTACTATGGCAGGTCAAAAAGGTGGAGGTGTAATGTGCCCTGCGGAAGATCAAAAACTCGACTTACCCTAATTGGAGAATAACCAAAGAGGGCTACTGTGCTGAGGGTGATTATAATGCCCATCTCCCTCTTAGAGCCCTGGAGTGACGGCGGCAGAATCCCGTGGGCCCCAAATCTCCACTGTGGAGGACTTTAAAGACTAAACTCCACGGGCTCACAACCCACTCACTAGCGGGAGGGAACTTGACCTTACCCTGACGTCAATGACGTGCCATCTCACCATGTTTGCGGCGTTCATGAATTATGGGCCACTGGGCACGGTGTCAACAATTTCTTTCCCAGGGGTGGGGGACATCCCCCGCAATTTCCGAGGAACAAATGGATACGAGGGAAAGGTGATTGGAAATTTTTCACGGGAAAATTTAAAATGGTATGCTTGTATCCTGTTCCCCCTCTGTGCAAACTTTTCTGAAGACCCCACTCCGCCATTATGATCAGCTGATGCCCATACCCCCCCCAGGGGAAGAATAATTTAAAAACCCCAAAAAAAACATCTTTGGTACTAGACAGCAAAAAATTAAATTTTTTAAAAAGTATCTCGTCATCACAAAGAAAACACCACCACACCAGGACTGACGAGAGCACACCACCCTTCAGGTTGGGGTTTGTATGCGGGGACCCAAAATTTCCCTTATTGTGAGGAAATGGGCAGTTTACGGGAAAAGGGTTTACCCCACGCCAAAAAACATGACCCAGTGTGGAGGCACGTCACCGCTTAGAGGCAAACATTCAAAAATCCCGCTCACCCTGACCGGCGAGGAAGGCGTCTGACCATGAGGGACTACCAGAGCGATCAGGAATCAATCGCCCCAACACAAAGTAGCCAAGACCAAACCTTTCCGGCGAGGCTGGCGGCACGCGGCCACGCTACATCGGATAACCTGAGGGCCATACGAGGGGGGGAGATCTAGGCGCAGAAAACAGTTGTGACACAAACGCCTGGTTTAGGGCGGCAAACCTACCTGCGAAAAGTGTCTGCAAAGTTGGGGTGACCCTCTATTGCAGCTCTTTTAAATTTCCTTCTCCCCGGGGCGCTCCCAAGAAAAGGGCAACGCTAATATCATTCCTTCCCCAAATCAGGGGCAGAACCAGTTTCCCCCACAGCCTCCTTCAAACCTTTTGTAAGATGCTTTGGGCCATATTATTTGCCGGGTCACCACAGATGGGGACTTTGGTACAGGGTGAAAGGCTTTTTCAAGCCGGACACTGCCAAAAGCCTCGCCAACTACTATGAAATGACAAGGCCAGACGCTGTGTTTCTTGATATAGAAAAAACTTTGACAGGGGCCAAAAAACCCCTGCCAATCCTCGCTGAGCTCCAAAAAATTGGGAGTGAAAAAGGGAAGCTTCTCCTAGGGGGAGCAATACCTCTCGGGCGAAAAGGGCCCGTGTTATATTTCAGGGGAAAGCCTTGATTACTGGGGGTAGACAATGGAACCCCAGGGAGGGGTCATCAGTTAATGTTTAATATCCCGATGAACGTGGTTGCCAGACTCCCTTACCCGGAGGGGGGCCAGCACTCGGCTATGCTGATACGTTTGTTCTGCAGACGACGGGCGAGACCCCCATACCAAAAATCCTAACCTTCTAAAAGGAAAATGTGAGGAAATTGGGTTCACCAATTTTCAGACCAAAACCGCTTGGCCAAGAAGGAACGCCCCCCCCGGGCACACTACGACTCCAAAAGGGCAAAAACCCTGAGTGGGTAGCGACGCAGCGTTATCTTGGCCATTGTTGCCCTAACAAAGGCTGAAGGGTGGATCCAGCACTGAAGGCAAATGCAGGGCAAGGATGGATATTGGGGGGATGTCATGGGAAGGGGAAAGGGAGCTTCAGGACCGGGGTCCTGAGGCATACAATCCTTTGGTACGCTCCTTTTTGTTATGCCAGTCCTGTTCTCCTCATTCACCACTACAGATGCGAAATCTCTTGAAACAAAACAAATGGGCGTGGGACCATATTGGGACCCGAAAAGGACCAAATGAAAACTGAGGGCGGAGACCCCCGGTCATCACTGACAGCAAGATTGAAAATTTAGACGGGCCCTTTCCTCATAAAATCATCCCTCAGAGCCCACATCCCGAAAGAAAATCCACATCATTCAAATATCATAAGGGTTTACGGGGAAGGCAGTGGCTTAAAAAGCGATAGGACACTACCCTTGGTGTCGCCTGGGGGCCATAAAAAACTGCCGTCTTCCCCTGGGCGTAAAAGCCCCGGCCCCGTGGGAGGCCACCTTTATCACAACTTGTCAGGCCCCCCCGGCGAAAGAAACGTGCTGCCCCCCGTGGAACTAAGGCAGGGAAGGGTTTCAAAAAATACAAGGCGTCAGGGGGCCATACGCACGGGGTACTACACCGACGGATCTACAGATCCTGCCGAAGGACGATCAGGCGCAGGGCCTTTGTGTGCAAAAAGGGTGGGGAGGATCCTGTTGCCACGCCACCCGCCGCGTACACACAGCCTCTGGCGAACCTCGGTTTTCATCCTCCCGCAAAAGAAAATGACCCAATCTATGGCCTGGATCACGCCCACACGCCCCAACCAAAATCTCTCGTCACGGCTCCATGCTGCCATAGCCCCGCATCAACAAAACAGGACACTGAAATACCACCTAACCACGCATTCGTGCGGCAGTCGGCCATTCACAACAGGGCAGGGGCGTTTCTAACAGGGGTCCCCCATGTTGGCATCACAGGCAAAGGGAACAGACGCCTTGGCCAAGCAGGCGACCCGAATGAAGCGTGACTGTCGTTATTCCCAGGACCCTCCGACGCTGAGGGGGGATTGGGGGGGGGGCCCGGGGGGAAGTCAAGACGGAGTGCCGAACAGGAGGCTGGCTCGGCGCACGAGTGCCCGGTGGTACACCGAGTGGCCGCTGGGGGCCTGCCCCCCACCACAACGTCCTCAATCGGGTTTTGCAGTGGTGATATCCAGGGTCAATTGGGGCCCCTTTTGGATGGGGGAAATTTGGCATCAACACGCCGGGGGAAGGGCGTCGTGTAGGCTGTTTCCTATGAGGGGGGGGCCACACTTGCTCACTTTCCTTCTGTTGGGCTGCGTTCCCCCCAAGCACGTGTTCTGTGCCCACACCCCCCTTGCTGAACTTTTCAATTCACTTTTTATTCCCCCCCCACAAACACTAACTGCACATCCAGAATTCTGTGCCATTAGATGATTAATCTAGAAGAACAAAACAAAACAAAACAAAATGTGAAGCTTACTAAAACAAAATATTGTCCATCGTATTAATGTACTAGTACTATCATCAGCTAATATTATGTATCCTGAGATAAGACTGTTATCTCGAAACAGTCTTTTCACAAATGTTAATTCAATTGTGAATAAAAGTATCTGAATCTGAATCTATCTCTCTCTCTCTTCTCTCTCTCTCTCTCTCCTCTCTCTCTCTTCTCTCTCTCTCTCTCTCTCTCCTCTCCTCTCTCTCTCTCTCTCCTCTTCTTCCTCTCTCTCTCTCTCTCTCCTTCTCTCTCTCTACTCTCTACTCCCTTCTCTCTCCTCTCATCTCTCTCTCTCTCTCTCTCTCTCTCTCTCTCTCTCTCTCTTCTCTCTCTCTCTCTCTCTCTCTCTCTCTCTCTCTCTCTCTCTCTCCCTCTCTCCTCTCTCTCTCCTCTTCTCTCCCTCCCTCTCCCTCTCTCTCTCCTCTCTCTCTCTCTCTTCTCTCTCTCTCTCTCTCACAGACACACACACACACACACACACACACACACACACACACACACACCACGCACACACACGCAACACACACACCACACACACACACACACACACACACACACACACACACACACACACACACACACACACACCATTGTAATAAGGCAGCTTTAGGAATAAAAAAAAAAAAAATAAGCGAGTAGGGAGTTTTATTGTGATACTAGCCGCAAAGCCGCCTCCGGGCGGACTTTTTGGCTAGCTCCTGCGGAGGGCTATTGGTGGGGGCCTTCGGCCCCCACCTGTGTTTGGTGGGCCTTCGGCCCACCAAACACGGACTCTCAGATAGCCCCTTCTAACTTTCCTGAAATCATGGATGTAGAAATGTATGTATTACCCCCACCCATTCACTCACCATTACCCATCACCCCCCACCCATTCACTCACCCATTACCCATCACCCCCCACCCATTCACTCACCCATTACCCATCACACACCCACCCCATTCACTCCACCCATTAACCCATCACCCCTACTAATTCTCACCAATCAACCATCACCCCCCAACCCCAACCCCCCAACCATTCACTAACCCATTCACCATCACCCACCCATTCACCACCATACCCATCACCACATCAAGGTTCCTCAATTCTCGGACGACCCACTTTTTTCCACAATTATCGCTAATAGGGTGCTAAAAAAAAAAAAGTGATCGGAATATCTTAATAATGCGGGCCTTAAAACCTTCCATGGTCAAACCCGATTCCAAAAATGTGCATATGAGGGATTGCGCCAAGGGGGCGGAAACTATTACCAGACCACACACACAACACACCACACACCACACACCACACAGACAGACAGACAGGACAGACAACTTTCGCTTTTATTTACAATTATCCATCAACCCCCCACTATTCCCTACACCCATCACCCATCATCCCCCAACCCATCAACCCCACCATCTCACCCACCCATCACCCCCACACCCATTACCCATCACCCCACCCATTCACTCACCCAATACCCATCACCCTACATTCAAGGTTTCCTTCAATTCCGCAACCCATACTTTTTTTCACAATTTATCGCATAATAGGCTGCTTAAAAAAAAAAAAAAAAGTGATCGGATCATCTCATAAATGGGCTTAAAAACCTTCCCTGGTCACCCGGTTCCAAAAATGTGCCATATGAGGTGATTGCGCCACGGGGGGCGGAAACCATATACCAGACACACCACCACACATCCACACACAGACAGACCAGACACAGACACACTTTCGCTTAATATTTACCATACCCATCACCCCACCACCTATTCCCTCAACCAGCACCCAAAACCATCACCCCCCACCATTCACTCACATCACCCCACACAACATTACCCATCACCCCACCCATCACTCACCCATTAACCATCCACCCTACATCAAGGTTTTCCTCACTTCTCGCAACCACTTTTTTTTTTCACCAATTATCGCTAATAGGGCTGCTAAAAAAAGAAGAAAAAAAAAGTGATCGGATCATCTCATAAGTGGGGCTTATGACCTCCCCTGCGTCAACCGGTTCCAAAAAATGTGCCATATGAGGTGATTGCGCCACGGGGGGCGGAAGGAACCTATACCACACAACACACCACAGGACAAAGGACAGAGACAGACCAGACAGACAGAACAGGACAGGGAAATAGGTGGAGGAGTGAGGGAAATAGGTGGAGGGTGATGGTAATGGGTGAGTGAATGGGTGTGTGGATGGTATGGGTGATGTGAATGGGTGGGGTGGGGGGTGATGATGGGCTAATGGGTAATGAATGGCGTGTTGGGGTGATGGGTTAATAATGGGTGAGTGAATGGGTGGGGGGTGAGTGACAGGGGGTGGGGGGGGGTGATGGGTAAGGGTGACGTGAATGGGCGTCTTGTGGTGATGGGTCATGTACGGTGAGGAATGGGTGGGTGGTGATGGGTAATGGGTGAGGTGAATAGGGTGTGTGGTGAAGGGTAATGGCGTGAGTGAATGGGTGGGGGTGATGGGTAATGGGTGAGTGAATATGGGGGGGGGGGTTGGGTAATGGGTGAGTGAATGGGGGTGGTGATGGGGCTAATGGGGTGAGTGAGATGGGTGGGGGGTGATGGGTATGGGTTGAGTGAAATGGGTGGAGGCGATGGGTAATGGGTGAGTGAATTGGTAGGGGGGGGTGATGGGTTAATGGGTGGGGAGGTGATGGGTAATGGGTGGACTGTGAATGGGTGTGTGGTGATGGGTAATGGTCTTAGAGTGAATGGGTGGGGGTGCCCTCAATGGGTAATGGTGAGTGAATGGGTGGGGGCGGTGATGGGTAATGGGTGAGTGGAATAGGTGTGTGGTGACTGGGTATATGGAGTGAGTGAATGGGTGTGTGGTGATGGGTAATGGGTGAGTGAATGGGTGGGGGGTGCTCATGGGTAATGGGTGAGTGAACTGGGTGGGGGCGTTATGGGAAAATGGGTGATGAATGGGTGGGCGGTGAGGGTCATGTGTGAGTGAAATGGGTGGGGGGAATACATACATTCCTACATCCATGATTCAGGAAAGTTAGAAGGGGCTATCTGGAGAGCCATTGTTGGTGGGCCGCAGGACCACCAATAGCCTTGCCGCAAGAGCTCAGCCACAAAAGTCCGCCGGAGGGCCGGCTTTGCGGCTAGTATGTAAATATATGTACGTTATACATATATATATTATATATAATATATATATATATATAGCCATATATATATATATATCATATATTTATATAATAATTTATATATTATATATAAATAATATATTATAATATATATATATATATCATTAGATATATATATCTATAATAGATATATTATATAATAATACTATATATATATATAATATATTCATATATATATATATAATATTAATATATATATAATTAATACTTATAAATAATAAATAAGCGAAAGTGTGTCTGTTCTGTGTGTGGCGTGGCGGTGTATGCTGTGGATTCTTGTGGTCTAGGTTCGCCCCCCGTCGGCGCAAACACCGCACCTAAAGTGGCAATATATTGGATCCGCGGTCTGATGAAGGGCGGCCGAATGGTGCAGAACAAGCCACACTTCTTTATGAGATGATCCGATCACTTTTTTTTGTTTTTCCTTTTTTTTAGCAGACTATTAGCGAAAATTTGTTGGAAACAAAAAGTGTGTTGGCGAGAATTGAGGAAGCCTTGATGTAGGCTCGTGGTGATGGGGTGTTTAGTTTAAATGGGTTGTGCTTTCCCTCCTTTTCTGTGGATTTTATGGGCTGGGGTTGTTTTTGTTGCTTCTATGTGGGTAATGGGTGTGGGGTGATGGGTGACCTGAATGGGTGGGGGGTGACTGGGTTGGGGTGATGGTGATGGGTGAGGGAATGGGTGGGGGGTGATGGGTAATGGCGTGAGTGAATGGGTGTGTGGTGATGGGTCACACAGGTGTGAGGATGGGTGGGGTGGTGATGGGTAATGGGCGTGACGTGGAATGGGTGTGTGGTGATGGGTAAGGTGTGAGTGATCTTCTATTTGGGCCTGGTGGTGATGGGTAATGGTAGGAAGTGAATGGGTTGGGGGGTGAGTGAATGGTGGGGGGTAAGTGAAATGGGTGAGGGGGTGATGGGTTAATGGCGTGAGTGAATGGGTGTGTGGTGATGGGTAACATGGGTTGAGTGAATGGGGTGGGGGTGTGATCGTGAAATGGGTGGGGGTGGTTGAGGGTAAATGGGTGAGTGAAATGGGTGTGTGGTGATGGGGTTAATGGGTGAGTGAATGGTTTTGTGGGGGGTGATGGGTAATGGTGATTTTGCATGGGTGTGTTTGTGTCTGGAGCATGGTGTGGTGTTGGATTGACTGTGGTGTTGGGGTGATGGGTAATGGGTGAGTGAATGGGTGGGGAGGTTATGGGTAATGGCGTGCAGTGAATGGGTGTGTGGTGATGGGTAAATGGGTGAGTGAATTCTGGGTGGGGGGTGATGGGAATGGGTGACTGTGAATGGGTGGAGGGCGATGGGTAATGGGTGAGTGAAAGGGGTGGGAGGTGATGGGTAATGGTGAGTGAATGTTGTTGTGTGGTCGGAAGGTAATGGGTGGAGTGAATGGGTGTGTGGTGATGGGTAATGGGTGAGTGAATGGTGTGTGGTGATGGGTAATGGTTGTGAGTGAATGTGGTGGGGGGGGGGGGTTGGGAATGGGGTAATGGGGAGGTGGAATGGACCGTGGGGGGTGATGGTATATGAAGGTGACGTGAATGGGTTGGGGGGATGGGTAATGGGTGAGTGAATGAGTGGGGGGAATACATACATTTATACATCCATGATTTCAGGAAAGTTAGAAGGGGCTATCTGAGAGAGTCCCTGTTTGGGGGACGAAGGCACACCAAACACAATGGTGGGCACGAAGGCCCACCCATAGCCCTCCGCAGGAGGTTAGCCAAAAAAAGTCGCCGGAGGGCGGCTTTGCGGCTAGTATATATATATAATATATATATAATATTATATATATATATATATATATATATATATATTATATGATATATATATATATATATATATATATATTATATATATTATATATATATATATCTATATATCTATATATATATATATATATTATAATAAGCTTCGCCTTATCCTCATCCTGTGTGGACACACACACAACACACACACACAGACACACACACACACTATACACACACACACACACACATGCCTGGAGTACCACTAAATACCCTTCCTCAATCAACACGATAGAGAAGGCACCGGAACTACTCCGGGATCTCGCCGGTGTGTTCCGACTCCTCAAAGCTGAGTGAAGCAGCCCCAGGCAAATACGAGGGCATTTATAAACCTCGTTTTCTTTTGTTAGTCAGTTAATCTGTATATCTAGCTGAAGTGTTACTACAGAGACTCTCGGGAACATAGCAGTAACCATGCTTTGTGCCTTTAAGTAAGTACACAGTCAACTATAGCACCGGGAACTCTCTCAAGTCAAAAACTCACCTATTATTATTGCTTTACTACCGGTGGTGAAACTTATTTTAGTATTGAGTTTTTGTGTATAGACTCTAAGTTAAATTATCTGTGTCTTGTACCTATTGGCTTTTTTGTTTTTTTCCAATTTTTTTTTTAAGAAAAATTTAAAATATAAGCATTTTCTTTAGTCATCTCTGTGTGTGCTTCAAAAGCAAGATCATCGTACTCCTGCTACAAGGGATTTATTAGATATTATAAATTGTTATGTTATCTACTTATTTCCCCAACATTTTCCCCCAAAAACTTTCTTGTTATATGGTTTCGGGCGGTTCAGTCTCGCTACTCATTCCTCTAGAAAAAACTCACTGTCTCGCTCGTAACAGTTGGGGCGACTGGCCGGGGATGTTAATAACCTTTACGGTTGTTATTCTTAAATCTCACTTTCAGTGATATTCATATTTTTCCGTGTTTCACCCCAGGTATTTCTTTTGTTGTGAGAGTTTCACCTGGTCTATGTTAGTGGGTATACTTTACGTGTGCTACAGATTGAGCAGTGTGGATAAGCTGTGCTTTTAAAAAACTCACTACACGAAGGCCGTGTGTAGAGGGCATTTAAGTTCGTCACACTGCTTAATACCTTATTGCTCTGTTTGATATTTTTCCAATAGTAGGACACTTTCCCCCCGCTAAGCTAATACTGACTCATCTTTTCTCTACGAAACCAGCGAGTTCCAAATCTAGTTAACTCACTCCGATTTATAACTGACCAGTTCAAAACTCAAAAACATTGCAGTACTTATGCCAGATCGGTGTGTGCGTATTGTGGGTACTGAATTCTTGGTACTTTCCACTGGACTGTTTTCCATTCGAATGTTATAACCTCCAGGGGTCATTCCCCCTATCAAATCTAATGTCAGGGTAGTTCAGTTAATAGCTCGACCGTGAATTTCCTGAAATACGCCCTTGGCATCTCTCTTCTAACCCCTATTGTGGTTCTGTAATTTTGTTTAAACATTAATCATGAGTTTAATGCGGAAGAGTTTGTCGGTAATCCCTCTGCTGAAGAACTTAATAGCTCCAAGGAGTACTAAAGAATCAACTCAAGTATGATTGCCGCAACTTTAGCATACAGTTCACTCATGAAACTAAAGAAGGGAACACTTAATAGACATAAGATTAACTCATCTGGGTGAAGAAACCAATTAACTGACCCTCAGTCAGAACCACCACTTCTAGAGGTTTTCTTCAGGACACAGTACTTCTCCTAGAAAGGAGTGGAGAAAGTGAAAAATGCAGGCAATACAATGAAGTTAGACTATGAAAAGAGAAGAAAAAACGAGCGTGGAAGAGAAGAAAAAGAGCAGTGAAAGAGAAGAAAAAGAGCGTGAAAGAGCAGAAAAAGAACGTGATAGAGAACATCAGTTAAAATTTCTCGCGCTCTGCAGTATACAAGGTCACGCCACTCAAACTCCAAATAATACACTTAACAAAATTTTGCCTTCTCTTTGCTCTTTTACCTCAGTTCTCTGATTACGGATCCTGAAGCTTTCTTTAGAGATGTCGAATCATCTGCCACGCATTTCAGGTACCCTAAAGAGGATTGGACTGGTTAGTCAAGCCAAAACTTAATGAAAGGCTTTATCTGTTCTAGACAGTGTGCAGGATAATGACCGCTGATGATGTAGTTAAAGCTGCTATACTTACAGCTTACGCGGTCACCACAGAAAGATACCGACAAAACTTCCCGCCAACATGAACAAAACTACCGGTCAAACTTACCTAAGAATTTGCCTCAGAGAAATTCAGAGCCCTAAAAACTGGTCAAGTCTGCATCAGTCACCACTTATGGACGATTGGTAAATCTCGTAGCACTGAGAATTTCAAACGTAAAATATCCTACTCAAATCATGTTGCACATTACAGGGACAAGGATGATGACAAACATACTCAAAGCTGCTAAAATAGAGATGTTCTTTCCCTTAGTACATTCGCCCTGTATCCTCGGGAGAGAAGAAGGCTCAGTCCATTGTAAGTTCATGGGCAAGTTATGAAAAGTATGGGTAAAGTCTGTAGATAGGGTTCAAGCCAAGTGTGTTCTGCCATTTTCTGTTAAGATAAACTGGCCACCTCCTCATAAAAGAAATGTCCTAACCCTAGGTGTAAAGTAGCTAAAATGGGGCACATTTTCTAAACCAGTTGCTTCGTGTGAACTACAATAATTCCATCCCCTTTTGTAACTGCTCTTTCCAAACCCTTCAGGTCACAAGCTGGTAATGTCTCCCTCGACTCGACTATGAGGAGCGCCCTCTCCAGATTATGCGGGATACTGCTTCTCTGCCCAATCAATCTCTTAAAAATCTTGCACTTCCAGGGAGTAGAACGGAAGTATACAGGGGGGAGAAGGTGTACCTTCAAGGATTTTCAACAGACTTTCCCCGAACTCTGGCTTAGGGTGTACCTTGATTGTCGACTTGTTAAGGGAAGTAGTAAACATTTGCTGTCAGTGAGGACAAGTCCTTTACCCATTCCTAGTACTAACTTCCGTTAGCTAAGATGCTGGTGGTGAGTTAGTCATTCCACCCCTTGATCACTAATAACTCACCATTACCATACAACCCCACAGCTCACATGAAAAGGAGCAGCCAAATCTTTTCGTAACTGTGGGCCGTTACCCCTGTGCACAGTCCGAAGCAAATGCTCAAATACCCCCTCAGCCATTGTCAACTACACTCCATTCATACGCCTAACGTAAGTCTTGGCAAGGTATTCTTCTGAACAACTACTTGCTGAGGTCAAACGAGGGACGATGCTACTCTGTCTCGTACCATGCCAGAAACCATTCCTAAAGATCAGACACTCATTCCCCTTCTTTCATTTACCAAGGACAAAGTTCTTATGAGGATATTTTCAAACTGGCAATAAAAAAAAACAAAAAAACCTGTCTGATGATGCCACTTTGGGCGAAGTTCACCAAATTGTATGCAAATCAACTGTGAGGAGCCAATCATGGAGATCGCTCATGGATAAAAGCCGGTCACATAGGAATTAAGAAAATTGTGACAAAATTACTCAATGATTTTTACTGGCCAGGATTAAAAAAGACATAAATTCAATGATAAATTAATTGTCACCTTGCCAGATTATGGGAAAACCTATCAAAATATTCCTCAGTACCCACTCCAACACATATCAAGTGCCTGAGGAACCTTTTCAAAAGATCATCATGACATCGTGGCCCATTGCCCAAAAACTAGGAGAGGGAACCAATCATCCCTCACTATTATGTGACAACCACCCGAACCCTGAGGCTTTCCCACTTAAAAACATGTACAGCAAAACAATTGTGTCAAAAAAACTCACTCAACTGTCACTACTTTGGCATACAGGGAAATTCAAAGTACCGCGGCACAAATTCACGAGCGGTCTCTTTGCAAGCAGTTCTGGCAGAGCTTGGAATCACACAGATATATCTACGGCATACCATCCTCAACACAAGGTGCTTTGGAGATGATGTGCACCAGACCCTTAAGGCACTTCTCCGCAAGTTTTGTCATGACAAGGGAACCACGAATGGGACGAAAGCCTACCTTTCGTCCTATTCGCCATACGGGAGACACACCAACTGTCCCTTGGTGGTGCTCCCCTTTGGGGGGGGGGGAAGGCTTTTATTGGTTGGTCGTAAGGTTAGGGGGCCACGTAAGGTCATCAAAGACAGATGCAAACAAACACTACCAGTAAACTGTCACTTCACTCAATACATTGAGAAACATAAGAATACTCTGACCAAGTTCGCTCATTGCTCGAAAGCAATCTCAAACAAGCTCAAGGCGGGGTAATGAAAAAAACACTTGATAGTAAAGCTATAAGTAAGAACATTCAATGAGTGACCAAGTCCGATTTCATTCCAGTCTTTGGTTCACCTTTAAAAGCTAAATACCATGTTCCTTAATGAAACATTCAGTAAGAAGGTCAGTGGACAATAACTAATCTTAAACACTCCGGACCTCGTTTAAAAGCACTCAGCTAAGTTCACAATCAATCTACTGAAATTATACAAGAGTAGACCAAACCTTGCACCTGATACAAATAAAAATACCTGATTCTTTTTGTTTATATACAATGCCAGTTTGCACCATTTCTGTACCTGAAAATACCACCACCTTGTAACAGGTTACAGATTGTAAACAAACTCAACCATACTGGTAATCGCAGAGATGACCTAACCACCATCTTCCTCTCACAGGAGAGACAAACCACCATATGTAAAACCATAAAAGATGTCCTTGGCGATCATCCTAAATTATGTAACATGACTCCCACGATGTCGAGCGTCTCCAGGAACCTTCCTCTTCGTCAACCACCATAAAAAACCGCCTACATCCTCGGCAATGTGACCGGATTGAAGGACAAGAGGTGAATATCTATCAGCAGGGGACTGGCTATTCCCAGCCCAGTCTCCGTGGGCGTCACCATGTCTTCTCGCCCCAAGGAGGCATGGAAAAACTGGGCC
>JACEEZ010001572.1:0-105392 GCA_016584305.1 Chionoecetes opilio | reverse complement strand
ACTATATATCTATTGAAATAGTATATATATATATATATATAATTATATATCTATATATATTATAATATTATCAAAATTTACTGTGATTTGGCATATTTTCGGATATTTCCAAGATGTGGCACATTTTCGGATATATTTGGAACATAATTTAAGTATATTTTTTGCCAGATATGTACATTAGGCCCTAATAAAGCCGCAGGCACCACCATAATTTAATTACGAGTAATATATATGAACGTAGGGGGATTGTTTCGATTAATTATATAATTATATATACGTATATAATTATAATAGCTATTAAAATTTAAAATGCCGATATTTAAAAAAAACTATACGTGCTAGAGAAAAAGCAATGCCATTTTTGAAATCAGCAGCGAAAATGCTTTCCAACCCACACACAATGAACTCAAAACCATTTTTGGTGTCGACCAGTGTTATTTGTGTTGCAGCAGGATTACCGAATAATGTATCAGGCGGTAACAAGAACTATCGACGCTAATCCAGTGAATACTTCGGTCAAATCCATCTACATATCTGACTACATATCAACATATCCACCATCTAAATCCATCTGTATGTCACTGTTATTCCTGTAATATCCCGGTTATTTACTTCAGCGAGACAGTTTAGAGAAAGGAATGACACTACAGAGACTATTCGGTCCTTGAACAAAATGAAAATAGTCTCTTTAATCATGGAATGCACTTATGTATTCAACGCTGGTATATAACGGAGGTCCTTGGTTGGTTTATAGGGCTGATTACTAACATGGTGCGTCCTGGTAGTCCGGGGCTGCAGGGGACGACAACAAAGGTAACAGACGTCATATGGGGGGTCGTTAGTATGCAAACACGTGTCTAACAGGTGTGTGAGGCATAGATACAGAGGCGTTCCAGGTGTACGTGTACCTTCCCATATACGTCAAGGGAGGAGTAAGCCCACAACAGACTTTCAATACAATCATTCTTACTAAAGCTACAGGTTCCCAAGACACTTATCACAAAGAAATAGTCGAGTGAATTAATGAAAATTGAATGAGATATTTATATAGAAAAATTCGTGTCTGACAACCAGTTCGGATAAAGTGTCTCGCCTCCTCCCCGAGCAATCTCCCTCACTCCAACCTTGACAGGCAATTGTCATGCCAGACAGGGCGGTGTGAGGTGGGAGGAAGGAGGGTAAAGGAGAGGAAGGAGAAGCATCGAGTCTTTTCTGCACCTTCACCAGCTTGACAAGGCATTGTTGGGACGCCTGAATGAACGCCATTGCTGACTTGTTGGGCGTGGCGATCTTTTGTCATCTCAACGCGAAAAAACATTGCCTAATATTTGTTTAAACATATTATACTTTTTTCCATGCAAGTCAATTTTTTTCTCTTTTGAGGGAGGAGAGGCTGGAATCTATCATATGGTGTAGCTTATAACGGTGCCGAGAACTGGTCTGCTGGGGAGCTATGGTTGTAGTTTTTTTTTCTTCCCCCCCATGCACACAAAAGTTGATCCAATAAAACAGGATTTGGGTCTTGCCTTGCGTCCTCCACGGAGCCTCAACGCACAATGACAAGACATAAAAAGCACCGTTAATAGGGACCGCAGCACGCGAAGCACCGGCGGCATACATACTCGTACAGTACACGCGCCACACTGTAACTAGAGGAACACCAAAAGCCGAGTAAGGTAATGATCAAATAAGGTAAGTATACTGTGGTACAATTGAGATTTAGAAAAGACTAAAGACTTTCTCGGGACGCTGTAAGTATCGCAAAAAATATCACTGCGAGTCGCTATTATGTATTATGAATTATTGTATTTTCTCCATTTTGATATACATTTCCTCTGATTATTAAAAAAAACAATAAAATAACAAAGAGAAAAAAAAACAGTAGATTGTGTAACTGTTGTCAAATCATAAACTTAATACATGAGCTGATATCTATATTTTAAATTTTAAATTTAAGTTTATGGCCACGTCAAGAAACAATGGTGGTGGTGATCTCGCTGTTAATATCAAACCTAGAGGCTAGAAGCGGCCGTTGCGAGATCGGTCCATCCCGCCGTTCCCTCTCCTTAACAACGCAAGTCGCTGCTGAGACATACGCAGAGTCGCACCTCTCGTATCGCAGCTTTCAAGTTAAATTGATCCCTGTGAATTTCAATGAACCCTACCCATAACTACGTCACGGTTTTGTTTACATCCGTGCATTGTGGGATAAGTCGGGGTCGCCGCGGGTGGACCTATGAAGGGAAACTACGGCGATGGAAGAATTTCGAGTTATTTTGCGCGAAATTGATATTCCAGGTGCTATATTACTGTGCTCTGTTCTCGCTGACAACACTAAAGAGAAGACCTGAGGTAATGGCTGATGTGCAGAGGCTTCTAAACCAGAAAACAGAGTCATAACAGAGCCTCGTCAAAAGGTAAGCAACTGGTAGGTACGTATGTGTCCCTACCACTTGCTTACTTCTTAGTGTGGTGTGTGGGTGCAGGTGGAAGGCGCTCTCATTCTACCTGTTCTTCTATGAGTTCGTATATCTGTCTAGCTGTAGGCTACATGTCATTGTAGGTTCATTTGAGCTCTTTGTAAGGAGTTGCGATGCCTAAAGTCATCACTTGCCTGTTGTCATGGGTCACTTGTCCCTGTCTAATCACTTCTTCCTTATAACAACAACTTATATATCACAAACAGTGAAACCTACCACAAAACTTGAAGGAGGATTATTGGCCATCTTGCGGTAGTAGGGTAATGCAAGTTATGTACTGTGGAGCGGCCCGCTGAGGCCGCTTGACAACCCTATGCTGTTGAAGTCACAGCATGGCGCCGGTCGTTTTAGGGCGCACAAATTTTCCTCCACTTAAAATGGCTGCATCATCAAAAATACTGTTCACATCGAAAATTCAGCATCACTGCCCTACTATATGAGTCTTGAAGATTTCCAATCTATCGTTACCTCAAGTAGAGTAAATGGGTCCATTTAGGGTTTCCCGGCACACCTGGGCTTGTATTATTCATTCAGTCACCACGCACGGGATGCAGTTGCCACACACTCTATCATGTATTCCCCGCACGCACAAATACTGCTTGGTATACAGATAAGATTTTCATCCTGGTCTAGACACTTTGCAAGTACAAACTACAAAGGTTTATTGACTATACGAAGCGCCGCCACGTCAGCACGAACTAGGCGGACTCGAACCGCTGACCGAATGCACAGGGACGCTGCACATTGCGAACTCACGTCTCTACCAACCTTGCCACCCTGACGGGCAACCTTGGTATACACTGCGCAATCATCACCACCTGGGCATCGAGAACATAATCTCTATTCCAATCATATTCCTACACCTAATACATTACTGCTCAATACAGAATTCATTATATTTTCCGATAATAAGAAATCATAATCCAATCATGTGCACTCCCCTCACCATTTCACTCTTTCTCTATAACCTCTTCACTTTTTATGCTTTGCCATAGTGCCATGTGACCTCTGATGTCTGCACATTTCCACCTTTTTGGCATTAAATCCATCAATCAATCCAATATCACTCCCACGCAATATTCAGTTCCACAAAATCTCTAAATTCTGGTTGTCACATTATCACTTCATTATATTCACCTCATTTTCAGCCCCTGCCATACGCATACCATTCATCCGTCTCTATAACACGTCTTTCACCCACGCAACGTACATCCACGGTAGTCATCTGTCTGCCGCAGTTTGTCGTCGAGGCTAATTAGAACATGACTGGGTCTGGATTAAGTATTTTTTTACCTTTCTTTTTGTTTCTACAGGTTCACAACGAGTGTGAAAGTAACAATGAAATGTGCAAACAAACAAAAATCATGGTTAGGTTAGTTTGAGGGTTAGGTTAGAACGTTAGAGTAGGTTAGTTTAATGGTTTGATTAGGTTATTATTGATGCTTTAAAGTAATCGTCCAGACCCATTTTTTCTTTGCATAATTATTGTTGAATGTTCATTCAAAATACCTAATCCACAAAAAAATATTCATTTGCACGCCTTATTTCCCTAAAAACATGACTTTTGTAGAGAGCGGGAAAAACAACAGCCACATTCCAGCCGTGGCGCGAAACTTGCTGGCGACGTCACACGAGTGAGCCTCCCAGCCCCGCCCGACACAGACACACGGAGACTCTGAGAAAAATGTAGTACTTGGGGAATTTTGGGTGCTTCTGGTATTCTTTTTGTGCGACACGGCACATACTTGCATCCTGCATGGGCACGGCAGAAAGCTGTGCCATTCCCGAGAGCTTAGCACCCATTCACAACCCACACGGCGACGATATATGTGTGCAGACCTTAAGAGCGACGGGGAGTGGCTGGTAGTGGTACTGCAGCCGGCAGCCCTCTCATCTCGGTGGCCTTGCACCTACCCGCCGCTCCCCGCCGCTTGCCGCCGCTGCACACATCTGCACACATATATCGTCGCCCCACAGTTTGCAAATGGGTGCTAAGCTCTCGGTAAAGGCACAGCCCCCACGCTGCACCCACACAGGATGCAAGTACATGCCACATCGCACAAAAAATATATCAGAAACACCCAAAATTCCCCAAGTACTACATTTTTCTCAGAGTCTCCGCGCATATGTATCAGGCGGTGCTGGGAGGCACGGAAAAACAATAGAGAAGTTCGAAGACAAGAATTCGCTGACAACATAGAGAAGACCTGAGTGATGGTTGATGAGCAAAGGCTTCTAAACCAGGAAAACAGTCACAGCAGAGTCTCATTAAGAAGTAAGCAAGTGGTAGGGACACATTAAGTACCTACCAGTTGCTTACCTTTTGACGAGGCTCTGTTATGACTCTGTTTTCTTGGTTTAGAAGCCTCTGCACATCAGCCATTACCTCAGGTCTTCTCTTTAGTGTTGTCAGCGAGAACAGAGCACAGTAATATAGCACCTGGAATATCAATTTCGCGCAAATAACTCGAAATTCTTCCATCGCCGTAGTTTTCCCTTCGTAGGTCCACCCGCGGCGACCCCGACTTATCCCCACAATGCACCGATGTAAACAAACCGTGACGTAGTTTATGTCTGGGGCCCATTACAAAGCAGAGAATGAGGAAATAACTCGTTCAAAAGAAATAACTGTCTCCTCAAGCCGCGCCATTTTTACCCTCGCCACTCTTATTTTCTCGAAGTAGGCCAGAGGGAGTCGAGCGCACAATGAGCTGCAGATGTGCCATAAACGCACGAAAAAATATTTTATTCAACCAAAGTATCCTGCTTGTGTAGAAGGCCTCGTAAGTAAAGCAGTTCCGGAGACCATGCTTTGAACTGCATTCACATTTTTTTAACTTTGCTGCTTACACAAATTTGAGGCAAAGTAAGTAAGCTTCCACGAAGAGGTGAGGGAGTCCGCCAGACAAGTCAAGGAGCAGGTTGTCGTAACTCCCGCACCCGCTCCTTCGTGCACCGGCTGTCTACAATGGCAGTGCTTTGTGCTCAGCGAGTGAAGTTGACACCATCTGACGCTTTCCTGATCTTTAAAAGGCAAGCCAGAAAACAACACCTGCGTCACACTCCTGCCTGCTGCACTCTTGCCTGAGCGGCACGTGGGATGCAACGTTTTCACACCCACGTCACCACTACACACGAGCGAGGAGCAGCTCCCTGACTACAGCGTCATCGCCATTGAACCACGGGAGAGGTAAGAGGTCTCGAGCACCCGCGAGGCTAATAAGAGATATTCAGATGAACATGATAAAAGATAACTTAGGGTGTTGATTTACAAAAGTAGGTTTCAACTTTAGCTATAGAGAAGATCGCCTCCTCACAGGTCATATAGGGGGCATATCCACTGTTGCTGCTGATTGATGGGATAGTTGTGCCGCATTTTCACCCTTAGTTTATCTCCTTAACTCATTCTATTTGGCGGACTTTTACAAGGCAGCTTCATCAGTTTTATCAGACGTTTAGATCACAGCGGGGTAATGAGGTGAGGATGAACGCCTCCCACGAACACCAGAAGTGAGCCATCTAATGAGGGGACAAAGCTGCCCGCTGAACCTTGCCACATCTCTGGTGAACTTTGCTAGTCAGCCAGATAAACATGACCACAAATATACTAGTATTCTGCAAAGAAAGTTATCATTTGGCCTTGCGCTATCGATTTAGGTGTACATTCCTTATGAGGCAGTATGAATTAACCTATGCCTTGAAGAACACTAGAAGGACATTCACCTTTCCTACTTGTTTTTGTCCTCCATAAACGGGAGCCTCCAGGTGCGAGTGGCTGGACGTTGACACTGGGTGACGGTCGACGCCCCACCAGGCCCAGACAGACCTGGAGGCTCCACCACAGTCTACTCTACCCACTGCAAAACGTTGATCGCGGGCTGGTTTGGGCGGCGAAGTGAAGTAAGGAGAACGACTGGCTTGTTGACGCGTCCTAGAGTCTAGGCTGGAGCACTGGGTACACTGTAAGGCTGAGGGAATCTATGTATCGTGAGGCGAGTCAATAGGGAGTTTTAAAAAGGAGGCTAGACAATTTCATGGATGGGATGAAAGGTGGATGTAGGTAGCGTTAAGTAACAGGAACTACCACGTGTAGGTCTCATGGCCTCTTGTAGCTTCCTTGTTTTCTTTATGTTCTTATGAGGGAAGGATCATCATTGTCCTTTGCGTGACGTGCGGCCATTCTGCGTAAGCCTTGCCACGCATTCCCATGTTCACTGTCCGCCCTTCCTATGCAAGCAAATAGTAACTTGATTATGTCGTTTCATGTAACTCTGACGGAACCCTATGACACTTAATTCGTCCCATTTTCCCATTTTCTTACAATGAAATGTCAAAAGAATAAGAGGAAGTTACATCATGAGAAAAAATTGCTTATCAAACTTATGCTGATTTCTCACATTTCATCCATGAGCTTTTTTTCTCTAGGTTTCCCAAGGTGGTGCTGGAAATGAAGAGGATGAGAGTGATATAGATTAGATTAGATTAGATATTTATGACCACAAAAAATACAAAATATACGATGCGGCAATTTGTCATGGTCCGTGGTCCATACATTAACCATAAAAAACAAAATTTGCAATACAAGAAGACTTAACATAACAAAACAAAGAAAAATAAAACTTTACCCATATACATTGAATAAAGCCACACTGTATATACTATAGCTGCTTCAGGGATGAGTGCTGAATTCATGGGATGTAGGAGCGCAAAGTATACTGCAGGGACGCCAAGACTAACAAAGTATACTGCAGGGACGCCAAGACTAACAAAGTATACTGCAGGGACGCCAAGACTAACAAAGTACTGGTTCCTTTAAACGCCAAGACTAAAGGCAGGAACAACAACTCGAGCTTTAGTTAATCTGCATTTTCCTCGGCACTATACTGAATTAACTTCCTTCAAAGGTTACAAAGGAATCGTGCATTTAGGGAGCTACATAGAGAAGCGGCGGTGAGAAGGGGAACTGAGAACCGTAAATCAGGGATGAAAATCAAGCATGAAATGAAGAAATTAAAAGCAGGGAGATCAGAAGAGAGAGGAAAGGGAGAAGAGAGGGGCGGCAGGGTACAAACCATTAAGTGAAGGGAAAGATGAGGAAAGAGAAGAGGGAGGAATAAAGGGTAAAGAGGGAAAATGAAAGAGAGGGGAACGAGGAGAAAAAGGTCGGATCTGAGGTTGCTCGCGGGAAAGGTCACACACGCCACTATGATCTGACCTTTCACGATTCTGCCAAAATAGCTTCATGCGATACTTATAATATAGGGTTGTAAAAAAGAAACTATAATTCCACTCTAACCACCACCTGCTTTATTATTCTGACGGCTCCTGTCCATCCATTATTCGAAATCTTTTACATTCATTCATAAAAAAAAAACGAGCAACATATCCAACGCACGATTCCATAAGTCACTTGAATCAGGTAGTACTTTATCCGGTAAGGAGTACGCGTTCAGTCCGTGTACGACGCTGGTGACGTATTCTATTATTTTTTTGTTATATCGATCTCGTTTTACTGAGCAGCTTTGCGAGACTAATGTGCCGAGCGCGATAATGTAACAGTTACATCCCTCCTCTCTCCACCTCTGTCTGATTAACATGCTGAGCTAAGGAACATTTATCACATAGATTACTTGTTTCTTATTTCTGAAGACGTGAACGCGAGGTAACTAACATACGGCACGAAACATAAGGATCTGTATATCGCTATAGTACGTGAGTTGTCTTTCTTGAATGAAATTTTTGGACATTGTGAAAGGGTTGCGTACTGCAAAATCCAAAATCACAAAAATCAAAATAAATAATAACATAAGTAATAATAAAAAATTCACAAATTCCATGAATGTCAGGATGCCTGGCTATTGGTGCCTTCATGGCTAGCACAGGTGTGTGTCGGCCAGGTGTCTGGGGGCGAGATTTTTCCTAGTCCCAGAAAAAAAACCCCATGCCATCACTTAAAGGTCGAGTGTGAAGAAAGTTAAAGAAAAAAAAATCCTGTTTCAGCGTCTCGTTATGTTAGGGTTACCGTGAGTCAGGCTGATTAGTATTCTGTCCTCGTGTGCTGCCACCAAATTAAGGTGTCTTTATGTCAATTAGCTGATTTTGTTTCTCATCTCGTGTGTTCCACCTGGCGAATGGTAACACCTGACTGGCACAGCTGTGTAGGACATATGCCCGTGTTATTGTTTGCCTCAGCAACACTTACGTAACCATCACAACATCGACAGGTGCAACACAGAGCCGGTAGCGGAGTCTCGTGGCGCTTGTGACGTGGATCAAAATGCATATGAACTTCTGTTGATAAGAGCGAAAAAAAGCACAACTAAAAGATAGCAGGAATAGGTGAATGCAGGAATATGAACGTGGAATAATGGTTAGGAAATAGAGTAAGAGATGAAAGAGGAAAGAATGTAGTAAGGACAGGGAGATAAGGAGAGAAGAAGGAGGGAGAGAAGAGAAAGGGAGAGGAGAGAAGGGAGAGAAGAGCGGAGGAAGAAGGGAGAAGAGAGAAGTGAAGAGAAGAAAGGGAGGAAAGAAGGGAGATAAGAGAGGGAGGAGAAGGGTGAAAGAGGGAGTGCGAAGGCAGGCAGGAAGATCGACTTAGGAATGTCAGGTATTGGCGAGGCTCCATAAGTTACCAGGAATTTTTATTCTTTCACCGTCACAGAAAGAAATATAACTCTGGTTTTGTGATTCTATGACCTCTTATGCTTGGTCGTTGCGTGTCTTGGTGCCAGTAGATACGCGTCAGAAAATCTGCTGAGTATCAGAGTATCAGACACCATAACGAGTATACATATATATCTGTTGGCAAGGACGACAGCAAAGCTGTTCCCAAAATGACAGAAGACACAATCCTTGAAGTTGCAGGACACAAGAAAGCAAAATCAACAACTCAAGCACTGACGTTGTTGCATATCAAGGTAAAAAAAAAAGTAAAGAAAAGGTAAAAGGAAAAGAAAGTCTATTCCGTTCAAAACTTATAAAACCGCGCAAATTCTTAATATTTGAATATTATAATTTTTTTACACATACTGTGTCACCTTAAAACAATTCAGTTTAGATACGATTTTTTGACGGTTCAGCTGTATTATCTTTTATCATCTGTTTAAGAGGGAATTTGATTTTTATTCCACTGCGCTTGTGAGGGGCAGTTCGTCCATGGGCCATTCATTCTGCACCTTATCCCTTTCCCGTCCAGCCCATCACACGCCTGCCAACATGTCCCCATTGACGTCACGAGGAGCCATGACGTAACACCAAAAGCCATGACACCGCCAAAACGCAGGAGAAAGTAAACTTCATGTGGAGTACGATTTTCATTTGACTACCTCGCGAATGTCCTCGGCGAAACTCCTTAATAACAACAGTAATACCACACACACACACACACACACACACACCACACACACACACACACACACGCACACACACACACAATCACTCCATTCCAATATTCCACCTATCAATATAATCATTACAATTACTATATACCATCACTATAATTATTACTCGCATTGCAATCACACACACACACACACATGCAGAGCTGGCACCTAAATACATTGAATGTATTTAATGCTAATACTAAATACATGGAGAAATGTATTTAGATACTAAATACTAAATACATTTAACGAATGTATTTAAATACTAAATACTAAATACATCATTGTATTTAAATACATTGTAAATAAATTTTAAATACACACACATTTTAACATGTCCGAAAAAAATGAATTTCCTTAGGATTTCCTTAGATTTTGGGTTTCCTTAGAAATTTCCTTCGCAGGCCTAAATTTTCCTTCAATCAGGACATTTCCTTGCAAGTGGAAACCCTGGTTCACTGTAACATCAGGTTTGCCAGATAGTTGGGCGGGTTTATGGCCAAATTAACTGAAAAAAGTATTAAAATTTTTATATTATATGTATTTAAATACAATGTATTTAAATACTCATAAGTATTTAAATATTTATTTAAATACATGACAACCAATGTATTTATAAATATTTATAATGCACAAATATTTTGTGTCGCCCACATTGATTGTGTGCTCCACAGTCCTGGTTACTCTGCTGCCACCACCCACATTAAGTGGGAAAAAAATATAAATGAATAAAAATAAAAATGTAAGAAAATATGTCAGTACTGGTTGGATCTGAATGACAACGCGTTAATATATTTCTAATTATAATATATTTAACTCTTTACCGTCTCACTTCCCCACTGGAGTACATTCACAACCGCCTTAACTTTAAGTATCCCTATCCCCTAACGATACGCACACATAGTACTCAAGTCGTTATTCTATCCTAATGTAGTCTGTTATCTCTGGTAACTTCAGTCGCACTGTTACCACTTACGATACGCCACATAGTGCTCAAGTCGTTCTTCTATCCTAATGTAGGCTGTTATCTCTGGTAACCTTCGTCGCACTGTTAGCACATTAACGCACGCAAACATAGTTTCAGTCGTTTTTCTATCCTAATGTGTCCTTCACACGCCCCAAAAATTTCCCCTCTCACACTTTTTCTGTTTCCCTTTCTCACTCCGCTGCCTCACACGGCTGGCTGTCATACCCCTGCAGTCTCACACACTGCTAATTTGGGGCCCGGGCCTGGCCACCATGTCCCCAACACTCCTATCTTGGGACCCTGGATAACTATTTCATTAGTCCTTATGTCAACAGAAAAATCACCAGTAAAATCACACCTACATCTCTACCCTATAAAACCTTCTGTCACATACCTTTTCCAAGGCGAGAATATCACCTCCCCACAGGCGACTTAACCCAGCGAGTGTCAAACTGCTTCTAAGGGCTATCATGACTTTAAAGCTCCCCTTCTCACTCGCTTCAAATACGTGGCCAACTACCACTGGTCTAAAATATAACCCTCTCTCACTAACCATGATTCAGGACTGAGGAGTGGAGGAAAATTACTTTTTTTCGATCATTGATAATTATAAGTTACTTCACCTCTTCCCCTATTAACGAATTTTTCCCGCGTTACATATTTAAATACGTATTTTAAAAAAAAATTGTATTTAAAATACTGCCCAGCTCTGCACACATGCACACTTTAAACTCACCCCAGCCCACCCACCCACCCACCCATAAAGCGTACCCCCCCCCTCCACACACACATATAACGCAAGGCAAAACAATTGTGGATAAAATGGGAACTCTGACTCATGAAATCTGTCAATCACAGATAAAACCCCAGAAACACACCTGCCGCTTTCCCAAGGCTGGCCAAGAGGAAATAAAAAGTTCCTGCCAAAACACTTCCTCTTTCTTTTTTCAAGTTTAAAGGGGGAAGGTGCAAATAATTTGGATTCTATAGGAAGGGCAGAATAATCTTAGTATAAAAGCACCAATGTCCGTCTGTACAGCTAATAAGGCTTCACCATTTATGTCTCACTTTCAGCAAAAATTTTCAGGAAGGTTAAGGTCATCCCTGGGATGGTTTTAAATATATTCGGCCAGGTATTTCATTTGTTATTTTTTTTTTTTTTTTGCAGCCCGGGTCATACTCATACTACCTTGCACAGGGCACTTTTATATTTCTGCTTCTCACCTAAACCGCCTCACTTAACCCCCCCCCCCCCCCCTCTCTCTATCTCTCTCTTAAGGGAGATGGAAGGAGATAGAGAGAGAAAGAAAGCAAAAAATAAGAGAGAATCAATTGCGTGAATTATGCACGTGGGCTTTTTCTGCTGGTGATTCTCGAATAAATAGGGCTCGGGGGCATGGCTTTACCATCTCATTAAAATTCAAATTGGGCTGAAAATGCATGAAAATAATAACATGGGAAGGTGGAGGGTGCGTGGAGGGGTGAGGGTGAGGTGTAGTAGCGGGAGCCCAGAGCATTTATTCATGTGAACGACGGCAAAAGGTTTGACATCATGAATATGAAGATCGACCCTCACGACATTAAATTTCAGCATTGCTGCCGGAGCGCAGCCCGGGGCTTTAACCTTTAAATACCCCAAATAGAAGGGTTAAAAATGACATTTATTCATGCGAAAAGCGCCAAGGCTGGAAATGGTCTCAAATTGTTCCCAAGAGTCCCCTGTACACTAAATGTCTCACTCGGGATCGAACTCGGGTCTTCGAGAACGCCACCCGGTGATACTAACCACTCTGCTACCGCCTCCCCAAAAGTGGTGGCCTATAGTTGCGAGAGTGTTGCAGGTGGGAGCACAGCCGGGGTGTAGCGACAAGTGTTTACGAGATTGACATCACATAAACCATAACAATACTTTCCTAGTAAGCCACGCATGCAAGGGGCGAAGGGGTGCGTGCTGCTGCTGCGTCACTGCAGGTGTACAGCGCTTATGTCCACAGTCGTTCGATGCATGATTCACTCTGCAAATTCTGATGACAATACAAAACAGAAAATTACGGCATTTGTAGAATGAGCGAAGATAAGCTCGAACATCACAGAGGAAGTGATCTGGAGGGTGTGGTGGTTTTGTATAATGATGAGTAGGTTGTGAGGTGGCCTATAGTTGTGCCAAGGATTGTGACTTTTTACTCAGGTATATACATATGTGGCTTCGGAGCACAATGCTGCTTTACTTAGATTTACACATGCGAACATCGCTCAAGGATAAAGAATATAAGAACAAAATGCTTGTCGAATGTCACCAAAAAACTGAACTTCATAATTGAGAATTTCGTCTTTTAAACAAAGCAACCGCGAAAATAACGCCAGAAGACTACAAAATATGTAACCATGCGATGAATTATCAGTAATTAGAATACGTTAAGGAGGAAATTATTGAAGCGATGAGTTGCCTCACCTATGACTGCATCCTGTTCGGTGCACTTCGCCAGACTACCATAATAGAGGAAGCCAAGGTCTTTCCTAACTGGGTATAACTACACGTATGAAATCAATAATTTTCAAACCAGACTGAAAGGCAATGCAATTACTTATCTCCAGGTGAGAGGGTATTCGGGAGGCCAAAGATCTGACTTTGGGTCACCCAGTGTCTACATCCCTGACTGTTCAAAAAAGTGTTGCTGGCAAGTCATATGGCATCAGGCTTGCATCGTTCCTTAACCTATGCTTTAACAATGCTTTTGTTTTATATGTATGGCTGGGGAATTAAACCGATGGATTTTTATTACATTAGTAAGGCTGAGGTTCGGTCATGTGTTGTCAGGTAGGTGTGAGAAGCATCTCGGGAGGGTGGGACCAATGATAATCTCTGTATTATCCTTCGTGCGGACCTGGGTAACGTAACCTGTGTTGACATAAGCATGTAAGAAGTATACTTACTTCTTGTTGTACTTTCACAAATATGCGAAAAAAGAACGAAGTTTGGTAGGGGCTCTCATAACTATAAGTTTACATACATGTATGGAGACTTACATAAGCTTTTTATAGACAGGAGTACAGACGGAGACAAGCAGAGTACAAACGAGTACAGGGACATTAAGGAGATATGAGAGTGAAAGACGGAGAGGGAACAGGTTGACGAAACTTAGTCCAGTCGCACCTTGGCTAAAGTGTAACGACAGAGAAAAGGAAACCCAAGGAGCTCCCTGCATGCTTCTTTTTACGCGGCTTACTTATGTCCCCAAAAAAGACAACGAAAAGTATATAAGCGCAAATCCTGCCAGACAAACGATATACACCATATATAAGGGAGTGGGGAGCACAAAAGACAATTGTTTTTTCCTATTATTTGGTCAGGGTGGAAACCGAAAAAAAACTTCGCTTATGCAAAAGTGTTATATTCTGCTGCGCATTTACGGGAACCGTGGCTCGGGGGGTTCACAATCACCGCCATTCTCGACACAGTCACTCCTGCGAAAGGTTTTTAAAGATGTTGGATAGTTTTTGTCACGGAACCACGATAAAATGACGGGATGATATATTTGAGCTTCTTTGCCGTTGACTAAGGACAGTTGTGGTCACCCCCGGGTCCAAAATTTTTGCTCCCCGTACAAATTAGGGCAGAATGCTAAAAAGTTTTTTTGAGAAGGTATAAATGCCTAGAGTTAAAAACATGTGATACATTGTGGGGTGGGCTTTATATGTTATCTCCCTTTTTCCAAAAATGGCCGCCAAATACCCCAAAATAATTATGTTTTTTTAAATTTTCTTTTTTATGGGCCTATCTGTGAGTTTTTCCCTGGTGATTCCAAGGGTTGCTTATTTGTTCCCAGCTTCGAATTTGCCCCCCAAAACGGTTTTTCCTCTAGGGAAAACCATTTTTTCCCCTGGCCTAGGCATTTTCAAAACGTGGAAAACGGGAAGATAAATCAAGTAAAAAATGTTTTAGAATCCGCTTTTAATACATATCCCAATTCAATCGGATAATTTTTATATACAATGTATGTCTATGTAATTGTTACTGTATATTGTCAAAAAATACGCAAATTTACCTAAAAAAATTGAACCCCTTTTTTTTAAAAATTAATCATCAACATCGTCGTCTTCGCCCGTGCTCTCCCATCATCTGATGAACGATTCTCGCAGTCTGACAGTTTGACATATCTGCATTTAAAGTCCATTTGCCAGACGACCATTTGGCAGTGTACACTCCTTGAACATTTGCAGGCCAGTGGGGCCCAAGATCCCTCAGGGGGGGCCGCCACCAACCAATCCACTACCATTAATTCCTCGCTACATCCATGTCAATTTCCCCCTCTCCAATGGGACTTGGTACACCTGGGTCTTGCTCAAGACATCTTCTCCTATTCCAGCCTGGTGTTTGCCCTTTGTGCATTTTGACTAAGCAGTCCTGCAGGGGTGGAAGCTGTGACTCTTATCTCACCTTTCTTAAAACGAACAAGTGGTCCCCTGGATTATTGCCTTATGAATGCTGTTTTGGGGACATAGAGGGACGTGAAACACTCATTTGTCCTCAGTTTGAGGAAGGTCCCATTCCTGGCCCAACTGTGAAATGTGTTTCTGATTTCCCTGTTTTTGGGTCCCGAATTTAGAGCACTTGCCTCCCTTTACCTCGAAAGACGGTAGGTCACTCCATGTATGCATGTATACCAATAAGACTCTGCAACATCAAATGCCGATAGTGGCAGCGATTTTCCCCGATGTAACTAATCTATTCTGGTTCTATTTTCCACATTTCGGGAATACGGGCCCCTATCTTGTCAGGGAATCCAACACATGAAAAAGACATCTGTATCCCTGCCATATCACAACACCTGGTACCCCGTTTTGCAGCAGGACAGCAGGAAAAGTAGGCCCCCTCGCTTCTTCCTGCGGGCACTGAATCGGGTCCTTTTCACTGCCCGTGATGAAATTTTTTGTAGCTTTTTGTCACTACAGTTGTATCAGAATTTCTCATGTAGTTTCTCCCTGTACACTGGCTTCCCCATTCACGCAATGAACTAATCAACGGGTTTTTTTGTTAGTTATTCCTGTCGGGAAACTTCTCCATTGCCCCCGATCTGGCGTTTGTGTCCCTGCGCTGCGTCCGTCTCTACCCGGGGCCGACTCTCACGTTTTGTAAAATTTTTTGGGATACTTTCCCCAAAACAAACTCTATTCGGGTACTTTTACTTCCTTCACGCATGCCATAGACTATTGTAGTGGCAATGTCCCCAAAAACGTAGCTTGATCAACCCTGTCTTTTTGAAAAATTTTCTTCCCACGATCACAGAACCCGGATTTTGTGGGGAGTTGGTCTGCTACTGTCACTTCTTCTGCAAAGTTTGGTAGGAAGCTTTGTTTATTTTTTGAGTAATCCGTCCCGGGTAGAGAGAGCCCAGGGGAGTGGTCCCAGGGGGGGGAGGAGTCCTCCCCCTTGAGATTTGCGCCTTGTGCCATCACTATGATGCGACCCAAAAAGAACCGGGGCTTTCAAAATTATGTCCTTCCCCCTTGTTTTCAAAACTTTATTTTACCATTTAGTGAATTTTTCACTTGTAGTTTTATCGGATCGTGAAATAGTTTTGGGGGTGGGTCGTTCTCCGTCTCTCATTGCGGAAAGGGCATAAAATCTTCTCTCCAAAAGCACAGCTTTAATCGTAGAGGCAATGTCTCTGTGTGCCCCATTTAGCTAAAAATGCTTTTTAAGGGCTTTTTTCTCTGAGAATGGGTTGGCCAGGCTTTAAAGAGGTGACACTGCCGACACTGTTTCCTCATCTTTATTTATTCTTGGCTGTGGAGATCACATGATTGAGTTTTGATTGGTTTTCCGCACCATGGGGCTCTTTGGTGTCCAAGAAATTTTACGCGGTACTCTGCTGTTTTGTAGTACCTTTTGATGGGTCCTGCTTTTTTGGGTGAAAACCCGACTGCTAGGAGTCTGAGTGTCCTTGTTAAAACCTAAAACCCAAATTTTCTGATCTACAGGTATCCGCCCAAAGGGATTTGCTGGGCCCCTGCATGGAAATTACCTTCTGGAAGGCTCTATGTACATCAGGATTTTTTTCCGGGAAAATTTGCTTTCAGCAAAAATATGCAGATAGGTACCTGGGATAGTTGATCTTATGTAGGGAAAAACCATGGGATCAAAGTTCTAATGCCATTGATGTGCAAATCCCAGTTTCCCCCAAGAGAAGCACGTAGAAGGCCCAAATATCACGGGTCTACCCTGTCATGTATGACATCCAAATTTCCCATAGTTTTCCCCCCTTTTTGTGGGGGTAACTCCCCTAAAGCGCCACCCCCAAGCTATCAATGTTTTCTAACTCTGGGATTTATACCTTCCCAAAAAAAAACTTTTTGCATTTTCGCCCTATTTGATACCGACCAACCCCCCAGGCTGATCGCCTAAATGTTTTGAATTGATTGAAATTGAATAAAAAAGGCTTAAAAGTTTACGCCTCCCCCGGGGCAACTTGAAACCCTTTTCCAAAAAAATTTGATTGAAATTAGGACAGAAATGGGGCCCTTCTTTACAGATAGACATTAGTGAATTACAAAAAACCTTTTGCGGTAAAGCTTTGATTTCATAAAAATAGTAGACTTTTATGCAATATAATTTTGTTTTTTTTACTATTTTTTTCTTATCTTATCATATTATTATTGTTGTTATTACTTTACTATATTATTATTTCTTACATTTTTTATTTCATTGTTATACTAATATTAAAATCAAAAAATTTGTACATCATTATTTTTAAAACAAAATTTCCCCTAGACATAGTACCTTAGACGCCTTATTCGGCAAGGACGAGCGACCCGTAAAACCCCATAGCACGGCCAGCCCCTCTGATTTTAAAGGCCCGGGGGGGGCACGTGCGCACTCGGCGCACCCGGAGTTTGACCTGTGTGACATTTCTAGGTGTGGGTTTCAAACCACACACCAAATTTCAATTATTCGGTACAGCCCCTTTCTCATATACAAGATAACGTTGTCTGACAAAACCCCACGCGGCCCGCCCGCGCCCTGCTGACCCCTCACGTGAGACAAAAAGTCAAACACAAAAAGGGTTGAATGGGGCTATCAGTGGCGAAGACCGCTTGTCAAACGGAAGGGGATTCCAAAATATAAACTCCTAAAAAAACGTTGGCTCGGGGCGGGGCGGGGGGCTTAAGTGAGGAAAAAAACCCGTTCCAGGAGGACTCGCAAAGCCTTCGCGTCGCTGTATTGATGCCCAGAAAGACAATCGGAAAGGCTTTGTATAATAACACCGTATTTAAAATACTCTCTCTCTTCTCTCTCTCTCCTCTCTCTTCTCTCCTCCTCTTCTCTCCTCTTCTCTCTCTCTTCTCTCTCTCCTCCCTCCTCTCTCTCTCTCTCTCTCTCTCTCTCTCTCTCTCTCTCTCTCTCTCACTGAGTTTGGTTGAAATTGGGACAGAAAAGGCGGAGTCTTACTGTACGGACATTCGGTGCATTATAATTATAGTAAGATTATCATTATTATCGTCGACGTTATCGCTAACAAGCGAGGCAGATAGGTACGAGATCTATAGGATCGTGAAGGCGAGTTAACAAGTTATCACAAGTGCTGATAGCACAGCCACAACTGATACTGTGTCTTGATGTCAGTGTACGTTACAACAGTGTGTCTGAGGCCTGCTCGGTGATGACTAGAGATCGGGATTTTGTTTTGTTATTTTTGGCCATTTTAGGTTATTTTTATGTTATGTATTTTCACCAAAATATGTGATAGAAAAACTAAATATGTGGTTTTAATCAGTGCTTTATTTCCGTGAAAAATGCAGGAAACAAAATCAGAATGAGGAAACAAAATCAGACAGCTGAACATTATAAAAGCAATTTGTAACCATGACTTTGTTCAGATTTCTTCTGTAAGACACTGTCTTCTGTCAGTCAACACATTTTTATAGACTGAGACCTCTCTACATCCACATTGGCAGCTGGGGCGAATTTCAGATTTGCTATGTCTGCTGGCCCCATTCCTTCAGGAAATGTGACACCGCTTCTGTCCTCTCCTTGCAAAACTCCTTTGACTGAATGTAGTACTTCAATATTTGGGTTTCTTGTCAATACTGCCTCAAAATTTTCACGAAGTCGATCTTCGAAGTCGAGTCAGTTACAAATAATTTCAGTACGTATTTAGTTACATAAGGCCTCTTCCATTTGCGACATTTCAAGAACCAGTTCACGGAACCCAAGAGTTCAGGCGTTCCATTTGCGCACGAAAACCTGGGTCCGAGGCAAAGCGCGTAGTGACTCAGCAAAACCCGTGAACTTTCTCTACTCACATTGAGAGGTCGGTAGCTTGGGTAGAGTTTTCAGTTCATAACAAACAATGGTCGCCTTGGGCCCTATTTCTCTTCTCGTGAAGGGTTTTCCGCATGCACGAGTTGGAGAGGACGTCAGACGGCATAAAAGAGGCATACATGGCTGGTGGTGGCCATGCGTTCCTGCGACTTAAACTTGATATATCCTTACATGCAGCTACTGAGTTTATCTCGTTATCTCTCTCTCTCTTTTATCTCTCTCGTTATCTCTCGTTATCTCTCTCTCGTTATCTCTCTTCTCTAATCTCTCTCTCGTTATCTCTCTCGTTATCTCTTCTCGTACTCTCTCGTTATCTCTCTCTCGTTATCTCTCTTTCTCTCTCTCTCGTTATCTCTCTCTCGTTATCTCTCTCGTTATCTCTCCTCGTTATCTCTCTCTCTCTCTCTCTCTCGTTATCTCTCTCTCTCTCTCGTTATCTCTCTCGTTATCTCTTTCTCTCTCGTTATCTCTCTCTCGTTATCTCTCTCTCGTTATCCTCTCTCTCGTTATCTCTCTCTCTCTCGTTATCTTCTCTCTCTCTTCTTCTCTCTCTCTCTCTCTCCCTCTTCTCTCCTCTCTCTCTCTCTCGTTATCTCTCTCTTGTTATCTCTCTCTCTCGTTATCTCTCTCTCTCGGCATCTCTCTCTCTCGTTATCTCTCTCTCTCTCTCTCGTTATCTCTCTCTCTCTCGTTATCTCTCTCTCGTTATCTCTCTCTTGTTATCTCTCTCTCTCTCGTTCTCTCTCTCTCTCGTTATCTCTCTCTCTCTCGGTATCCTCTCGTTATCCTCTCTCTCTCTCTCTCTCTCTCTATCTCTCTCTCTCTCTCTTCTCTCTCTCTCTCTTCTCTCTCTCTCTCTCTCTCTCTCTCTCTCTCTCTCTCTCTCTCTCTCTCTCCTCTCCTCTCTCTCTTCTCTCTCTCTCTCTCTCTCTCTCTCTCTCTCTCTCTCTCTCTCTTAAATTGCCTCGCCAGCTGAGTATTTTGTAAACAAAAAACGGGGTTTTTGTGTTCCATTTGTGACACGCGAACCCAACCCTGAACCCAGAACCCAACCCTGAACTGAAAGAACTGGTTCATGCAGCTTGGGCACAAATGGAAGAGGCCTATAAAGCGGAAAATATTCTTTTATGTCAGTGCTGCAGTGCACGGTAACTACTCGTTACCTCTGGCATCATGCACCAACATCGGTTAACTTTTAACTAATTTCTAAAAATTTAACATAAATCAGAAGACTGAAATACCGCTGTCAGTCGACCCATCAGTGGACAGACAGGACATGAAGTTATCACTTGCAGAGATCGGGTAAAATGTTGTTATTTAGGCCATTTTAGACAATCTCATAGCAAAATCATAATTTAGGTTTTTTCTTCAAAAAAAATTCACTATTTATTATGTGAGACGAAATACTCTGCCTTGTCGTCCTGCCTCATCCTAGGGTGGGATCCCCCATAAAANTTTCAAAATATTCTAGCTAATGGGAAATTAAAATTTAAAAACCCTCGGGGAAAATGGAAAAAAGGGGGTTTTTAAAAACCTGGTCACATTTAATAAATAATTTCAAATTCCTGACATTCCCTTTCATCTTTTTATCATCATTTTCGACATCATAAACCTTTGATCATTAATAAAAATCTTTCCATTTTACTAAAAGTTTTTAAAAAACATTTTAATATCTCAAATATCAAAAATAAAAAACGCAAAAAATATTTAAAATCCCTAGCCCTAGACGAAGGAAAACCAATTTCTTTTTTAGCCGAAATTGGGGTTTGAAACGGGTCAGAAAACGTCAAAACTTTCCCGAACGCCCACCCCCCAGGAACACAGTGGTGAGGTTTTGGGGGGGGACACAACCGAACGAGACTGTGTTGGTGCCCGGGCCACCTCGACCCCCTGAGTGGGACAGGGGCCATGGATGACGGAGGTGAGCAAAAGAGAAGTAGAGTGAGGGGCAGGGCAAGGGACGACGGAGGTGAGGCAGAGAGGGGTACATTTGAGGGGCAGGGGCCATGGACGACGGAGGTGAGGCAGAAGGGGTAAAAGGGAGGGGCAGGGGCCATGGACGACGGAGGTGAGGCAGAAGGGGCACAGTGAGGGGCAGGGGGGCCATGGACGACGAGTGGGAGGGCAGAGAGGGACAGTGAGGGACAGGGGGCCATGACGACGGAGGTGAGGCAGAGAGGGGTACAGTGAGGGACGGGGGCCATGGACGACGGAGGTGAGGCAGAGAGGGGTACAGTGAGGGACAGGGGGCCATGGACGACGGAGGTGAGGCAGAGAGGGGTACAGGGGAGGGACAGGGGGCCATGGACGACGGAGGTGAGGCAGAGAGGGTTACAGTTGAGGGATAGAAAAAAAAAGAGGCGTAAAGAATGAGTTAGATAGGAAAGGAGGGGGCGTGAAAAAGATTATAGAGAGAGCCTGGGTGAAAAGACTTACAGTGTAGGCTCATAATGCATAAGGGAGGGAAGAATACACAGGTTTGAGTGATGAGTTATGCAACAGTTGGCCAGAATGAATATGCAAGTCATTTGAAACGTAACGTAAATTAATGTATATGGTTTGTGGGAGCTTTTTAACAAGAGCGAAGAAAAAGTGCACGCAAAAATCATCCCCCACCCCCCCTTTCGTCTTGCCCCGTCACGCCTCCGTCCTTCCCTTATTATTCCTATTTACTGGTACTCCTCCCCATACCCCACCAGGAGCGTGATGATCTCATGGGCGGCGCTGGGGGGTGGGAGGGAAACTGGGACTCACCCCCGCGACGCACCGTACGGGCTGTGTTCTGGACGGCGGAAGAACCGGGGTTCTACGGAGGAATTGTATGCACTTCCAGCTATGGTTTTTCTTTCGAGGTTGAACTCCGCTTGGATGTCGATCTGTCTGCCTGTTTCTCTATCTCTTCATCAGTCTGTCAATTTTTCCCTGTGTGTGTGGTATGTGTGCTATCAGCACAATCAGTTTCTGATAAATGTACTAGCCGGGTTTGGCTATAGGCCCAATATGTGCTGCATCCTGCCTTGCCGTATATCCTACTTCCTTATTTTGTTCCTCACACAAGAATACTTTTCTTCTCCTTTGCTCCATCCACTTTCTCGACCCGGCCCTGTTCACACCGAGGCGTTTTCAACCGCGGCGGCCACCGCGCCTAAAACGTTGTAATCGTACAAACGAGGCGTTTCCAACCGCGGCGGCCACCGCGGCGTTTGTTTGTGTTTTGGTGTGTTTTTGTGTGCGTGTGTGTGTGCCAAACAATGCACAGACAGTTCCAAGCATTTACCAGGATGGATGTTGAGGAGGAGGAGGAGGATGATGATGATATGATGATGATGATGTAAATATTGCTGATATAGTTTAAAAAAAAAAGAGATAATAAAGTGTTTTTTCCGTTAACTTACCCATATTTGTTTTTCTTTAATATCTCCGCAACTACAGAAGATATCAACAATTTTTTTCCCAACACTTTTTCTTTAAATCTGTCCTTGTAATCAGAAGACTTCATATCCCAAATGGCTGGACGTTTTTTAATTTCATTGATGAAAAAATCAGTGTCAAGCCTTTCACCCTCCATGATGTCAGTGATTGACTAAAATGCGTGACCACAACAGTCTCAACGTGGAGTATCCCAGGGGTTCCATGGTAACGCACTTCTCTCTCCTCATTGGTAACTCGCAGCCAATTAGGGAGCGCGCTGCCTTCAAACCGCAGTGGCTGCCGCTCTATGTTGAACGTTTGCCATAGACTTCAATGTATCTTTCGAACCGCCCGCCAACCGAGCGTTTGTGAGGGGTATGGCAGTACCGGGCCGCGTTTGGCAAACCGCCCCCGGGTTATATGTGAACGATCCCTATAGGCTACCATTGACTTTGCTACCGCGCGTTTGCTACCGCGCGTTTGAAAACCCTCGTGTGAACAGGGCCTACTCTTAACAGCACTGCAGAAACCTACCACCTTTCCCCCTTCACCCCCGGGAATACTACAACAGACACAGAGACGAAGCACGAGCAGTTCCAGCTCATCATGGATGGGGAACAGCGGCACCTTCACGCCGCAGGGCTCTCCTTCACCGGCACCCCGGAGGCCCCTTTTATCATGCAGGAGGTACTGAAGCTACCCCAAACGCATCAACACCACGCAGGTAATGGTCTACTGAGGATGAAGGGAAGTTTTGATGTGCTTAGTCACTACAATAATTATCATTCTCAATTTCCTTTCTCCAAATTACCTCTTATCGCAATTTACAGTATATTCCCTATGTTCGCAGGTAACATGGCAGACAGAAATATATCTTGAAACGGCACATGCCAGTTTCCGGTGCTAATGATCAATAACTAATCACTTTCTGTAGGAATTTCGAGAAAAGTTTTAATTTCAACTATATATTGTTCGCCTTTAGTGGGGGGGCCCCGTGAAGGGCGTCCCCGAATAAATTCGTGGCAGCAGATGGGAGTTTTGGGAGAGCGCCCAGGGGGGTGGACCTCTGGGGGGGGTTTACTTCCCTAAATTGATTTCTCCTGACAGTTCTAATTTTGCATCCTATATTAATTTGTCCATTATATGTTTTTAATGTTCCAGTTTTATTTGAGTTTTCCCTACTCGCCTTTCCCAGGGCCCCCCCGACGCGTCCCATTCTGCCCCCCCTGCCCCCCAGCGGTGCCACGGACGTCCCACTTTTGGAAACCCCCCCCAAAACCCACGGCGACACCCTCACGGGGAAAACCCGGCTTTGGGGCCCTGCCCCCCTTGGGGTTCCCCGGGGAGTATCCCACATTAAAAGAAAAGGCCCCCTTTTGGGTTTAAAAAAAAAAGAGCTAAAAATTTTTGGGCCCCTTGAAAAACTTAATAAAAAAAAAAATGCAACAAATGTATCCCTTCAAAAACGGTTTAAGGTGAAAAGTTTTTTTGGGGGCTCAAAAACCCGTTTTAAAAAAATTGGGTGTTCTAATTGGGAACAAAAAAAATTCAAAAGTTTCAAAATGATCCCCTTTTTGTTTTGCAGGGGTACTGGGGGACAGAAAAAAATTTGCGGCCTCCTTTTTCCCCGGTGAAATAAAAAAATAAATCTCTTTAGGTTTCAAAAATTTTTTTCAACTATTATTGGTTTAAAAGGGGGAAAAAACCCCTAACTGAAAATTGGGGGAGTTTTTTTTTCCTTAAAAGGTGCGGCCCGGGGGTGCCCGGGGCGGAGGGATTTTTAAATTTATGAATTTTAAAAAGTCGGGGGTTTTTGATTAATTTAAAATTTTTTTGGGGAGGAAAGGAGTTTTATTTAAGGGGGAAAAAAAAATTTTGTTTTCCCGGGAAAATGATTTCTTTTTACCCTTTTTCCCCTTCCTCCCCACCCTCTAGCCACCCACCCTGGCCCCCCAAAAACCCCCCCCCACCCCCGGGGGCCCCCCCCCGGCCTAACCCTCCCTTCCCCTCCTCCCCCCCTCCCCCCTCTCCCACCAATTCCGGGGTTTCCTTTTTTTTTTCCCCCAAACCCTTTTTTCCCCCCGCCTTCCCAAAAAAAAAAAAAATTTTCCCTTCTATTTTCTTTTTTTGAAACCTTTACCCCTTTTTTTCCCCCTTCTTATTTAACGTTCCCCCCCCCCTTTTTTTTCCCATTTTTTTCCCCCCCCCCCCAAAAAAAGGGGCCCCAAAAACCCCCTCAAACAAAGAAAAAAAAAGACCCCCCCCATTTTCAACCCTTTCCTCCAAAAACTTAAAGTATATAGGAGAAATAAATAAAGAGAGAAATGGGAGAGAAAATGAATAAATTAGAATAAAGAAACGGGACAAGGAAGATTGTTATGTTACGAGGAGGGAAAGAAAGCCAGATGTAGGGCTTAAGAACCAGATGTGAAAAGGCAAAAATGACCATTGTAAACAGAGAGGGGGGACAAGAGCAAAAACAGATGTGGGTTACCCAAAACCATAACCTGATTTTCCACCCCCCGTTGTATGAAGAAGAACTGGTATGGGCGTGGATTAGAAAGTGGGGGCGGGGTCTAAAGTAGCTCAAGGGGAAAAAAACTTTACAAGCTTAAAATGTGTACAAAGGGAAAAACAAATCGCCCAATGGTGAATGTTGAAATATTGTGTAGGGTATAAGGAGGTGGAGCTTGGAAATACTAAGCTTATGGGAGATGAGAAGGTGTGTCTATAAGGAAGAAAAGACTAATATAAATTATGTAGGCGTGTTTAGGAAATAAGTTAGTGAGGACGACTGATAATTGCCAATTACCTTAAAGATGCCCTATATAAGACGTAACACAGAGGTAGACGTACTCATTATACCTTGCAAAACCATGGGCTTCCTTAAGGTAAGTGGAAGATGGGTCTCAGTGAAGTAGTCCTCTGATTTAGGTAGTAATGCAGCCATATTTCAATGTGTTAGAATGTTTAAGTGGTAGGATGTTTTGTGAATTAAAGAGTGACCATTACTTAGATGATGCTGTGTATTACGACATTATTTTATTATAGGAAATTGATGAAGAGATGTAATGAAAAGGAGATATGTTAATTAATAATAATAGAAGAAAACGCAATCGTTGTTTCTTGAACCTAACTATGCTAGAAGCGCAGGAACAACAAAAAGTTCGTATGCAATAAGCAACAGTTGCAGGTAGCACACAGTGGCGGTTCTGGCTTGTGTAGCGCCCTGGGCAAACCCTTACTTTATTGAGATATTGGGAACTAAAAAACTATTTACTATATATTATTAAACATCTATTATTGTTATTACAAGCAAAAGTTACCCGTAACAAGAATGTTGCTGTGAAAGACAATCCGAATGGCTTTGTACACGCAACACCGTGTTTATGAATGTCTCTCTCTATCTTCCATCTCCCTCGAGGGAGAGAGAGATAGAGAGGTTATGATCTCTCTTTTTCTTCTTTTTCTCTATTTTTTCTCTCTCTCCTTCCATCTCCTTGAGAGAGAGGGAGAAGAGAGAGAGAGAGAGAGAGAGAGGGAGAGAGAGAGGAGAGAGAGAGGGAGAGGAGAGAGAGAGGAGAGAGAGGAGAGAGAGAGAGAGAGAGAGAGAGAGAGAGGACGAGAGAGAGAGAGAGAGAGGGGGGGGTGAAAAGTATAAACATAAAAGGGTCTCGTGCCAGGTAGGTATGCTCCAGGCTGAAAAAAAAATCTGAACTAACGAAGAAATTGGATAAACCTTGCCAAATATATAGCTTAAATCCATCGCAAGGATGACTCTAACCTTTCCTCAAAGTTCAGTTGAAATTGGGACAGAAATGGCGGAGCCTTGGCTGTAGGCCTACAGACGGACAGACGGACATTCGGTTAAATTATGGAAAAATTTAATATTTGTTCTTTTTCTTCGACTTTTTCATCGTGAATTTTGTCTTACTGATATTTTTACACAAATTATTTAGTTAAACGGAACTAATAAATATTTTGACAAATCTAAACACTATAAATATACAGCGAGGTGTCGAATTCATGCAAACAAACAAACATGCAGTGTCAGCCTTGGCAATTATAAGAAAAAAGTACAAGAAAAATAACCAGATTCCAGAAAAGAGATCAAAGAAACATTGAGACAATAATAATTGTCACCACCATGAGTAGTGGAGACATCCGGGAATGGGTCACGCGGCGTGGCGTGCCAGGCGTTCGGAGGTCACCATGTTGGGTCACAGCGTGAACCACAGGTCACGGCGGTGAGTACATCAAGGAATGAGTAATGACGTGATTATCAGCGAGCTCTTAACTTCTTGGCCGCCGCCCCTGCGCGATGTTGTTGCCTGTACAGCTTCAGTATCCGCTATAGCCGCCGCCCGCTCCGCCGCCTGCAGGCGTGCCTTGATGCAGGTCTCGACGGCGGCCACCTCGGCGGGAGGACCCGTTATCATTACCTGGCGGGACTCTGTGTTAGTGGCGGGGGGCACCGACACCCTGCCGCCGGGGTATTGCTATGCCAGCCTCAAGAGTGCCTCGCCCCCGGGGCCCACCACGCCGCCCGCCTCCACATTCGAGTCACACATTCCAGCCATTCGAGTCACACTAGTTAAACAATGAATGAATGAATTATTTGAATGGTACAATTATTGAGCTAAACCATGATATGAGCATGTCATAGGGATCTGTTTTTGGATATGATAACATCTCTTCATCTCTTCATGGGCTTGCTTCAAGTTTACTATAAAAAAAGAGGCTAGGTGAGTGAGCAGATGACCTATTATTGTTGTGTGAGGGAGGGAGGGAAGGAGGCGCGCGGGTGGTGGGCAATTTGAGTGAGGGTAGTGAGCATAGAGCTATAAAGGGGCATAAAGCCCTTTATAGCTCCATGGTGGTGCAGGATGTCGTGGGTGGCCAAAGACTATATAAAGAATTTGTGTGTGTGTGTGTGTGTGTGTGTGTGTGTGTGTGTGTGGTGTGTGGTGTGTGTGTGTGTGTGTGTGTGTGTGTGTGTGTGTGTGTGTGTGTGTGTGTGTGGGTGTGTGTGTGGTGTGTGTGTGTGGTGTGTGTGTATTCACCTAGTTGTATTCACCTTGTTGTATTTTACAGGGCCTGAGCAACGCTCGTATGGCACCGTCTTCATATCAACATTTATTTTTCTCATTCATCTTTAGTGTTGGCCGAAGCCACCACCCGGGAGGCGGGTCACAAACCCCGGCTAACACCCGGTACCCATTCACTGCTGGGTGGCAGGGGCTCGGATTTTAAGAAGACCGTGTGTGTGTGTGGTGTGTGGTGTTTGGTTGTGGTGTGTGCGTGCGTGCGTGCGTGTGTGTGTGTGTGTGTGTGTGTGGTGGTGTGTGCATGCCGGGTGCCAGGGGGTAACGTAAAAAGGGGAATATATGTCATCGCTCATCCAATTGGGTACATTTGAAATACCCGCTGGAGAGAAGAGTTCCCGCCCATAATACCACCCAAATTATCCGAGTAAAATTTATATCACCCGTAAACAACCTTTACAGGGAAGACCGCACTGACTAAATGTTTTTACTCAAAACAGAAAACTCATGTTTGGCGAGTTTTGTTAGATAGGTGAATAGAAAACACTCAGATGGAGGAGAGAGAGAGAGGAATAGAAGGGAGGGGTAACGGTAGTTGGTAGCCCTTACATCTGTGTGGCGTGGGTGGGGGAGAACTTGCTTTGTCCAATGTCTATCTTCCCCGCTACCCAGCCACGCGATGGAGTGCTAACCCCGTCCTCTCTCCTCAGATGGTCCTAGTGCCTCTCCAAGCCCATACCCCCAACACACATACACATATTCCACCACAGTAATCATGTAACTTGTATCACGTCATGTTTTGAGACCATAGTGAGTAATTATCAACCATGTGACCCTCAGGGGAAAGGTATCATTTTGTTTATGGGCGAATAGGTTATTTAACCATTCACAACATACTGTAAGGGTTAGTATGTTATGATCCGGCTTGATCACGAACCAGTGTTTTTTTGTATTATCATTATTTTTACTTTGGCTATTAGGTCCTTGGTGGAGTAATCGTGCCTCTGAAATTATATCCTTTGGTAAATTCAAGTATGTAGTATCTTTCCCTTTCCTGATTCGCTGTGAAGTGGTTGTGTTGACAAGTAGTGCTCACCCTTAACCAGAAAATTAACAACTTATTCCACGTTCCTTAGCTTCCGAGAGAATCCGGCCTAAAAGTAACATAACGCTACCATTTCATGTTTTAATTGGAAATTTTGTAATAAAAGGGATTTAAGGTGGAAGCAGCGGGATTCATTAATTTATTTATTGATATATTATTTCGTGGCATCACGTGTGTGTGTGTGTGTGTGTGTGTGTGTGTGGTGGGTGAGGGTGATGACAGGAAGGTGATTAAGGTAAGAAGAAACGAAGATGGGCGGTGAAATAGGTACTTTTTTTTTCTTCGGTGATTGCAGTTTATACATGAAAGTAAGTTTGACCAACATTAACTTACTGCATTTAAGACGGAAATGACTAATACACGTACACATATAAAGTTTGTGTGGTTTGATCGGACGCGTCCCTCATGCTCTTAAATAGGTCGGCAGATCAAGCCCCACTCAGAGCAGAATCCATTGACAGCACAGGTTGTTACTGTCCCACTTAAACAAGGCAATGGAGTGTGGGTGGTGCATGAGGTCCCAGCATTACCCTAAGATCGGTCACAAAGAGTTCTATTGGGCTCTTTCTGGGATGGTAATGGCTGGCGATCACGAGTCCAGTCGCATGGGTAAGACCGTGGGTGAATAGACACACACACACACACACACAATCTTTCTCCCTCTCTCTCTCTCTCTCTCTCTCTCTCTCTCTCTCTCTCTCTGAGTTTGGTTGAAATTGGGACAGAAAAGGCGGAGTCCTACATGTACGGACATTCGGTGCATTATAGTAAGATTATCATTATTATCATCGACGTTATCGCTAAAAACCGAGGCAAGATAGGTACGAGATTATGAAAGCGTCAACAATTACCATGTGTAGCAAACCACCGATACTTTTTATGTCGTGTCACGTTAAACAATGTTACTGCTGGTGAACGTACACTCCTGGTGAGGTGGGGCTCTTACGTCGGGCCAATTAAGGCACATCCAAATAATGACTCCTGAAGTCAAAAAGGCCTGGCAACGGCCCTACAATGTTTCAAAGAAAAATATCTCCCCCCCCCACCATCCGAACCATTCTTCCCCCTGCCAATCACTACCATTGTTATAATTACACAAACCGCCTACACCATGTAGTGTTCGACCCAACCCTGGCAGACTCGCGACCCTTCCCCCTAATGTAGACAATGGTGGCATATTGTTGAAATCCACTCCACTTTAGGCGCGACCCGATTCATTTTTTGTTTTACCTAGTTCTTTGATCATTTCTTCATCGCAAATTCTATTCTGAAGCTTGCTGAAATTCATCACTTGTATGTTTTCGAATTCTTTCTATCTTTTTGTAAGGATTTGGTTCTTTTGGCCAGACTGTAACAAAAATACATGATGCCAGGAAATATGTAGTATATTTACAAAATTGTTTAACCTTACGGACAGTCTAATGGAATATAACAAAAATATGTGAGACCATCGTCCTCGTTGCTGTGCAATCCTTGATTAGGGCCTGTTAGAACAAGGTAAAGATATGCTACGCATAGATATGCTACGCAAAGGATAGGCCTTAAGATATGCGACGCTAGGTACAGATATGCGTACCATGGTGCCTATGGCGTAGCAGATCTTACCCTTGTTAGATGCATCCTAAGGCCGGCTGTGACGGGCCTACAGGCCTTGCCAAGGTGTGCCTGCACCCTTGCAAGCTGCTCATCAATGACCCGGGTGACGTTGCCCCGGCCAATAATGTCTTGTTGTGCAATTTTTTAATATATTGATGTGACATGCACCTAAATTCATGTGGTGGCAGACTCTCATGCATTTGTGGCGTGGTGCGGAGAAAGGAGGGGGTTCTTAGTTGTTTTTACTACTTTTTTGATCTTCTCTCTTCTTTTCTCTTCTTGCTTGCAACCGACAGGGAACACCATCAGTCTCTTTCTCGACACACATTGGACTGAAATTACACTGATGCAGATACCTGACCACCAGCTATGCCGGTTACTGTACACTCGATCTCACGTGTGCGATAGGAACATGAACATATAGATAGCTGAGCCCAGAGATTTATGTCATGTAACGTACGGCAAAAGGTTTGACATCAGGATATCAAGATTGAACCCAGACATATTAAATATCGCATTGTTGCCGGAGGCAAGCCTTAAAACCCCAAATAGAAGGTAAAAATGACATTTATTCATGCGAAAAAGCGCAAGGCTGCAAGGTCTCAAATGTTCCTAAGAGTCCCCTGAACATAAATGCACAACGAACAGCAATTTTAGAGCTGGGGCTTGCCCCCCGACAGCAACCCTCCCCCTGTGGGAGAGATTCTCCGTACGGGGGTAACAGGTAAAATGAAAGTGGACTGCTTGTGAGTTATTAAGGTTCCATGGAACACGATTACAAGTTATTGGAGTGGCCTGTCCTCCGCCACGGAACTTGTTATGCCGTCTGACCTGTGTAGTCGGGTGAACCCATGTGCTGGTGGCTGACGCTACCATGGGATAAAAAAGTGCTGGAACCATGGCGGGTTTCAAGTTGCACAGATAACTATACTATATGTACACAGAGTAACAACAGTAACAAATATACGCGTGCACTTAATAATATATACTACATAGGCTCGGTCACGCTACCCGAGATGTCCTCATCTCGACAAAAGAATAACAAGGAACTGAACAAAGGAGATGGGATCAACTGAGGGGACACAAAAGAAACGAAAAAAAAAAATAGTAGAATAGAAAACAGTAGAATGACACATGGAAAGGATTCATACTCGGAAAACAATGTGGAAAACATATATGGGAAGGATACCGGCATGGTACAAAACATAGACAGAAGAGTACGAAAAAATTGAGACATAATACAATATGTACAAAAATTACAGCAAAAACATCATATAGTACATGGAAAATAGAGAAAAGGAAAGATTTACTTCACACGACTACGAAGGAAATAAGGATGCTCAGAGGACTGAGGTGATGGAGAAGGAGTAGTAGAAGTGTGAGTAGAAGTAGCTGGTTAAGGCAGGGATGGAGTGAGGTGAGACTCTGCTGGAACGAGGTTAGGGTCCTCACAGTCAAGGCCCGAGGAAACTTTCTTCAGTGAATCAAGATGGGCAACTTTCGTAGTGCCGTCAGTTAAGTGAAGCAACTGAACCTTATTCCCATGTTCTTGAGCTATGACCCGGAAGGGGCCGTCAAACTTAGGGTCTAATTTGGAGTGTTTGACCACAACAAGGGAATACACAATGTCACCTACGTGACTACGTCAAGTGTGAAGTTGGAAGCTGACTTATTGTGATATAGGAGCATATCAGCTTTCGAGAGAGCAAGTGATTGTTGGATACGTTGGTGTATTTTTTGGAACGTGTGAACCTTAGTCTTGACAAAGTCATCAAAGTTGTATATAGGCTTAGAGGGTTGGGACAAAAGATCATAAGGAAGTCGTTTGTCCTGAGCAAACAGAATGTAATGTGGTGTCTTAGAGACATACTTGTTGATGGTGAAATTGAGAGAAGCCCTCACCTGAGGAGTATAGGTGTCCCAAAGGGTGTCCGTATCAGGAATAATGGAGCGTAAAGTGTTGAGGATTTTACGGTTACGACGTTCTACCAAACCATTAGCACTGGGTCGGTAAGCAAGAACATTACACTTCCTGATATTGAACTGTTTGCACAATGAATCAATAACTTGATTAACAAACTCAGTGCCGTTATCAGACAACAGAACCTTGGGAGTAGTGAAAGGACAAATAACATGATCTAAAAATGCACGTGCCACTGTTTGTACTGCTTTGTTAGGCAGTGGAGCAGGAATGGAAAAACGTGAAAAATGATCTACAGCAACCATTAAATATTGATTTCCACGTTCAGTAAGAGGTAGCTTTAACAAGTCAATGGCAAGAACTGCATGGTGCTGAAGGCACAGGATAATTGAGAATGGGAACATGAGCATGTATATCACCTTTTGTTCGTGCACAAGTATGGCACAAGTCAATATAGGCATGGATATCCTTTCTCATGGTTACCCAGAAGAATTTAAGTCTAGCTTGTGAAAGTGACTTCTCCTTGCCAGGATGTGAAGCCTGGGGAGTGTCATGAATGAGTTTAAGGACAGACTGGGCATGAGTTGGAGGAATGAGAAGTTGGTGGATGAGACGAGATGGTTCATGCTTGCCTGTAAGTGTGGTTGCTTTGTAGAGCAACTGTTCCTGAAGGAGGTAATGGGAAAGAGAAGGAACTTGAGGAATGTTGGAGTCATCATCTGATTCAAGGTAATAGATGACCTTTGACCATGTGGGGTCATTGCATTGAGCAGTGTAGAGATCATCGTGAGAAAGTGTGTCAAATGTGGATGTTTGCGTGGTAACAGGACATGTAAGTGCACAGTTGCGAGAAAGAGCATCTGCAGCAACGTTAGCTTTTCCTTGAATGTACGCAAACTCAGGCATGAAATCTTGAATTGTAAGTAGCGGTTGAGCCATGCGTCCTGACTGGTCCTTGGCCTTGAAGAGATGAAGTAAGGGTTTATGATCCGTAAGGACCTTGATAGGATAGCCATGAATGAGGTAACGAAACTTTTTCAAGGACTAAATGACTGCAAGTGCTTCGATCTCGGTCCTCGCGTAGTTCTTCTCCGCCTTGTTAAGTAGACGAGAGGCATACGCGATGGAGTCTTGTTTACCATCGTGATCCTACATGAGTACAGCACCGAGACCAGTATAGCTAGCGTCAGTGTTGAGAATGAAGGGTTTAGTGTAGTCAGGGTATGCAAGGACAGGCGCAGAAGTGAGAGCGTGCTTAAGAGCAGAGAAAGCGTTTTCCTGACTTTTAGACCAGTGGAAGGGCACATCTTTCTTGAAAAGTGAAGTGAGTGGAGAAGCAATGGAGGCATAACCTCTTATAAATCTGCGGTAATAGGAGCTAAGTCCTATGAAACTACGGACTTGATCTACATTGACTGGAGTAGGATCATTTGTGACAGCGCTGACCTTGTCATGTGACGTTTGAATACTGTCAGCGTTAATAAGATGGCCAAGAAAAGTAGTTTCTTTGCGTAGAAACGCGCATTTTGAGAGTTTAAGTTTCAAGCCTGCGTCCTGAAGACGAGTGAACACTTTTCTGAGTTTCTGGAGATGTTCTGGGACTGATTTAGAGAAAACTATTAAGTCGTCAAGGTAGGAAAAAAGTGTATTACCCATTAAACCAGTGAATATGGAATTAATTAAACGTTGGAACGTCGCTGGTGATCCAGAAAGACCCATAGGCATGCGACAGTACTGGTAATGTCCCGAGGGTGTAGAAAAGGCAAAGTATTCACGGCTTTCTGTGTCAAGTTCGACTTGCCAGAAGCCGGAGCACAAATCTAAGGTGGAGAAAATAGTGTTATGATCACCTAAATTTTGCAAAATATCCTCGAGGACTGGCATGGGATACCGAGAAGGAACAGTCAGTTTGTTGAGAGCTCTGAAATCGACTACAGGACGCCATTCGCTTGAGCTCTTTGGAACAAGGAACATTGGGCTATTGAAAGGACTGATCGATTTTTCAATGATTCCTTCAGTCAGAATTTCTGAGACAATGCGATCGACAATGACATTTTTACTGTGGGCCATGCGATAAGCCGGTATGTAGACAGGTTGGGCATCCTTAATCAGTTTGATGTTATGAGTGACGACGTTGGTTTTACCGAGTGCCTCACCTGGGAAAGAAACAATACTCCGGAAGTCGGTCAAGAGTTGAATAAGTTCATCCTGTGAATCTGGATGGTCTGTGGTTTTCAAATGAGCTTGAAGGTCAGACAAATTTGGAGACTCTTGAACTGAAATGGAGTTAATTGAACTAGTGGTCTCTTGTGAACATTCAATGACACGAACGTCAGCTGGGTAGACGTAAAATGAACAAAGACGTGTACCACAAGTGAGGAGTGACTGGAACTTTGGTGACGTTAACCACATAAGGTTTGATTTGCCAGAGTTTTGATGTCTGCCACAGTGCTAAAGGAACAGAAGAGAAAGAATGACTGACTGACTCAGGAAGAGAAATGGCATCGACGTTCCGAACGCCTTTTCTCGAAACGTTACTAGCGTGCATGAGAGTGGAGAAGCTCAACGTTGGACGAGACGACAGCGTGACAGTGCTTAGCTGTGTCTTCTAAAACCTTTTGAAGTGAGGCTTCTGGAAGTGGAGTGGTAGACGTGGTAACGTCTGTGGATATAAACGCGACGGAAGTCTTACGTTTACGTTTTGAGCGAGAAGGGCGACCAGTGGAACGACGACGTGGTCTGGATGGTGAATGTTGGTTAGGCATGGCAAGTGGAGAACTAGGAATGGAAGACACTTGTATCAGAGATTTGCAGTAGGAGTGCATGTGGAATCAGGAGGCTTGTGAGAGACTCTGGAGAGTCGTATGCAGTGGGGAGGAGACAATGTTAGTATGAACAGAGTCTGGAAGAGCTCTAGATTGTTTCATAACCTCTGGAATGGAAACGTTCACGCCTAATAGATTCCATGACAGCGTGGATAGAGATCAATCATTGTGGTTAGAGCAGGACGGCCATGAGAGCTCAGCAGGATATGGTTATACCGTCTGCTATATAGTAGTCAGGCTGACAGGTGGCAAGTCTGGACATAAGTATGTGTCAAACATAACTTTACCTTAGAGTAGAGAGAGGCTGTGCCATCTATTCCACAAAGTTGTAGGTCAGAAGGTTCTAAAATGAGTAATTTACGATTACGCACAGTTCTGATGTTATCAAAGCACTCTTCAGTCATGATATTTACTGAAGCACCTGTATCAATAAACAAAGTGAAATAGTGGTGGTTGACTTCAGCTTGCAAAATCATTGGGTCCTCCCAGAGTGTAGTAGAAATGGTATACAAAGGGAGTGAAGGTTCATCTGAATGAGCTGGCTCGTGTGCTTGAAGTAGTGCAAGGGTCGAGTTTGGCGTGATAGTCATTGAGGGTTATGTTGCTGTGAATAGCGAGGAGATTGTGTTCCTGCACGACAGTCAGAGGTGTTGTGACCACAGGAACCATGGTAATCACAAAAATGTGGAACATATTACTCGAACCTCCGCCAAATCAGAAGTTGCACTCGAGACCAGCGCGTAACCGATTCCGCCATAAGCTTAACCCAATGGTTTAATGGCTTCTGATGTATTTATGTTCATTACACATTGATGACATTTTTCTCGCCCACAGACCGGCTCGGGCGAGCTGGAAGCTGCCATTGACTGGATGGTCGAGAAGTCTAGAGCTGAGAAGCTGGATAACGTGCACACGGAGGACGTGAAGGCGCCTCACTGGGTCAGGTGAGGGGAGCACAGGTTTCCTTTACGAAGTGTACTGCATGAGACAGCGATACATGATCGACAAGCTCAAACAGTAATGTGTGAATAACAACACACACCACACAAACACACACCACACACACAACACACACACACACACACACACACACACACACACACACACACACACACACACACACTACACACAGCAACACACACTCTCATTTCTTGCATCACCTCTCAGGAACACTGAGAATGCCTGGATGACACTGCCGCGCCTCCAAAGCTCGACTGATGGGTCTGGGCAGCTCAGTGGCCACCCCGCCCAAGGCATCACCGCAGAAGTGGGTGGTCGTGAAGAATTTTGATGACTTGCAGAAACAAAAAGCTAAGGTGGGTGGTAAGTCACAATAGTGATGATGCATGCAAGCGGGGAAGATGGTACATGCATGGACAGGGACCGTAATGGCGGAATTGGTTGTGGTATTACAATCTTTATGTTAGGTAAGGCAATAGAGGGGTATGGTGCATAAACCAGCGAGCAATGAGATGAACCTTAATTAAACTGCCTCTCCTAACAGGTGCCAGGCAAAATAGTTGTCTTCAATCCGCCATGGGAGAGCTACGGGGTCACGGTCCGGTATAGATCAGCGAGCGCGTCGGAGGCAGCAAAACTGGGTGCTGTGGCGGCTCTAGTTAGGTCGATAACACCCTTTTCCCTCTCAAGCCCCCACACGGGACAGCAATACTACACCGTCGAGGATAATTTAAAGATCTCCGTGGGGTGTATCACTGTGGAGGACGCCGCCATGATGGAGCGCATGCAGCAGAGAGGTGGGTGTGGCACTGGTTTACTTTCTTGTCCTGTATTAAAGTTTTGAGGAACAACTCCAACCCTCCAAAATGTGCAGGGCCAAAAACCTGAGCCTTCAAAAAGAAAAAAAATTGCTTACAGGCGCTATAGGCTCCAACGTAAAAAAAAAAAAAAACTTCATTCGCTTGGTTATGCCTCTTTGAAGGAAACAATGTCAATTATAACTAAATAAGGTACTTGATACTCTTAATCTATATTTTACAATAATATTCTAAGCTAATCAGAAATTAACATTAAATCCTCAAGAATGAAGATAACACGTCACATTTAATAAATTCAAATTACTGACATTGCCTTCATCATTTGATCATCATCTTTCGACATCATAAACCTTGATCATTAATAAAATCATTCTCATTCTTACTGAAATTTAATGTAAACACTTAATATCTCAAAACATAAATAAATACGCAAAAATATTAAATACTAGCCCATCGACGAAAGAAACCAATTCTTCTTAGGCCAAATATTAAAAACTATNATTGAAATTGAATAACAGGTTTAATTTACAGCCATCCCAGGGACAACTTGAACCTTTCCTAAAAGTTTGATTGAAATTAGGACAGAAATGGTGGACCCTTAGCTGGACAGATAGACATTCAGTGAATTACAAATAAACTCTGCGGTAACGCTTTGTAATTTCACTAACATAGTAGACTTTTATGCAATATAATTATGTTATTACTATTATTTATTATTATCATTATCATCATTATTATTGTTGTTATTACTTTACTACTATTATTATTATCATTATCATTTATTATTTTCATTGTTATCACTAATATTAATATCAATAACATTTGTACATCATTATTATTATTAATATCAAAAGTTACCCGTAGTAAGTACCAGTAAGACGCCTTAATCGGCGAAGGACGAGCGAGCCCGTAGAAACCCGATAGCAGTCGGTCCAGCCGTCTCTGAGTTAATGGACAGGGGTGTGCACGTGCGCACGTGCGGCGTCACCCGGAGTTTGACCTGTGTGACATTGCTAGGTGTGTGGTTTCAAACCACACACCAAATTTCAACTTAGTCGGTACAGCCGTTTCTCAGCTATAGCAAGATAACGTTGTCTGACAACCCTCACGCGGCACGCGCCACGCGCCATGCTGACCCCTCACGTGAGACAAAACATGTCAAACACAAATAGGGATTGAATGGGGCTATCAGATGGCGAAGACCGCTTGTCAATCGGAAGCGGGATTCCAAAGATATAAACTCCTGAAAAGCGTGATGGTCGGTCGGGTCGGGTCGGCCGCTTATATGTGAGAAAAATCCCGTATCCAGTGAGGACTCGCGAGCGCTTCGCGCTCGCTCGTATTGATGCCTAGAAAGACAATCGGAATGGCTTTGTATAATAACACCGTATTAAAATACTCTCTCTCTCTCTCTCCCCTCTCTCATCTCTCGTCTCTCTCCTCTCTCTCTCCTCTCTCATCTCTCTCTCTCCTCTCTCTCTCTCCTCTCTCTCTCTCTCTCTCTCTCTCTCTCTCTCTCTCTCTCTCTCTCTCTCTCTCTCTGTCTCTGAGTTTGGTTGAAATTGGGACAGAAAAGGCGGAGTCTTACCTGTACGGACATTCGGTGCATTATAGTAAGATTATCATTATTATCGTCGACGTTATCGCTAACAAGCGAGGCAAGATAGGTACGAGATCTATAGGATCGTGAAGGGCGAGTTAACAAGTTATCACAAGGGCTGATAGCACAGCCACAACTGATACTGTGTCTTGATGTCAGTGTACGTTACAACAGTGTGTCTGAGGCCTGCTCGTGTGACTAGAGATCGGGATTTTTTTTTGTTATTTTGGCCATTTTAGGTTTTTTTATGTTATGTATTTTCACCAAATATGTGATAGAAAAACTAAAATATGTGGTTTTAATCAGTGCTTTATTTCCGTGAAAAATGCAGGAAAAACAAAATCAGAAATGAGGAACAAAATCAGACAGCTGAACAATTATAAAAGCAATTTGTAACCATGACTTTGTTCAGATTTTCTTCTGTAAGACGCTGTCTTCTGTCAGTCAACACATTTTTATAGACTGAGAAGCTCCTCTCTACATCCACATTGGCAGCTGGGGCGAATTTCAGATTTGCTATGTCTGCTGGCCCCATTCCTTCAGGAAATGTGACACCGCTTCTGTCCTCTCCTTGCAAAACTCCTTTGACTGAATGTAGTACTTCAATATCTGGGTTTCTTGTCAATACTGCCTCAAAATTTTCACGAAGTCGATCTTCGAAGTCGAGTCAGTTACAAATAATTTCAGTACGTATTTAGTTACATAAGGCCTCTTCCATTTGCGACATTTCAAGAACCAGTTCACGGAACCCAAGAGTTCAGGCGTTCCATTTGCGCACGAAAACCTGGGTCCGAGGCAAAGCGCGTAGTGACTCAGCAAAACCCGTGAACTTTCTCTACTCACATTGAGAGGTCGGTAGCTTGGGTAGAGTTTTCAGTTCATAACAAACAATGGTCGCCTTGGGCCCTATTTCTCTTCTCGTGAAGGGTTTTCCGCATGCACGAGTTGGAGAGGACGTCAGACGGCATAAAAGAGGCATACATGGCTGGTGGTGGCCATGCGTTCCTGCGAACTTAAACTTGATATGATCCCTTCACATAGCAGCTAGCTGAGTTATATCTCGTTATCTCTCTCTCTCTCTCTCGTTATCTCTCTCGTTATCTCTCTCTCGTTATCTCTCTCTCTCGTTATCTCTCTCGTTATCTCTCGCTACCTCTCTCTCTTGTTATCTCTCTTTTATCTCTCTCGTTATCTCTCTCGTTATCTCTCTCTCGTTACTCTCTCTCGTTATCTCTCTCTCTCTCGTTATCTCTTCTCTCGTTATTCTCTCTCGTTATCTCTCTCTTTCTCTCTCTCTCTCTCTCTCTCTCTTCTCCTCTCGTTATCCTCTCTCTCTCTCTCTTATCTCTCTCGTTATCTCTTTCTCTCTCGTTATCTCTCTCTCTCGTTATCTCTCTCTCGTTATCTCTCTCTCTCGTTATCTCTCTCTCTCTCGTTATCTACTCTCTCTTTCTCTCTCTCTCTCTCATCTCTCTCTCTCTCTCGTTATCTCTCTCTCTGTATCTCTCTCTCTCGTTATCTCTCTCGTTTATCTCTCTCTCTCGTTATCTCTCTCCTCGTCTCTCTCTCTCGTTATCTCTCTCTCTCTCGTTATCTCTCTCTCTTCTATCTCTCTCTTGTTATCTCTCTCTTCTCGTTCTCTCTCTCTCTCCGTCGTTATCTCTCTCTCTCTCGGTATCTCTCTCTTTATCTCTCTCTCTCTCTCTCTCTCTCTCGTCTCTCTCTCTCTCTCTCTCTCTCTCTCTCTCGCTTCTCTCTCTCTCTCTCTCTCTTCTCCTCTCTCCTCTCTCTCTCTCTCTCTCTCTCTCTCTCTCTCTCTCTCTCTCTCTCTTAAATTGCCTCGCCAGCTGAGTATGTTTTGTAAACAAAAACGGGGTTTTTGTGTTCCATTTGTGACACGCGAACCCAACCCTGAACCCAGAACCCAACCCTGAACTGAAAGAACTGGTTCATGCAGCTTGGGCACAAATGGAAGAGGCCTATAAAGCGGAAAATATTCTTTTATGTCAGTGCTGCAGTGCACGGTAACTACTCGTTACCCCTGGCATCATGCACCAACATCGGTTAACTTTTAACTAATTTCTAATAATTTGACATAAATCAGAAGACTGAAATACCGCTGTCAGTCTGACCCATCAGTGGACAGACAGGACATGAAGTTATCACTTGCAGAGATTGGATAAAAATGTTGTTATTTAGGCCATTTTAGACAATCTCTAGCAAAAATCATAATTTAGGGTTTTTTTTCTTCAAAAAACACTATTTTATGTGAATTTTTTTTTTTTATGTATTCACATATTTTCCCGATTTCTAGTGATGACGCAGACGTACTGGCTGAGGCCCTTGCTGGCGGCGTGCCTGGCCCTGCACGTCGGAGCCTACATTGTGGAGAGGGGCGACATCCCCACGGATAATGACATCCTGAAAGTGCAAAAACAGGCCCGGGTGCAGACGGCCGCTAACAATGTCCCTTCACAACGCAAAACCGAGCCTCAGTCCACCACCACCACCAGTCCCGAGCCAGTGTGTGCCTTGCCCCCGGGCCTGGCCGCGGAGATCCAGGGCTACCAGGGTGTGGTTGATCGCCATCATTGACTACGTGACGAACGGCGCCTACAAGGGTCAGGTGTACGGCCACCTGGCAGACCTCGTCGACACCTTCGGCCCGCGAATGGTAAGAAACAGGAGGAAAAAGGTAGGTAGGCGCATGAGTGTGTTGAATGACCACTACCAGTGTTAGGTGTGGGACCGGCTGATCCACTGTGATCCTTAGTTCTTTGAGTCAATATCTTCAAATACACCAAATTCATGTCATTGAAAGCATTGCTGAAGTTCATCCTTGTATGATTTTCGAGATACACTTTCAATATCAACATTTTCTGTAACACTGACATACTTGGTTTCTTTTGGCCAGACTGTAACAAAAGATACATGATGCCAGGAAATTATGTAGTATATTACAAAAAGGGTTTTAAAACTTACGACAGTCTAATGAATATAACACCAAATATGTGAGACCAGTCGTCCTCGTTGCGTGCAATCCTAGAATATGCCTGTTAGATACAAGGTAAAGATATGCTACGCATAGATATGCTACGCAAAGATATGCTAAGATATGCTACGCAAGGTAAAGATATGCGTAGCCATGGTCTATGGCGTAGCATATCTTTACCTTGTGTTAGATGTCCTCAGGCCGTGCGTGACGGGCCTCAGGCGCACAGCCAGGGTGTGCCTGCACCTTGCAAACTGCTCAGCAATGACCGGCTGACGTGCACCGGCAAATAATGTTTCTTGTTGACAATTTTTTTAATTATATATTGCCATGACAAATATCACTCTATGCATTTGTGGCGGGGAGGGGGGGGGGGGGGGGTCTTCTTGTTTTTACTACTCTTTCTTATCTTCTCTCTTCTCTTTACTCTTTCTTGCTTGCAACCGACAGGGAACACAACATCAGTCTCTTTCTCGACACACATGGGCTGAATTTACACTGATGCAGACCTGACCACCCATCTAATGACGGTACTTATTACATCAGCCTTCACGTGTGCGATAGGAAACATGACATATAGAGCGGGAGCCCAGAGCATTTATTCATGTGAACGACGGCAAAAGGTTTGACATCATGATATCAGATTGACCCTCAGACATTAAATATCAGCATTGCTTGCCGGAGCGCAGCCTTAAACACCCCCAAATAGAAGGGTTAAAAATGACATTTATTCATGCGAAAAGCGGCAAGGCTGGCAATGGTCTCAAGTTGTTCCTAAGAGTCCCCTGAACACTAAATGCACAACGACAGCAATATTAGATGGGGCTTTGCCCCCGACAGCAACCCTCCCCCTGTGGGAGAGAACATCTCCGTAGGGGTAAGCAGGTAAAATGAGAAGTGGACTGCTTGTGGAGTTATATTAAGGTACTGGTAACACGTATTTACAAAGTTAGTTGGAGTGGCCTGTCCTCCCGCCACGGACTTGTTTCTCGACCTGTGTGGGGTGACCATGTCGGCTGCTGCGTACCCAAAAAATGCGGGAAACGTCGGGGCTGCAAGTTGACAAAAATTAATCTATTTACCAGGTAACAACAGTACATATATACCTGTGACCTATAATAATTCTACTAGTCGGTCAGCTCCCATTCTCTCTCGACAAAAATAAAGGACTGACAAAGAATGGGATCACTGAGGGACACAAAAAAATGAAAAAAATAGTAGAATAAAACGTAGAATGACACATGGAAGATTCGTACTCGAAACAATGGGAAAACATATATGGGAAGATACCGCATGGTAAAAAATAGACAGAAGTACAAAAATTTGACACATATAAAATATGTAAAAATTAAAACAGCAAAAACATCATATAGTACATGAAAATAAGAAAGGAAAAGATTTACTTACACACTACAAAGGGAAAAAAGGGACTCAGAGGACTGAGGTGATGGAGAAGGAGTAGTAAAGTGTGAGTAGAAGTAGCTGGTTAAGGCAGGGATGGAGTGAGGTGAGACTCTGCTGGAACGAGGTTAGGGTCCTCACAGTCAAGGCCCGAGGAAACTTTCTTCAGTGAATCAAGACGGGCAACTTTCGTAGTGCCGTCAGTTAAGTAAAGCAACTGAACCTTATTCCCATGTTCTTGAGCTATGACCCGGAAGGGGCTGTCAAACTTGGGGTCTAATTTGGAGTGTTTGACCACAACAAGGGAATACACAATGTCACCTACATGACTACGTCAAGTGTGAAGTTGGAAGCTGACTTATTGTGATATAGGAGCATATCAGCTTTCGAGAGAGCAAGTGATTGTTGGATACGTTGGTGTATTTTTTAGAACGTGTGAACCTTAGTCTTGACAAAGTCATCAAAGTTGTATATAGGCTTAGAGGGTTGGGACAAAAGATCATAAGGAAGTCGTTTGTCCTGAGCAAACAGAATGTAATGTGGTGTCTTAGAGACATACTTGTTGATGGTGAATTGAGAAAGCCCTCACCTGAGGAGTATAGGTGTCCCAAAGGGTGTCCGTATCAGGAATAATGGAGCGAAAAGTGTTGGGGATTTTAGGGTTACAACGTTCTACCAAACCATTAGCACTGGGGCGGTAAGCAAGAACATTACACTTCCTGATATTGAACTGTTTGCACAATGAATCAATAACTTGATTAACAAACTCAGTGCCGTTATCAGACAACAGAACCTTGGGAGTAGTGAAAGGACAAATAACATGATCTAAAAATGCACGTGCCACTGTTTGTACTGCTTTGTTAGGCATGGAGCAGGAAGGGAAAAACGTGAAAAATGATCAAACCAGCAACCATTAAATATTGATTTCCACGTTCAGTAAGGTAGCTTTAACAAGTCAATGGCAAGAACTGCATGGTGCTGAAGCACAGGAAAATTGAGAATGGGAACATGAGCATGTATATTCACCTTTTGTTCGTGCACAATTATGGCACAGCCCAATATAGGCATGGATATCCTTTCTCATGGTTACCCAGAAATTTAAGTCTAGCTTGTGAAAGTGACTTCTCCTTGCCAAGGATGTGAAGCCTGGGAGTGTCATGAATGAGTTTTAAGGACAGACTGGGCATGAGTTGGAGGAATGAGAAGTTGGTGGATTAGACGAGAGGGTTTCCCATGCTTGCCTGTAAGTTTGGTTGCTTTGTAGAGCAACTGTTTCCTTTGAAGGAGGTAATGGGAAAGAGAGGAACTTGGGGAATGTTGGAGTCTCATCTGATTCAAGGTAATAGATGACCTTTGACCATGTGGGGTCATTGCATTGAGCAGTGTAGGAGATCTCGTAGAAAGTGTGTCAAATGTGGATGTTTGCGTGGTAACCAGGACATGTAAGTGCACAGTTCGAGAAAGAGCATCTGGGGCAAACGTTAGTTTTTCCTTAATGTACGCAAACTCAGGCATGAAAATCTTGAATTGTAAGTAGCGTTGAGCCATGCGTCCTGCTGGTCCTTGGCCTTGAAGAGATGAAGGTAAGGGTTTATGATCCGTAAGGACCTTAAAGGGATAGCCATGATGAGGTAACGAACTTTTTCAAGGACTAAATGACTGCAAGTGCTTCGATCTGGGTCCTCGCGTAGTTCTTCTCCGCCTTTGTTAAGTAGACGAGAGGCATACGCGATGGAGTCTTGTTTACCATCGTGATCCTACATGAGAAAAGGGCACCGAGACCAGTATAGCTAGCGTCAGTGTTGAGAATGAAGGGTTTAGTGTAGTCGGTATGCAAGGACAGGCGCAGAAGTGAAGCGTTGCTTAAGAGGCAGAGAAAGCGTTTTCCTGACTTTTAGGACCAGTGAAGGGCACATCTTTCTTGAAAAGTGAAGTGAGTGGAGAAGCAATGGAGGCATAACCTCTTATAAATCTGCGGTAATAGGAGCTAAGTCCTATGAAACTACGGGACTTGATCTACATTGACTGGAGTAGGATCATTTGTGAACAGGCGCTGACCTTGTCATGTACGTTTGAATACTGAGCGTTAATAAGATGGCCAAGAAAAGTAGTTTTCTTTGCGTAGAAACGCGCATTTTGAGAGTTTTAAGTTTCAAGCCTGCGTTCCTGAAGACGAGTGAAACTTTTCTGAGTTTCTGGAGATGTTCTGGGACTGATTTAGAGAAACTATTAAGTCGTCATAGGTAGGAAAAAAGTGTATTACCCATTAAACCAGTGAATATGGAATTAATTAAACGTTGGAACGTCGCTGGTGATCCAGAAAGACCCATAGGCATGCGACAGTACTGGTAATGTCCCGAGGGTGTAGAAAAGGCAAAGTATTCACGGCTTTCTGTGTCAAGTTCGACTTGCCAGAAGCCGGAGCACAAATCTAAGGTGGAGAAAATAGTGTTATGATCACCTAAATTTTGCAAAATAATCCTCGAGGACTGGGCATGGGATACGAGAAGTAACAGTCGTTTGTTGAGAGAGCTCTAGAAATCGACTACAGGACGCCATTCGCTTGAGCTCTTTGGAACAAGGACATTGGGCTTTTGAAAGGACTGATCGATTTTTCAATGATTCCTTCAGTCAGAATTTCTGAGACAATGCGATCGACAATGGCATTTTTATTGTGGGCCATGCGATAAGCCGGTATGTAGACAGGTTGGGCATCCTTAGTCAGTTTGATGTTATGAGTGACGACGTTGGTTTTACCGATTGCCTCACTGGAAAGAAACATACTCCGGAAGTCGGTCAGAGTTGAAATAAGTTCATCCTGTGATCTGGATGGTCTGTGGTTTTCAAATGAGCTTGAAGGTCAGACAAATTTGGAGACTCTTGAAATGAAATGGAGTTAATTGAACTAGTGGTCTCTTGTGAACATTCAATGACACGAACGTCAGCTGGGTAGACGTAAAATGAACAAAGACGTGTACCACAAGTGAGAGTGACTGGAACTTTGGTGACGTTAACCACACAAAGGTTTGATTTGCCATGAGTTTTGAGTCTGCACAGTGCTAAAGGAACAGCAAGAGAAGAATGACTGACTGACTCAGGAAGAGAAATGGCATCGACGTTCGAAACGCCTTTTACTCGAACATCTACTAGCGTGCATGAGAGTGGAAGAAGCTCAACGTTGGACGAGACGACAGCGTGACAGTGCTTAGCTGTGTCTTCTAAAACCTTTTGAAGTGAGGCTTCTGGAAGTGGAGTGGTAGACGTGGTAACGTCTGTGGATATAAACGCGACGGAAGTCTTACGTTTACGTTTTGAGCGAGAAGGGCGACCAGTGGAACGACGACGTGGTCTGGATGGTGAATGTTGGTTAGGCATGGCAAGTGGAGAACTAGGAATGGAAGACACTTGTATCAGAGATTTGTCAGTAGGAGTGCATGTGGAATCAGGAGCTTGTAGAGACTGGAGAGTCGTATGCAGTGGAGGAGACAATGTTAGTATGAACAGAGTCTGGAAGAGCTCTAGATTGTTTCATAACCTCTGGAATGAAACGTTCACGCCAATAGATTCCATGACAGCGTGGATAGAGATCAATTTCATTGTTGGTTAGAGCAGGACGGCCAATGAGAGCGTCAGCAGGAATGGTTATACCGTCTGCTATAAAGTAAGTCAGGCTGACAGGTGGCAAGTCTGGACATAAGTATGTGTCAAACATAACTTTACCTAGAGTAGAGAGAGCTGTGCCATCTATTCCACAAAGTTGTAGGTCAGAAGGTTCTAAAATGAGTAATTTACGATTACGCACAGTTCTGATGTTATCAAAGCACTCTTTAGTCATGATATTTACTGAAGCACCTGTATCAATAAACAAAGTGAAATAGTGCTGGTTGACTTCAGCTTGCAAAATCATTGGGTCCTCCCAGAGTGTAGTAGAAATGGTATACAAAGGGAGTGAAGGTTCATCTGAATGAGCTGGCTCGTGGTGCTTGGAAGAGTGCAAGGGTCGAGTTTGGCGTGATAGTCATTGAGGGTTATGTTGCTGTGAATAGCGAGGAGATTGTGTTCCTGCACGACAGTCAGAGGTGTTGTGACCACAGGAACCATGGTAATCGCAAAAATGTGGAACATATTACTCGAACCTCCGCCAAACCAGAAGTTGCACTCGAGACCAGCGCGTAACCGATTCCGCCATAAGCTTAACCCAATGGTTTAATGGCTTCTGATGTATTTATGTTCATTACACATTGATGACATTTTTCTCGCCCACAGACCGGCTCGGGCGAGCTGGAAGCTGCCATTGACTGGATGGTCGAGAAGTCTAGAGCTGAGAAGCTGGATAACGTGCACACGGAGGACGTGAAGGCGCCACACTGGGTCAGGTGAGGGAGCACAGGTTTCCTTTTACGAAGTGTACTGCATGAGACAGCGATACATGATCGACAAGCTCAAACACTTGGTAATGTGTGAATAACACACACACACACACACACACACACACACACACACACACACACACACACACACACACACACACACACACACACAACACATGGGTGGGTGGGTGGGGTGGGTGGTGTGGTGGGTGGCGTCGTGTGCGTGCGGTGCGTGGCGTGCGTGCGTGCGTGCGTGCGTGCGTGCGTGCGTGCGTGCGTGCGTGCGTGCGTGCGTGCGTGCGTGCGTGCGTGCGTGCGTGCGTGCGTGCGTGCGTGCGTGCGTGCGTGCGTGCGTGCGTGTGTGTGTGTGTAATCAGCACAATCAGTTTCTGATAACTGTACTGATAGACCTGTTCAGAAGACAGGGGTGTCGAGGGGGGATTCTTTTTTCCTATTTTTTAATACCCCCTGCAAGGTTTCCCATGCTTTTTTGACTCTGGAAAAGTCCGAAATACAACATTTTGAGCTAAATGTCAGGACTTTTGCCTCATTGGACCTCAGGAATTAAAACGCCGCGACAGTAGAAAAGCGCCTTGTTTGCCCTTCCGCCAGAACTTTTTTTTTTCACCTGAGACTTTTGTTACATTGGGATAGAACACAACAAATTGGGTATCAAATTGAAGCATTTTTAATATTATTTCTGAAAAAAACAATCCAAGTAAACATTCAGAAAAAAAGACACATCAATCCAGAAAAAAAGCAAATTTTCTGAAAATTTCATATAAATTTCATAAATATTGGACAACCTTGACATCAAAAATGTGTGACAAAGACTCTAAAAAACTATTTTCAAGTGCAGAAAAATCTATTGTCTATGTCAGAAGGACACTTCACAGTCATTTTTTCAGAGTTTTGCTTCTTGAAGCTATCAAATCGCTCACGGTTGTATTCCACAGTTTGAAGAAGGTACTGTTTTTGCTGAGAATCTGTGGTAATGATGTTTGCGAAATCAGTCATCATCTTGACTCCCCGTCTCGCAAATGTTCATTCATTACTTTTACAATTGCTGACATATTCCAGGCCTTGCTGTAGTCAATCACTCCTTGGCCATGTCGCCACAGTGTTGCAGAAGCCAGTCATACTCAATGCCAAGGGTGTCAAGCAGAAGATGAACTCTCTGGACCACTAGATCAGCCAGAGTCGTCTTGGCTGTAACCTGAGGGAACATAGGTTCCCTCGTCTGAAGCTATCTGGCTTCTCAGTGGCGTGCAGCTTGGCAGCAATGTCCTGCTTCTCTTTTTCACTGAGTCTGCTACCGAAGAGAGCGAAGGGGCAAAACCCCGTGTCGTACCATTGGGGTTTTTCCCAAAAGTTTTTGTAGCACTGCCTAGAAATCTCTGGACTGTTCTCTTAAACTTCATCATGCCCCTTCATGACTGCAATCATTTGCAGGAGCATCTGCAAAAGTGAGTACATCCCGGGGTGTATAAAACGTCCTGGGAAAGAGGTTGAGGCTTTCCCCGCTTCAAAACGTTTCTTCATCGATCCAGCTGCTCAGCAACATAAACATCTTCAAAAATAAGGTTTTGGCCATCCACCTGGCCTATGAATGGCTCCAGGACGACTCCCCTGGTTTCCCCCGCGGGGAGGCTTTTCTCCAAGGACGTCATGTAAGCTCGCCTCTCACGGTATCAGCTCTGGGAGGCTTCTCCACCTCGGGTTTCCTTATTTTTTCCTTCACTCTTTCTTCTTTTTATTCAACCTTTTTTTGTTTTGGACAGGTTTGTAGGGTTTCTGGGGTAAGATCTGTCCAAACGTCCTTAAGTGCTTGCCAGGTTTCTCGGGGCTCTTGACCTTGCCAAACGTTCCCCCAACAGAAACCCAACCGCCTTCTAAATTGGTTTGCGGGCCGGAGAACACCTTCCTGTCAAGCTGTTCTCCAGAAGCTTGGGCACTCCCCGATGTACTCCACTGTTGCTGGCCGTTGTGTCAACACAAGGGCATGATCACCCATAACCCCCTCCTCCAGCAAATCCGGGATGCCTCTGCCTGAGCCGTTCCTTTGACTGTCTATCACGGGTACTCCCAGTATTCCCTTAGGAATGCAGGTGGTCCTGAGAAAGACGCCAATCTCTGACGTGGTCCCAGGTCACTTCCCGGGACTCTCTCAGCATCTTGGCCATCCCAGTGGGAGCAGCATACTTGGAGGGTCCTCGCTAAAGCTCCCTGTACTCCTGGCTGATGGGGTACCTTGTCAGCCCCTGTTCCGTCTCGTTTTGTTAAATTGAGATGAAAAACTTTTCCAGTCGCTCCACCCCTTAAATGTAGCAAGACTAGGCTGTCACTTGATTGTCAGACAATCTCAGACGATCCGGTACCTACTGCGTGTCAACACACCCCATGACCCTCCGGGAAAATGTGAGAGTCCAGTGCTTGGTGATGTAAACATCCAGGACGGGTTTTTTTTAAATTTCCATTCCTCTGCATTCCCTTCACTTGGTTTGGGTCACCCAGGAAACCATCACGTATCCTTTCGCTGTGTGGGCAAAAAATTGTAAAAATTTTGTGACAATTCATATCTTTTCCTCTCTCTGCTGCATCTTGCAGCCCTCTTGCTTGCTGCTGGAGGGGGGAATCAAATATCTTGTCATGACCAAACATGGGGGGCCTTTCTCTCCTGTTTCTGATCCTGGTAAACCTGATGTCCTTGTCCTTTTTTCTCCCTTGATAGCAGTCGGTTTTTCTCTCTATTTCCTGGGGGCTCTGAACTCCTATGTCAACAGGCTATCTAATTCCAGGGCAAAGGCACTCCTTTTCCCCCCCAGGGGCACCTGTTTTTACCTTTTTCCCTTTCTAGATTCTTTTCTTTTTTGAAAGGGGATGAAATGCTGCGCTGCATTGTACTTGGGCATGGTCTTGATCCTAGCCTCGCCAGAATGGGAAGCCCCACGTTTCATTGGGGGAGGTCTTGATCTTAGATTCCCTGTATTTCTGGCAACTCTGGAGATGGGGGAATACTGAAAGGCCTGTCTGTTGGGGGGTAACTGGGGCCATGTCTGGGTGATGGGTACCGCGGAAGGTTTCTGTAAATCTAGTAGCAGGCGGCGTGACGCTTGCTCTGGACTGCGGGGGGGTTCTGAGTGTCACTTTGCGTCCTCGGAGTCCCTTTCTTACTCCATAGTGAAGTTATCTTGTGAAATTCTCTGGATTTGTTAGCAGGTTTAAAAATCTGCAACAAACAAACAGACCATTAGATGTCATTCTTAAAAACCTTTGAATTTGTGACTAAGGAAAAAAATTATATTTAGTTTAATTTTTTTTAAAAATTTTTCTGTAAATATCAAAATGAATATTTCCATAATGTTTCTATGCATTTTTGATGTTTCGTCAGATCAAATTTCTTGCTTTAACCTGTTTATGCCCATTTATTGGGAAAAAAAAGGCGAAAACAAACATCAAAAAGCTCCGAAAATGGGGTTTCAGAAAACGGGGTATAGAATTAAACTTCTGCTTCTGAGGCAAGGTTCCTACATTTTGGGTTATAAATTTTTAAAATTTTTGACTTTTCCAGTCAAAAACATTTGGAATCCGTGCGGAGGGTAAAAATAGGAAAAAATTGTTTCTAAAAAGGTCTAAACCCGTGTACTAGTACAGCTGATAATCTCTCTTCATAAAAATTTTGCAAATTATGACTAAAGGAAAATTTCTACCCGTGTTAGTAATGCCATAAGCTTCATTTTCAGATCGGGAGGTAAGGCAGATTTGACCTCTGCGGACCTAAAAGGTAAATGACCTCAAAGTATCAAAATATTGATGTTTGGGCGTCATTGGTTTTATGGTAAACATTTTATGATGTACAAACCTGCTTTGTGTTCCAATAAAAGTGTCTACTATTCCACACAGCGTTGGTAATTATTTACAGGTGTCTACTTTGACCTCTGAGGACAGTGAGAGGTCAATTACCTCAACATATCAAATATTGATGCCAATGATGTAAACTGGGGTGGCTGGTACTAACACAATTGTTGTACTTGTGTGTTGCAGGATTCCCTGCCTGATGATCGAAGGGCCCAAAATACAAGCATCCCAGACCTGATCGTCACTATGGCAAAGCGTCATATCCTCATAGACCCGCCCAGCCCTCTACGTCCAAGCAATCAAACCACCCCCAAGAACTAACTGGGACTTTGTATTCTTTGCCAAGCAGAGACAGATGAACCTTTTGCATGCCCACTAAGAAACAACCATGAAACCGAGTGGTAGTGGCTATGCATCATTGACAGAAGACCTCCAGTTCAAAGGGGCTTCGGCACATGCCAATGGAACTCAACGTGAACAGACTGGATGATGGCGATGGCGTAGAAGCTACCTTGAGCAACACAGTGCTCAGTGGCACAGAAACGTTTAAAGTTTAACAAATGTTTCCAGAAGAGGATCAGTCAGTGACAATTAGCTACTTTCCACTGCACCACGATCAGCTGCCACAGGTTCCCACAACTGCCCCTTTTCTTCTGGCAATAACCAGCTGGAATGATTCAACGAATTGCGACGGATGAAAAAGTGAATTGAATGTATTGAGTCACTGAACTTGGTCACTACTGCGGGGCAAGTCTGAGACCTGTTGCCAGAGGAAAGATACCATGATTTCTTAATTATGAACAAAATTGACATCAGTCATAATGAGATCGGATGTTCTGGCATAGCTTCTGGTGGTAATCTGGAGGTGTCAGATGAAATGCCCCTGTATTTAAACTTTTGTAACCCAGACAGTGATCTTACACTGGTGCTCCATGACAAGCCAACAACAAAAACACAACCATGAAGACACAACCTTCTCTTACCTCTACAACTTCCACCCGAACCCTCTTCCTTTTAAAATGTCCCTCCCTAAGAAGTGCCTTCATGATTAACTGACCTAGTAAGAGCAGACAGGTAATAAGCTTTAACCATTTTTTCCCTTTACCACTGACTGCGGGCTAAACTTCTGCCTCACCCTCCGGAATCTACCTGGTAAGAGATGTCCGATCAGTCATAAAGACGATAAGTTCTTCACGCACAGATCCATCACTGCCCCTTACAGTACGCAGCTACTGTCGAACTTAAGCATGCACGCAGTGTGGAGTCACTGGCGCCAGCCCAGAGAAACCCCACCCCTACTTTCCCAAGATCACTTTGCTGTGACCAGGCAGTAGAAGGTTTGATTCACATTCTGTTCATCCTAATGGACCCTTTCGCAATTAATAGCTTACTGACAGCTCAACAGGCATTCAATGGTTTCTGCCACGCTTCAATGGAAGAGTTTTCCACCCAAGCTGCGCAAGGGACTGTTCACTACTGGGTTCGATAATATTGACCATAACCCAGTCGGACGCGACGGCCCCCTGAAAGTCGAATTCAATCCAACCAATGCATTTGTCCCGGGATGAGTGTTTTAAAATCTTCCCTAAAAGTTTAACTTCTCTTCTTTAAACGTGTCCATTGCCATGGAGAACATAAGGCGACAATTTTTAAAGGCCTCCGACCCCCGGGTGTCCCTCCATCTGCTTCGAAGGCTGTTTTTTTTTTCGCTAAAAGCCCGGGGAAGACCCGGGGAAGGTTCCCCATATGCCCTTGGAAAAACCTTAGCAGCAGGGAGTGGGCTGTCCCCTGGCGACCTTAAAAAGGTATTTTAACCGCCAAAATGAAAAAAATATCGAAGTCTTAAAAAAAGAATTGGGGTAAAACCGGAAAAATTTAAATTTTTTGCATAAGCAAAATGTTGATTTCTGTCACAACAAGCGTGGCTTTAGGCCCAAAATGGGTGCCCCCCCCTTTTGTGATATCTATCTTGCCACAAAGAACAGTGTTTTAATCTAACGTGGTCCATCTCACGCTGACACTGCTCACCCCGAGCCAACCAGATACACCAACCACTAACACAACTTTTTCTGTCTTCCTATCTGGGCCTTCCTTCTCGCCATTCCATTTCCTTTTTGTGAGAAGATAGTCCCCTAAAGCCTGTGACATGACATGGCCAGCACCTAGTAAGAGCAGCACAGTAGTACTAAGAAATGTTTCAACCATTCCTCTATTACCACGTTCCTGCCAAATCTGTGACACCAACAGACCGCCTGGCCGAGCATTCCTCGATCAGGGAGTCAAGCACGGCACTTCACGCGCCAGGCATCCATCCACCCCTGCTGCCCGAGGCCACGCAGTACTGCGGAGGTACGAAGTGCATGCACGCAGTGTGGAGTCACTCAGTGCGCACACCGGGCATCAAACCCACGCAGCTAATGTATCTACGAGGATAAATTTCTGGTGGCTCAGTCACAGACAAATTATTCACCACTGTTCCCTTCAAATTAACTCTCTATCGAATTAATATGCAGCTCGAAGGTAACATTGCCAACAGGAATATATCTGCAACGTCACATGCAAGTTTTCCCGTGCTAAGATGCGCTAATGATTTCTATAGGTTTCGAGATAAGTTTGAATTAAATACCATTCGTCCGCCTTAGGTGAAGAACACGTGGCTCCCCAGAACAATGCCGATGGCAGCAGTCGAGTCCGTTAGGTAAGAGTAAAGGGCAAGGTGACCTCGGCGTGAGGCTGTACTACCCTACTGATCATTCCCAAGGCACGTGCGGCGATTGCATACAGACATCACTGTGCTCTGAGCATGTATTAATGTTGCAACGCCTCATACTTTGAGTTTTCCTACAATACATTGTTTCTCAGAAATCTTATGACTTTTTCTGCGTTTCGTAGAAGGCCTCCCAGGGACCTGCTCACAAAACGGGTCACTATCCTTCTGGTACGAACCTAATCCCACGGCCAGGGACCCTGAGTGAGGATCGATCATAGGAGCCTGTCTCGCCCTGTTGACCTCCGTGCCTACGTCCATGGAATAAGCGAATCGTTTAGCAACGTCTGTACAAGATCAAGGAGCTAAAGATTTCCATACGAGGCACACCTAGCAACAAAGAAAGTATCCTCCGGGGCACTGCTAATCAAAACTCTTGATCCTTCCAGGTTAATGGTGAACAGTTCTGGTTGGGCTGCTGAGGGAAGCTCTGAGGTGCAGCCCTTTATCGATACGTCATAAGGAAATTCAACTTCCCTACAATGTTCATCCGCATTTCCTTACTTCTTATGAGATGAGTCGAATGAAGGATATATACAAAACTGCACAAAAACCCCAAGATTTATGAAGAATTCGAGGATACGAGGTGCGAATCAGACACCTTATTATGCTAATGGTACTGTGTGGTGTTGCTGGCTTGTTGTGCTCCTGGCAAAACCATTACTTATGTATTTAAAGTAAAAATTTATTATCATATTGAAATTAGGTTCCACATATGATCTTAAAACCCCCTTTCATGCAGTGTTCTGGCCCCCAAAAAAATAACCAAAATGTGTATTTCAAAAAATTTTGTTTTCTGGGGTCACTGACCCTTTAAAAGCACTTTTTTCAGTCAGGGTTGCACCCTGTGTTATGTAAAAATAGGCTCTCCAAAATAAAGGGCCCAACCATGGAACATACCCTTTTTAAAGGGTCCAAACAGACAACTGCACCAAATGGGAAAAAAAATGAAAATTTTAAATGTAATTGAGGTATTGCCCTCTCACTATCCCAGGGTCAATGGGGACTTCCCCCCGATTGAAAAAGGGAACCTTATGGTATGTACTAAAACTGGTAAAATTTAATGTTTATCCATTTTTGCAAAATTGCTATGATTATCTGCTGCACTATACGCCTGGTGGCTATGGCCCAATATGTTTTCTCCCGCCTTATGATATCTTACTTCCTTATTTTGTTCCTCCACAAGAAAGTTTTTTTCTTCCCTTGCTCCTCCCTCCTCACCCTTAAACCCCCCACACAAACCCAAAAATTACTCCCCTCTTCTCTTTCGACCTACCTCTTTACCCTCACTTTTCCCCTCTTTGAATTGCTGCTCCTTCCCTTCTACCCCCCATTTTCCTTTTACCCAAAAAATGGGACCTCCTTTTCCCCATATCTCCATAAAATTCGTTCCCCTTTCTCCCCTTTTCCAAAAAACCTTCTTTCCCACTCTAACAGCACTGCATACTACCCCCCTTCTCCCTTCCCCTCCAGGAATACTACAAACAACCAGAGACGAGCACGAGCGTTCCAGCTCATCAGGGGTCGGACATCGGCACCTTTCCCGCGCAGGGCATCTCCTTCCCCGGGCACCCGGAGGCCACCTGTATCATCAGGAGGTCTGAAGCTACCCCAAACGCATCACACCACGCAGGTAATGTATCTACTGGGGGTAAATTTTTTGATGTGTTTCAGTCACTACAATAATTACATTCTCCTTTTCCCATCTCCAAATTACTCTCTATCGAATTAAATATTGCCTATGTTCGCAGGGTAACATGGCAGACGAATTATCTTAAAACGGCACATCCGTTCCGTCAAATGATCAATAACTATCATCTTCTGTAGGTATTTCGGGGAAATTTTGAATTTCAACTATATATTGTCCGCCTTTAGGGAAAACCCCGTGGATGGCGCCCCCGCATAATGTCGTGGCAGCAATGGGAGTTCCGTTAGGTAAGAGCAGCAGGCCGGGTAAACCCGGGCGTGGGCTGTACTTCCCTAACATTGATATTCTCCTGACACGTGGGGTGGATTTTGCATTCATTATTCATCAACTTGTTTTCCTTGAGTCTTTTATTTTTGCCCCTTTATATATTTTGAAGTTTTCCACAAATACTATTCGTTTCTCAGAATATCTCTGACTGTTTTCTGCCGTTTTTCTCCGACCGTGCCTCCCAGGGGGCCTCTCAAACCAACAGTCACTACTTCTGGTACCCACCCCCCAGGCGACAAAACCCCCACGGGGCAGGACTCGGGCATTTTGGCCGTGCCTCGCCCTCTGGGGCCTCCGTGGCCCAGGTCATCGCCGACATAAGCGAACGCTTCACCGTGGGGAAAAAATCAAAGAGCTAAGTTTTGAATACATTGCAAAAATTTCTAAAAAAAATATGCCACAGGGGCAAACAATAAAATTGAAATTAGGTTAATGGGGAACAGTTTTTTGGGGTTTGCACTCTTGAGGTGCAAGCCCGTAAAAAAGGTTGCGGGCCCTGATCGTATATGTAAAAAAAAGAAAATTTAACATGCTACAAAAAGTTTTTATCCCTTTTCCCTTTCTTCTTGTAATGAGTGAAGAAGGATATACAAAAAATTTCACAAAAACCCCTCAGATTTCATGAAAAAAAATTCGAATAGATGGTTTCCTAATTAGTAACACTATCATGTTCATGGCGGTTCTGGCTTGTTTTGGCGCCTGGGAAACCCCCTTACTTTTTTATTGAGATATTAAAAACAAAAAAAAATTAATTATTATTCTTTTAATATTTATTTTTGTTTTTACCATAAAAAGTTCCCGAAATAAGTATCTCTGTGAAAGACACCCCGGGCTTTGTACCGAAACACCGTTTTTTTGAAGTCTCTCTCTCTGCCCCCCCCTCGAAGGGGAAAAGAGAGAGAGAGAGAGAGAAGAGAGGGGAAAAGGGAGAGAGAGAGAGAAGGAGAGAGAGAGAGAGAGAGAGAGAAAAGAGAGAAGAAAGAGAGAGGGGGAAAGGGTGAAGAGGAAAGAGAGGGGGAGAGAGAAAAGAGAGAAGAGAGGAGAGAGAGGAGAGAGAGAAGAAGAGAGAGGGGAGAGAGAAAAGAGAGAGAGAGAGAGGAGCTGGGGGGTGGGGGCAAGGGGTACCCAGGGGGGGGGGCCAATGGGCCATGGCCCCCCCCAATTCACACATCTACTTTAGGAGTTTTAAATTTAAAATAAATTTTACTATTTTGATATCATGAAAAGAACTAATAATGACCCCCCAAAGGGGCTATAGCCCCCCCAATTGTCCATTTCAAAAAAAAAATTCTGGGGGGGCTACAGCGCCCCCCAGACCCCCACTGTTAAGGCTCGTTCGCTCCCCAAACCCCCCCTCAACCTCTTTGGAAGGGGGCCCCCCCCCCCCCAATTATTTTTCCGGCTACGCCCTTGGGGGGGGTGAAAAGCTACCAAAAAGTGTCTCCTGTGCCAGTAGCCCCGGCTGAAAAAAAAATCTTAAACAATGAAGAAATTGATAAACCTTCCAAATATACTTAAACCCACTCAAAGATGCCAAACCCTTTCCCCTCAAATTCATTTAAAATTGGGAAGAAATGGGGGGTAAATCCGCCATTGCGCTATACTCCTAGGGGTAATTACCAAGTACTCCTATGTATTGTTACACGCTGGGCTCCACCGAGAATTTCCCGGGTTCGATGCCCGGGCGAAAAAGATAATGGGGGGTCTTTCTTATAACCCGACCCCTTTTCCAACCGCATGAATGGGTACCGGGGTGTTACCCGGGGGGTTTGTGACCCACCTGGCTTCCGGGGCCAATATTTTAAGCTGCAGGGGTAGATCACTTGGTCTGAGGAAATTTTCCTCTAAAAAAACAAAAAACAACAATACCTTTTCAAAGACCATCCATCGATGAGCCGTTCTCATCCCTCTCATTAATCATGGCAAGGGCTCCGATTATACCCTGGGAAACTGATCAAGCACCTGTTGCGAGCGACACCATGTGATGAAACAGCCCCCCGGCGGGGGGAGTCTTTTTTTTGCTGCTGGACCGGGTAGAGGCCTTTGTAATTTGTATTCTCATACAAAAGTCAGCATTTTGAGTGGGACATTTAAAAGGTGTCCCTTTAAATTTTAAGCAAATTTTTACAAATGTCACAATATTTTTAAAAAGTAACTTTATTTATCCTTTTAAAATTCCCCTGGGTTTTTTTTTAAAAACTGAAAAAAAACCCTTAATTTACTATAAAAAAATCACGAAATATCATGAAAAAGTTGATATTGTAATGATAATTTACCTTATACCCAGTGGCGTCACCAGGGAAAAAAATTTGGGGGGCTTTTGCCCCAGGGTGGTTATGGCTCCCCGGGGGGGGGGGGCTCTCACTTTCAATGCAAAAAGGGGTCCGGCAAGATATTTTAAAACATTTTCATTTAAAAGTTCGGGGCCCAAGGATGACCAAAAGGTACCCAAGAGTGCTCGGTTCCCAAAACCTGGCCCCCTTTCAAACCTTGTCTAGGATGGGGAAGTAAGGACTCTTTTACCGTGAGATTTAGGTCTTCATTCCTCAAGGTGCTCGTTGGCCTATGGTTTCAGTTACAATGGATCCTAACAGCCGTGACGATGGCTTCCTTGCCTTCTTGAACTTAAAGGTTGTTGCTGAGCTACAGTTATGTTTCTTCCTGCAGCATATTTAACTGCCTTTCCCAAATGGTATTGAAATGGTCATCTGAAGTTCTTCTATCTTTCAGAACTTTTATTTTTTCCTGTGCCATGTTAACTGCTGCGCAAGATCCATATCCTCACTCTGCCAACCTTTGAAAGTGGGGTTGTAATGTAAAAAATTTCAGTGAAATTAAACAGTAAGAAAACAGTCTCAAATTTATTCAAAGATTGCTGAAGTCCATAAGCTAAGGCCTTCTCTTCCCAGAGCGTCCATGGATAGACAAATCTTCAAGAGTTTCTGTTAGGATCTCATACCGTTGAAAAATTTCCTTAAGGGCATTTTGGTTGTATTCCCATTTGTGCTGGCACACTTTGGGAAGCTCAAGAACTGGCAATTTCCTGTCCCTTTGGAAGTCTAGAAAGATGTCATGGCGTAAGGTTGAACTACGGATGAAGTTTATCAGGGCCCGAAATCAAGTTTAAAAAAAAATCGGCTACCTCTGATAAGTAACCAGCAGTGTGGGTTATCACCAGCTGTAATCTGTGTGTAGAGCAAGGGACATAAAAACATGGATTTTGGCTGATTCTCTAATCAGTGCCTGCACACCACTGATTCTGCCACTCATTACTGATGCATATCATAACACTGCGCTATCAACTTACTGATATTTAATTCTAGCTCCCCAAGTTTCTCCAGCAAAGCAGTAGCCCGAGAATCAGCATCAAGATCCTTTAGAGCAATAAATCTTAAGAATCTCTCCATGTACGGGTTCATCCAACACATACCTAATACACACACTGAGTTGCTCAGTAATACTGACATCCCTAGTTTCATCTGCTATATGCAAAAAAGGTGCTGATATTGCTTCTTTGACTATTAGTATCACCACACAGTCAGCAAAACAGCTTGCCCACGAGGAATTCTGACTGAAAACCTGATATATATTTGGAAGTTCTTGAACCTTTTTACGTAGTTACGAAAACTTTCAGGATCTGTTTTCTTACTAAGTCAAAGATCTCTAGAAAGACACCTTATGTAAGAACTTTCAGGATTCATCATGACCCCTGAATGCCAGTTAGTTTAGCTGCTGTAAGGACAAGTTTAGTGTGTTTAATATAGTCTCTGTTATCCGAACCTCCTGTTGTGTGGCTATCGAGTTTCTGATGAACGCACCATGCAGCTGTGAAATCTTAAAGTTGAGCCATTTTCCATTGCATGTACAGGATAGTGGATCTCCGTGCCTTTGTTGCTTTACATTGCATCTTTTTCCAGGGACCTAAAACCTTCGTTGGGGAATGTTACTTCATTTTGTGACATTACCGTCCAAAAAGCCTACAGGAAAAACAATTAAACTCGGTCACTGTCAAGAGTATTCAGCCACTCATACCTTTTATACCACTCATATTGGAAAGACCTGGTCTGAGAACCAGACTGTACTTTAGGATACACTTTAAGTCTTCGGCGCGGGGTCCTTCTTCAGGCTTTGTGGCTAGATCCTGCACCTGTTCATAAAACAGGTGGGTATATCAGGATTATCACTTGTATCATAGAAATATCTCTATAATAGAATATACTAGTAAATTTCAAGGTTGTTAGCAAAACATATTTCAACCATTCTAATGAAACATCAACCAATTTTTCTATAAAAGTGTGAAATAAGGTTTTGCTCGGCATGGAAAATTGGATAAATATTCCTTTTTATTGTTTTTGGGTAGCAGCTACTAGCAGCAATTTTGGGAGGGGCGCGAGTCCTGACTTGGGGGGCTAAGTCCCCTTAAGCCCCCCGCGGGACGCCCACTGGTTATGGGCCATCGTGAACGATACGTGACGCTCGTGACCGCTCGGCCGAGGCCACGAAAAGTAATGCGTGCAATAAAAAATCGGAAGCCCCCGATGTTTGTACCCAACGCAGCGCTACTTAAGCTATCGTGGACGCTATCGTATTAGTAGCAGCTTCGTGACACTACCGTGATCGTCTTATGTCTATCGTGACCCCCTCCCCGATAAGAAAACCGTTACGCGCGACAGTTCCCACCCTTCCCCCCTTTTTGCACCCCGGTCGTCTTCCCCCCACTTTCTCATTCACTCCCCTCCCGCGCTCTCTACCCCCCACTCCCTCATCACGTGGTGACACCACCTCCCCCTACTCCTCGCCACATGTTGACAACCCCAACCCCCCTTTAACCAATATATCCCCACCAACGTACAAAACGCCTTCTACATGCCCAACCCCCTCCCCCGTTTCCCCACCAACCAACACCCCCTCTGTAGTGCAACCCCCCTCCCCGTTCCCCCCCTTCTCCCATCACCACCACATACCACCCATGTTTCTACCACCTTCATTCTCTACCCCCCAATTCCTTCTCACATAACCATGGCAAACATCACCACGTGTGAGCATGTCTCTTGACGCTATCGTGATACGTTCATGGCACCGTCAAGGCAATGTCGGGTTATCGTGAGCTCTATCGTGACGACAAAAATGACCGTTGATTTTTCAATTCGTGACGTAGTCTTACAACTGTCATGAACTCCATCGTGACCATCTTACGACCGTCATGACACATAACGTACAGGCAGAGTGCATGTTGTGAGTTATCGGGTTCTGCGTTTTTCGTGGTCAAATTTCTCGATAGCGTCAATACTCAAATTGGTGCGCTATCGTATGCGTTCGATTATGGAATGTGTGAAGGGAGCTTTACCAGTCTATAATACATGCTCTCGGTCTTTCTTCTTGCAAGCCAAGAACGAGTCCACTGCGTTTTTTGGGCAAATAATGTTTTTTTCTGCCAAAAACACAGGAGTTTTCCTATACCAGCCAAACTAAGACTTGTTGCACGATCCCATAGTTTTGTTTTGCGCGGGTCTAGGAGATGCCGGGCCGGTAGGAAGATGCTCGTAGCCGAACGCCGTGTGACAAGTCGAGCATTTTTTGCCACCAGTACGGGCATCTTTGGTAGCAAGATACCAAAAGATGCCGTGAAAATATTGCTCGTGTGACATGGCCTTAAGTTTGACGTTTGGGCCACAGTGTTACCCTTTCTATACTTGTTGTTAAAGGTAACTGGGTTCAACCCATTAACATTGTAGCGTCAATGTCCTGTAGGGGTGATTGCCAGGTCTGGTAGGTCATACAAAGTAGTAAGCGGTTTCTTTTAGGCTGTGTATATATAAGTACCCCAGTAACGAGGAATACAATATACAGTTATGTAATAATATGTTAATGTGAGGAATAGCGACTAGTCATAGGTTCCTACGGCCAAAGAACTTTAGTCTTACGCAGGCCTGAACCATTCAGTACACACAGCGTGTAACCACACGGTTATTCAGAGGGAATCGCACGTGAGTGTAGCGTCGCCCTCTGCCTCTGCCTCTTCCGCCGTTCGACATTTATAATAGGAGTTTTTCTTTTTGTTGACAGTTGCTTACACATACTCGGTTCTCGGTTGGTTACACATACTCGGTTACACATACTCGGCTCGGTTGGTAGAGATGCGTGCTCGCGTGCAGAATCCCTGCATTCGGTCAGCGGTTCGAGCCCACCAAGTTCGTCCTGTACGTGGTGGCGCCTTGTATAGTAAATAAACCTTGTAGTTGGTACTTGCCCAAAGTGTCTAGATAGGATCAAAGTATCTTATCTTGATGTGTGAAATGCTTATCAACATGTCATAAGTGGCAATTAGCAATGTTTGTCGCCTCCTCTAATGAGTTGATAAACAGGCGGGTGGGACGACACAGCATAGACACAGGTTTTTTTTCACCTACCAAGTGTTTATCAACTGCGATAAGTGGCAATCACAGTGTTGTCGCTCCCATGTTGTGCCACAGTGCCTTCTGGTCAAAAAACATATGATCCATGGCCACTGTCTGTTAACAGAGGGAATATTTACACGTACATATATCTCTACTATTCAGTGCCCTATTTAGACAGAACCTTCAACGAGGGCTGCGGGCGGATTGGGCTGCTGCCTATTTTTGGGGCCGGGCCAGTGCTGAGCACAACAGACAACATGAACACGTAGCACACGAGTAAAATCGTGTCCGAAACGGTATAAAAAAGAAAAACGACATGACGGTCACTAATATATTTGACAAGCTATTATAGATGACTAATGATGAAACCGTTGGACTCCAGGTGGTTAAGACAATGATGTTGAGACAAAAATAATTATAAATATTATAATTCAGCCTCCTTATCATATATGGACATTGAATTATTGGTCAGCATATCTCGTACCCAGTGTAAGGTTTCGTTCGGTGGTACAGGTACCCAAGGTTTAATAAGAACCACTGCTCTAGGATAGTGTCACCTCAGGAAGTATCATATACCAAGATAATCAGGCAAAGCGTGTAGATTCAGAACGTGTTTAACGCTCTCACACAACGAAAAGTTTAATAAGTTTCTCCAATCCACTGCGACATCCGTCTGGGGCTCCCTAAGGGGCCCGCGAAAGTCCTGACTGGGCGGCGAATTTTGTTTTGTTATCAATTTCACCAACGCGTATTCTTTTTTCCTGGCATTATTATATATCATGGTTTTGCAAAGACTATTCTGCCTAAGTAAGAAAAAAATAACAAGAAATGCAAATAATAGCGGAATTTACAGACTCCGAAAAAAACATTGAGTAATAGAGAAAAATAAGAAATACTTACGTCACCCACTTCGTAGCTCGACAACTACTGAGTCGACTTTTTATAGTTTATTGCCAATAAAAAGCGGATTTATGAGGATTCCAACGCTACCATTATAATCTTCATATGGCCAGTATGGCCAGCTCGGGAACACGTTTAAAGGGGACGACAGTCGCGCTACAGACTGCCTGCCTGAGAGGAAACTGGACACAAGCCCTTATCATTTTTCAAATCCACTCTCACGAGAGAGTTGACAATTAGTTATTCTTATAGGGCTAGTTGGATCTTTGACGCAGTAAAATTTTGACGCGATCTGATTAAATGCTTTGTTTTGGCGAATTTTTAGAAGTTCGCGTCAAAAGCTCAGATGTAGACGGTTCCGTTTGACGCCCGAATCGCGTCACTGTGCGTGAGCGGGTTAAAATATGAGTACAATGAAAAATAGCTGAGAACTAAGGGAGTTAAAAGAAATATGAGAAAATGGTTTATGCGCTACTTTATTAGCCGTCAGTTCGTATATGGATATTATTGTTGACAGATTTATGCTAATGTGATGCAGAATTTTCTCAGGAGTACGGATGGTGATCCGGTGTTTTTCTTCAATATCAAATGTGGTGTCGGAAAGTCCTTAGGAATAAGGTTGATAAGCCAGATGGTGCCGCCACTAGGCTGCGGGCGTCACTCGTCACCAATTACGCGGGATGCGGGACTCGCTTTCTAGGTATATACTCTGTGGTGAGCTTATATGCACATATATGTAATAATGACACAGAATGCTACACGTAAATAAAAAACTGGTGAGAAAAAATGTACAATAATGAAACAGTCCCTCGACGCGAGTATTCTAGGCCGAATATGAGATACGAAAATACTACAGACTTACAATTTTTGTTTTACATCAAACCACTTAGATAGTGGGATAACAGTGACATCAGTCATGTTGATGATACTAAGATAGGTAGGATTATTAATTTATAGTCATATTGGCTTGTGAAATGTTTACTCCACGAAGGGGCAAGGTCTAGAGGCCAATAGGACTTGTAAACTGTCTACTCCACGAATGGGGCAAGGTCTAGAGTGATATAGGCTTGTAAAATGTTACTCCACGAAGTTTCCAATGTCTAGAGTGCATATTGGCTTGTAAAATGTTACTCCACGAATGGGGACAAGGTCTAGAGTGCATATGGCTTGTAAAATGTTACTCCACGAATGGGGCAAGGTCTAGAGTGCATATTGGCTTGTAAAATGTTTACTCCACGAATGGGGGCAGTCTAGAGTGTATTGGCTTGTAAAAATTGTACTCCACGAATGGGGGCAAGGTCTAGAGTGCCATATTGGCTTGTAAAATTTTTACTCACGAATGGGGGCCAAGTCTAGAGGAAATTTGGCTTGTAAAAATGTTACTCCACGAAGGGGGGGCAAGGGGGCTTAGAGTGCCATATAGGCTTGATAAAAGGTTACTTCACGAATGGGGGCAAGGGTCTAGAGGCATATAGGCTTGTAAAATGTTTACGCCACGAATGGGGAAGGTCTAGAGTGCCATAGAAGTATTTTAGGGTGAGGGGATTTAAAAAGTTGACTTTAGCCTGTGCGAGCTTGGATACGTCACATCTTAGTGTGGACGTCTATTTCCTAGTTAGATCACAGTTGATATAAACGGTTTGCATGGAGACGTAAAAGTGCCTCGAGGTAACAGACAACGGCAAGCTGCAAGAAGGCGGCTTCTATCGCTTCCTTACCAAAATTCGCCTCAGAGAGGTCGCTCGCACGGCGTACGTCTAGTCTCAGAGGGGACGGATACTGAGAGACGGAAGCGCGTTTGTCGTATATAGGGCAGGCCTTCCATTGAAGCTCCGTTGAACTTACCCTCCAAAATAGTCAATATCAATATCAATATCAAGTAATAGTCAAGTCAATTTACCCTAAATTCTTAAGTTTACCCTAAATAATCGGCTCGACTGTATATTCGATTATATATATATATATATATATATACTATATATCTATACTTTATATACTATATAATATTATATATATATAGATAATATATGTACTATATATATATTCTATAAGATATATATATCTATATATATATATATATATATATTATATATATTATATATATATATATATATATATGATAAAAAAGAAAAAGGAAGTAGGTGAAAATCCATATTTTTTATTGTATAACAAAAACAAAATAGTAAAGTTAAGCCATTTTAGTTTGTCTAGTTTGTAATATCATTCCATTAAAATATATTTCTGGTTTAATAAGAACACACTTTAACAAGATAAGATTGAGAATAATAAGAATATATTGACCCACAATTTTCAAACACATAAAAGTTAACAGGTACATATACATATTTAGATATTTAACAGGTACATATACATAATTATATTGTATACATATTACATAGTTTGCAACCTCTGAAACACGTTTGCATCACTTTTGACCATTATTGATTGCTTTTAGCATATGTCCTCAATGTCAGTTATGTGAAGATATATTCAAGCGTTTTCATGGTGAAATTGCATGCATAGCCACTTAGGGTTTCATTTTTAAAAGAGAGGATCTTTGACAAGTTGTAGTTAGATTTAGTTGCTGAAAAAAACGCTCAACGGCTGCATTTGAAAAGGGTAGTGAGAAGAGGGTGGATATGACATATGGTTAAATTGGGGATAACATGGCAGTCCTGCATAATTTTTTCTATTCAGCACCAATATCACAGTACTTTGTTTTAAGTGGTGTTGATTAGAAAGTTTTATCCAAAACAGTGCAGTTCCATTCTTCATCCACAAGATTTTTATCGGCATACTTTTGGTAATTGTGGCAGCTTCATCAAATACGGATATAGCTATGGATGGAGGATTCAGAGTTGATGCAGAACGAGGTTTACACAGGGCCACTACTTCATGAATTGTCATGAGGACTATCTTTTCTGAATCTGGATTACAGCTTCATCAGAAAGACGAAATGACCATAAAGCTGTGAAAAGTTCTGCGATAGGTACTGTTCCGATGTTTTAGATCCCTTACGTTGCTGATGCAATCATTCCTAGATATACATTCTCAAGAATTAAGAACTGAAAAAAATATGTTGACCAGACTAAGTAATGAAATATCATGCATTCTAACAAAGCTCACACATGAAGTCAGTACACAAAGTTCGAATGAGTTGCATGTCTCAGTTTTCCGTGTGAAAAAAATTGGAGCCTCAGACTGAAGAACGTATATAACTATTGAACTTACCCAAGTTGTAATCCAGAAATTCGAGGTAGGATTGGGTAAGCTTGTTTTTCAAGGTGCAGTAACAATCATATAAGTTACATGTGTTGGGTCACTATATGTTAATTTTTGAAGTAAAGCTCCAATGCATCCGACTGTTCTACATAGCAATCTTTTCACCACTGCCTGTACAGAAAACCATCTGGTTTGGCTTGAGCCAGGATTTTATGAGGTTCATATCAACAAATTTTTGAAACTCTTTGATGCATGTGCCCTCTTGGAGCTCAGACTAAATTAGTGTGCAAAATGTTACGGCATAAAACTTCAACATATTTTGGGGAGTTTGAGGCAAAGATTTGATGCACATAGATGAATCATGTGGCATGAACATTGAAAATTAGATCTTGAGGCAAATATTCTTTTAACAATGAGCTACTGAATGTTGGCTCCCATCATCACATTTGTAGTGCAAAACAAGACACCCAACAATATTATTAACAGGAATGTTTTTGATGTGAAACATTCCTTCATGGATGGAACAGTACTTACAGCTGAAGTATCATTACCCTCTATCACATCTACGAAAAGAGTTTTCAAGTTTATCTTTCTCAAAATATTGTACTAATACGCACACTGTGTAGTTGTATCCTGTTCTGTTGTCATCTATAATACAGAAAAAAAGCCTTTCACGTAGATTCCAAAGAGTTCAATGCCGATCGACAAATGCTTTCCAAACACTTGTCTTAGTATGTGTGAGGCTCTTGCTTCCCTAGTTTTACTTTTTAAGACATCGCATCAGGAAACATGGCTTGTAGGAGGTCTAGTAAGGGTTCACATAGAAATGGGCACCGTTATGTTTGAAGAAAGCACACACGAAGTTCAATTTCCGTGGCAGACTTTCGATGGCGTCATTTGCAATAATAAAGCTGGCAACTGACTTGTCTTAGAAAATTTCACCAATTTTCGTCATCTGGTGAAATTTTCGTAATCTGGAAAACCACTCAACCCGCCCGAGCAGAGCCGAAAACGGGGATCTATGAAAGGGTTGACACCAGTAGATTTCGACTAGCCGTACATAAATAAAGTTCGTGTGTATAAAACACTGCAAATTAAACACTGATTTACGTCAATGAATCCTTTGCATTTGAATTTTTTTAACTGACAAAAACCTGATTACCTAGAATTACCTAGATTATGCATTACCCTAACCGCTACCCTAGAAGGGGTCTGTACCCTAGTTTTAGGGTATTTACCCTAAAATGGAAGCTAGTATAGGGATTGTGCACCGTAACGGTATACGAAATACGGTATTTTAGCACCGGTATTACCGGATCCGGTATCGGTATTAGATTGCCATCGGTATACGGTATCGGTATATATTGGTCGGTATTGGATTCGGTATTATGTTTTTTCTCTTTTTTTCTCGAAACAGACTCATGACTAGTACCAAGACCAAGAATGACTAGTGAATACTCCGACTGCCAGGACACGGATGGTAGCGTAACGCTCATTGGCTCAGAGCCTCAGAATCTGAGGCGCGTGTTATCAGTGGCGATTGCAGCTCAGCTGACAATGCCGCTCTGTGAAACTACCTCCCTACCTCTACCCCATGAGTGCAGGACCATCACAGAAAACGGATCAGTACATATTCAACAGGCGTCACTATACAAATCTAGCCTAGCTCACATTTCATTATTTTTATTATTATTATTATTATATTATTATTAGTTCTAGTCTACTATTATTATGGTTAATAATGGCATCATCTTTTTCATTACTGGTATTATTATTATCTTCCAAAGTATTATTTATTATTCTATTATTAATATAATTATTTCAAAGATATGTGTGTGTGGTGTGTGTGTGTTGTGTGTGTGTGTGTGTGGGTGACTGTGTGTGTGTTATCACCCAGGGTCTGTCCACGCGAGCTGGCTCGCGATCGCCAGTTTTCACCCTCTCAGTGCGAGCTTGGAAGCTCATTTTACGAGCTTGGGGCAAGCTGGGAGATCACAAACCACACAAAACCCCATCCCTCCTTCAATGGGACAGTAACCGCCCGAATGTGCAGTGAAAAATACCCAGGAGCGCGAGGATTCGAACCCGCTACCCACAGAATGGGAGCCCGGCACGCTGGTCACCTGACATCGCGCGGGTGTGTGTGTGTTAGAGTTAATTCACACCTCAGATATGACTGACCCCTCGATCTTGAGAGTTTTAAGCCTCCTTCACAATTCCATAATCGAAACCCGATAGCGCCACCAATTTGATATTGACGCTATCGTGAAATTTGACACGATAAACGCCAGACCACGATAGCCTCACAACACTGTCACGCTGCCTGTAGTATGTGTCATGACGGTCGTAGATGGTCACGATGGAGTCATGACAGCTGATAAGACTACGTCACGAATGAAAATCAACGTCATTTGTCGTCACGATATGAGCTACGATAACCACGACAGTGCCATGACGTGCCATGATCGTATCACGATAGCGTCAAGAACTACAACATCGCTCACACGTGGTGGGTGTTGCCATGGTGATGGAAAGGAAGGAGGGCTAGAGATGAAGGTGGGAGAAAACAGGGTGGGGGTTGGTATGGAGAAATGGGGTAAACGGGGGAGGGGTGGGGGTTGTAAGAAAGAAGGGGGTTAGCGTTAGTAACGACCGGTACCATTACGGCTGGGATGACAAAGGCTTGGGTTTTTTTAATTAAGGAAAATGGAGCCATTAACTTCAGTCTGATGGGAGCCGTGCACGTGGTGGTTTGTGGCCAGCTACCCTCCGGTTGTGGTGACACGAGGTGGCCTTCGGGTGAGATGCCGCCTTCACCACTCGGCCATCACCCCAAAACACGCTCACCACGAGCGCAGGGATTGTATATGGCCTAATTTAATTTGAATACTTGCCCGTTCAGTTCTTGAGTCAGAAAACATCATATAACTCAATTTATGAGTATTTTAGTATTTTCGTCCTCTACACACCCCTTACGTAGTCGCCGGATTTTGTTTTAAGTACGTCATCAATCTGCACGCTGAATACCAAAACAGCTGATGGCAGTCGCTAGGTCGGCAAGCATGGAGTTAGCGTATCTGAATGTGGCCCCAGCTTCTTCCTTAGCACTGCAACGTGTTTTATTATTTGCTGATTTCACTCACTAATACACGGAACTGAAACTGACAGCGAGTGGAAGGACTCACCAGTGGGCAGAAACCTGTGAAAGAGAGAAAAAAAAATTATAGGCCTTTACTATACTTTTACTAGTACTTTTTACGAGTTCCTACTACTTATCTTAGTTTTTTATGTCTTTTGTAGTTGATGACTGCCAAGAAACGTTGGCGAAACCTCAAGGATACGTACGAAGAAAGAAGAAAGCAGATTAAGAAAACGGATCGCAGCTCCACTAGAAGAAAAGGGAAAAAATGGGCACTGGAAGAAAAAACTCATTCTTCAACTGCTGAAGAAAACATCGACGATTAGTGAACTTCCTTGTCATTACCTAATTTAAGTTCCCAATGATATTAAAGGAATATGTGATTAAATTAAAATCTGTTTCTTCCACTGTGCTCTTATTTAATGCCCCAAACAAAGGCATCACGATCTGCTATACGTTGTTCAGTATATTTCATTAAACGACTTTACCTACATTCGTGGGAATTTTTTTTTCGAGGAGTTTCTCAAACGTCACTGCACACAAGAAGAAGAATTCGTTGATGATCCAGAACAAGGGAAATCATCGAGCCACCTTTGCCTGAACAATACAAGTTCTAGGCAAAAACTCAGAATAGTCAACCCCCGGACTCGGTCAGTATCGCCGATCCCGCTCCTCCACAAACTTCATCTCAGCAGTCCTCCACTCGTACACAGGCGAGCAACAAGCAACACATCGAGGAGAACAAAACCACCGAGAACAAATTGTTGCCCATTTAGCTAAGAGACAGCTGAGCGAAATGAAATAAGAAAGAACTGCTTTCGGCCGCAACAAAATGGATCTTGATGAGACGAACTGTTTTTTCAGAGTATTTACAAATCAGTTAAAAACAACTACACCTCACCTACAACCACAGTGCAAAGGTCTCAACATGACCACGATCGATACAGTGTAGGTGGAAAATGTGAATTCATTTCATCATGCACTTTTTCGAGACCACCCTTCTTCAAAAAGCTCCTGCCATCCGTTCACTTTCAGCCAGTGGTTCCACGAAAAAAACAATCCTCATTCTCCACTGATGCATATTCAGTCAGTCCACACTACTCTCATTCTCTACATGAACATTTCTCCCAACAATGTGAGCCAATTAACTCATGGTAATGATTGACAGATAGACATGAAAATTCAGAGAGCATCACTGATATACTTTTAGCAAAGATGTATTTACAACTAGAATCCCATGATACCTGTTAGTATCATAGGAAAATGATTTGATACCGTAACTTTTGGACATGTACTATATCTTTCAATAAATTGTGTTTACTAGAACTTGGTATCTTACTGATCTTGTGTTTATTCAATACCTTTATATTAGTCTTTCAAATTTCAAAACTAAAAAAATGCAAAAATTTAAAGTAGTCACGTACCGTCAATGTAATGGCAATTTTTTTCTTCAGGCCGTCACTGGTATAGGTCTCTGTTGTAAGATTCTTGGATGGGTCGCTTGATCAATTCAACCAGAAGTCGAACTGTCAGCAGAAAAGTCGGAAAAATCGGTAAAACCTTGTTGGTCTTCACGCAGGTGGTTGCAATCCAATTTCTGAAATATCCCTCTTTCATCCTCAATTCAAACATCAAAATGTTGTTAGCCCTTTTGCTCCCGTACATTTGGAAAAGAACTTCTTCATATTCCATCTTTCTAACTAGGAAGATATTTAATTAAAAACTTCTCTTCTACTCCATTAGCTCAAAGCCATTTTCTAGCGACACTACCCCAGGGACGAGCTCCGCCACGTGACTGTTTTTAAAAAAAAAAAAGCGGTCCTGTTGAAAATTGTCTAGACACACAGACGCTAGCAGCAAAATAGTACATCCTTATTATCGTGCAGCGATACGTCGAACAATCATCGCTAGAGCGATTAATCGTGATAGCGCACGAGCAAAACGTACCTTAACACCTTCACGCCCAGATCTTTCCTTGCTCAAGAGACCACTGTATTACCTGGACTGCGCACGGAATATCGGGCCTGTTGCACATGGGCATGAACTGCCTTAAGTCGAGGGCCGCTTCGGATTCAATATATATATATATATATATATACGCATCATATAAACTGGATTAATCAGTATATATGATATACTGTATCTTCGTCAATGCTTGTTCTATATATTATCAAATAAAAACAGTAAAACACGGTCAAGAAATGCCATTACGAGACTCTGAAGAAAATATGAATGAACTTGTTCATTTCAACAGTTTGTTCAATTGAAAACAATTCACTTCAACTCTCGCCATTAAACTTGCGAGTCAACTTTTATCAGAAGGGATCAATAGAAGCGCAATTTATTGCTTTCCAGTGATATATTTCGTTATCTGATAAATGAATTAGAAACCATGCATAAAATTAGCGTAACATAGTAGTCACGTGAGGGTCCAATGTCGCTTACCAGTATTGAAACCGAAACTCGTGACGGTCATCAGTTAAAAATTGTAATAAGATGATACCTTATGATATGTGTAAATGAAATGTTAGGGCACATTATTTCTCTGGTTTTTTTCTCGGATTGTATTTACAGCACCATATTTCATAGAAGAAATACGGTTATGATGAATGCGTAACTTAGCTATACAGACGTACAGTAAGACAAAGTGGGTCACGGTTTTGTCCGAATATGAATAATGTAACTCGGAAACATTATGAAAACCCTAACGCGTTACATGCTCGTGGTTGGTAAAGCCTGAATCCATTAAGCTAGTTCAGATAATGGGTTCAAAGCTTCATTATTTGCCGTCAATGAGACAAAGGCTAAAAACAAAACCAAGGGTATTTCAAAGGGTTCAATAGATTTACTGCGTGAGGTTTCATATTATTCGATGTGGAATGTGAAGTATAATGTCGGCCAGCAATGATCACCAGGACATTTCATCTTTACACCTGAGCCATTGAGGCCACATAAATCACCGGCAGGAGTATGGAGAGAGCTAGTCACATGCAAGAATATAAAATTAATGAATAACATAAAATAGAAAATTATATATATAAAATTCAATAAAAAAACTGCTTCAAAATTCAAGAGTGTATTTGGATAATAATATGAAGGAAGGAAGGATCGGAAAGGACGTGGCGTAAATAGGTCCTTAAAAAAGAAATGGCAATACATGGGTGAGTCCAGCGATGTTATAAAGGGGGGGGGGGGGGGGCTTTGTTCCCCTCCGCCGAGCCTCAACGCGTAGGAGTTTACAATAATAGCACAATTGCAATGTGTTTTCGGAGGGCCTCCGCCCGAAACCCCTGAGACGGGCGCCCGACCAGGGTAAGAACCACTACGTTTAAAATCACCTCATAAACTTCTACTTTTAACACTCCTGTAATGAATCCTAAAAACAATTAATCGTGAGGATACGAACTATTAGACGTATGAGTTGTGGTGAGATCGACAGCACTTATGACAGTGCTAAAACATTCGTTATGACAACGGAGACAGCACCGAAAGGGTAGCCCTTTCCATTATGTTTAACAAAATCATGACACGATTTTTATCTGACTGACATATACGTACGTACAGTACTTGATACATAAAATGTTACATACGTATTAATAACAGACACAGTAATCAAAACAAAAGATTTTATTGTCATTCTCATTACAGACCCGCACATCTGTACGTAGTAGGCAAGACCATAGCCAGTGTTTACAACATAATTTAATATTCGAATTTCACCCTTGTTTTAAATTTACAACCAAGTGGTATGTAGTGCGTAAATACTCCATAATACAAACAATAATGCGCATAAACGGTACCATATCCAGAAGAAATATAGATATATACGGTAATATAAGGAATAAAACAATGAATATATGTAGATCATTAACTGGGAACGCTGGTATATGTACTTAGAAATTTATCATAATGTAATTATGTTATTTATGTGTTATGACACACTCGGAAGCATAAACTTTACCTGTTATTCTATAATGTCGTAGACGAGGAAAGTTTACCCAATTTCACTAGAAAGAGAATGTCATGAATAAATTTTTGAGCATTTATTTTGTTCTCATGAGACATCTGCGAAGACGTTAGCGACAACGTTCCCGATATCACTATTTTCATCGCTGATGTCTTGGATGGAAAGTGCCTTAAGCTGATGAAACTACTTGCAGGATGCGTCTGTGTCATCAGAACCTTTTTCGACGATTCTTTTGGACACTTGTTGATGGTGTAGGTTCAGACGGTCGTTTATTCGTTTTGGGAGTCGTAAAAGAGGAAGTAATACCTGGGAGAAGGGTGACTTACAAACGCTGCAGTAGGGTGATAGACGTGGTAAAGGGAGCTGCTGCAGCATCAGATCCTTCAGAAGTTGATGATCTTGTAAATATGAAGAGGTAAATGTGTGGCTAAAATAATGAGGTAAAAGCATAGCAGATATAAACAATCCCCTTTTATTTCACAGACGCCTACAACCCCTGAGGACTGAAGCATGTGGCTGATGGGTTTCAGAAGAGATGAATTTTCCAAATATCTTGGAGCCATAGAGGGAAAGCATATGTCATAAGGCCTCCACCTGGCAGCGGATCCTTTTATTTCAAATACAAAAGCAGTCACAGCAGAGTACTCATGGACATATGCGATGCTAACTCTGAGTTTACTATTGGACGTGGGTAGCAAGGAAGGGTGTCGACGGCGGTGTGTGGACAACAAGTCCTATGGTGTATATTGAAATGGCATGCAGGGCTGCCAGATGATGCAGCTCCCCCCGTCGTGAGAGGTCACTGCCGTTTGTCGTTGTGGCAGACGACGGCATTCCTTTGCAACGCACATAATGAAACCTTCCCACATCGTCAACAAAGTCATAATGGAAAGGATTTATCCCTATCGTTGAGTAGGGCTCGACGAGGTTGTAGAAAATGCATTGGGAATGCTTGCGGAATAGGTTTCGTATCTTCCTCTATCCAATCAATCTCCATACGGACAAGGTTGCACACTTGTACTAGCATGACGTGGTCTCCATAGCTTCCTCATTTAGAAACCAGGTGACTCAGCACACGCAACCTGAAGGATCTTTGGATTTGAGGGACCTGACGGCAAGGGACTGTTGCCCCTGGATGACTGGAGACAAGACCAGGACTAATTGGACTTGCAGAGAGGCGGGACAGAAACGCGCTTGTGAGGCCAAGGTGTCAGAGAGCAGTACATGGAATACTTTATTGAAGACGGTTCAGTACCCTGGCAGGACAAAATGGCTACCTAGCACACTGATAGCAACACTGGGAGTGTAATTGGATCTCTAAAATATATGTATGTACATGGAGGCTGTATGACACACTAATTTGTACCTGTTAATTACAAATGTGAATGTTTTATTTAAACTTTCCCGTCTTTAAAGACAAAAATCAAATTCAATCATATCAGGCCTCAATCGTTATCATATTTTCCATACCCATCATCATTTCCCTTAAGAGGAAAGAGGAGTATTAGTAATTCGATCAGGATGGATGACAACATGAACCGAGAAATCACGACACATGTATTTGCTTGGGACATACCACAATGTCAGTCCCTGCACTGGTTATTCGGGTCAAACCGTTTATAGGAGTTATCCGTTTCCGATTCAAACGGATATTTTTTCTCTTGTTTCATTACAGGGTTATTGTTCCATTAGACTTATTGCATGACACTAGTATACGATCATGTTCATGTTGTATTTTTTTACACAGTTCTGGAAAGAGCTTTGCCTGGATGAATAGCACCATTTAAATCACAAGGGCATTATTGAACCTGGAGGTCACTAACAGCTGACCGCAACACAATTTCCGCACCATGAGACGGGTTAGTATTTTAGATAATGAAACTTTAAATCAGTCTTGCACTCTCACCACTGTGACCAAATTATGTGTAAATTACTTTGCCCCTTGGCACTGTCCTCTAGAACAAGGCGATCATAAGTGACACCCTATGTACTGACACGATAATCGCAGCATCTCTCTCTCGTCTCTCTCTTCTCTCGCTCTCTCCTCTCTCTTACCGTCAGGTGGTTCGGTTGGCTAGAGCTGCGGGCTCGCGTATGCCAGCGTCCCTGCGCATTCGGTGAGCGGTTCGAGCCCACCATGTTCGTGCTGGCGTGGTGCACTGTGTTAGAGTCAATAACATGGTAAGTGGTACTTGAAAAGTAATATTATCGTATCTCTCCATCTTTCTTCTGTCTTGCATTACTGAATTTGTAATAACGAAGATAATATAATTATTTCATATCTGGCATGAAAACATATACTAAATTCAGTACAAGACCCCCCAGTGCTTGACCATAATAATGACGAAAGGTGATTATCGGAAGTTAAAAGATACTTGGGTAGTCTACAATGCAAATAGCATATACAACAAAGGATCACATTATTATTACTGAAGACGTTATTAGCCTAATAGTCCTTATCGGCGAGTTAAATTCACTTCTGCCAATATTGGTTACTTTATCTCCAATGGATAGGACCCATTAAATCCCCTTTCCCCACCTCCCTCCTTTTTTTTTTTCCCGGCAGCACCGGGCACCTCACACATCTCTACTCTGACGCACCCGTGTTACAACCTTTCAACTTCGTTGGCTGCGATTCATCGGGCCAGGGATCGGGACAACTTTGACGCAGTGTTCATGTAAGAAAAAATCCATCGTAATACAAGATAACATCATCGAGATATATCTCTAAGCATACGTACTTCATGATAGAATGTGTAAGCAGCTTGCGAGTAAGATCCATCTCATACTTCTTTGTCCAGCTAGATAACGATGTAAGGATTGTATCACCACACTTAAGAACGATAGAGCCTCAAAGCACCACAGAGTTGGGGTGTAGAGCTGTAGATGTCTTCCGTTGCAGCCCCTGACTTTCTGACTTATCTTTTTTCTCAGTTCGCGTCTGTGTTGGTTGCGGAGTGTGTCTATTTTCTTCTAGTCTCACCACTGTCACGGACACACCTACATTTTTTTTTTTTTCCTTTTGCCAATTATTTTTCCTTGCGATACTCTGGAAAGCAGCAGCTTTTTTGTCTGTCTCTTTATATGTCCATTTCCACTTGCCATAGGCACGGGTGTTGCCGAAAAAGTTCAATTAGGTGAAGATCGATATCTTGACACTGATTCCTGCTGGGCGGCGGGGTAGACATGATGTTTGGGATGTAGACGTAGTGTTAAATTCCTGACAAACTGACAATCATGGCTCCAAAGATCCCATGCAACCTGTAGTCTGGACAGCGACGCATGCCGGGCAGTGCTGGTAAATTGCTCCACCCTACCAATCACAGGCATTTTAGCATTTGCACGCGGGCACAAACGGGGAGCCGTCAACAGGCAAACTGTTCGCTTGTGCCGCGGCATGACCGTTAGTGTGGACGGAGCTTTACAATAATATCCTACAGTTTCACTGTGGCGTCGGACAGTGGCGAATTTAAGGGGGACCGAGGTAGGACCATAGGCCTAGGCCCCGCTACCGCAAGGGCCCCCGCACCCCAGAGGAAAAAATGATGTTTCAAGAAAATCTGAATGCTGGACATTTTCCTATTTGCAAGAACATAAGTTATATATATATATATATATATTATATATATATAGATATATATATATATATATATATAGATAACTTATGTTCTTGCAAAAGGAAATGTCCAGCATTCAGATTTTCCATTGAAACCTATTTTTTCCGCTGGTGTGCGGGGGGCCTTGAGGGAGCGGGGGCCTAGGCCATGGTCTACTCCGTCCCCCCTTAAATCGCCACTGGCCGACGCACAGGAAACTGTAGGATATAGTGTAAAGCTCCGTCCACACTAACGCAATGCCACGGCGGGAACAAGCGAACAGTTGCCTGTTGACGGGCTCCCCGTTTGTGCCCGCGGGCAAATGAGTAAAGGCCTGTGATGGTAGGTGAGCAAATTTCCCAGGCACTGCCCGGCAGTGCGTCGCTGCCAGACATACAAGGTTGCATGCGGATCTTTGGAGCCAGATTGCAGTTGTCAGGAATTACACTGACGTCTACATCAGAACACATGTCTTACCCCGCCCAGCCCCAGCAGGCATCAGTGGTCAAGATATGCGATCCTTACTAATGAACTTTTCCGTGGCAACACCCGTGCCTATGGGCAAGTGAAAGATGCGAAAAAAAAAAAACAATAATTTAAAAAAAAAAAAAAAAGAGACAGACACAAAAAGCTGCTGCTTTCAGAGTATAGCAAAGGAAATGCAGATGGAGGTTGGGTCCGTGGACAGGATGAGACTAGAAAGAAAATAGGACACACTCCGCAACCAACACAGACGGGAACTGAGAAAAAAAGAAAGTCAGAAAGGTTCAGGGGCTGCAACGGAGACATCACAGCTCTACACCCCAACTCTGTGGTGCTTTGATGGCGCTATCGTTCTTAAGTGATGGTGATACATACGTACATTCGTGTATCTAGCCTGGAACAAAGAGGTAATGAAGATGGATCTACATCGCAGCTGCTTACACATTATGATCATGAAGTACGTATGATTAGAGATATAGCTAGATGAATGTTATCTTTGTAATTACGAGGATTTTTCTACATGGAACACTGGCGGTCAGAAGTTGTTCCGATCCCTTTGCCGATGAATCGCAGCAACCGAAGTTGAAATGTTGGAACAAACGGTGCGTCATGAGTAGAGATGTGTGAGGTGCCGGGTGTGCAAGGAGAGGGAGGTGGGAAAGGGGATTTAATGGTCCGATCCATTGGAAGATTAAAGTAACCATATGGCAGAAGTGAATTTAACTCGCCGATAATGACATACTAGGCTAAAAACGTCTTCAGTAATAAAATGTGATCCTTTGTTGTTATATATTATTGGCATTTTTGTAGACGACCAAGCTCTTTAACTTCCGATAAATCACCATTTCAGTCCATTAGTTATGGTCAACACTGTGTCTTTTGTACTGAATTTTAGTATATGTTTCAGCCAGATATGAAATAATTATGATTATATTCGTTATTAAAATTTCAGTAATGGCAAGAAAGAAGAAAAGATGGAGAGATTACGATAAGATACTTTTCAAGTACCCAACTACCATGTATGACTATACAAAGTGCCACCACGGCCAGCACGAACCTGGGTGGCGAACCGCTCACCGAATGCGCAGGGACGCTTGCAAATACGCGAGCCCGCAGCTCTACCCAAACCGAACCACCCTTGGACGGTTTAAGAGAGAGAGAGAGAGAGAGGGATGAGAGAGAGAGAGAGAGATGGATGCGATAATCGTGTCAGGGGTACATAGGGGTGCAACTTATGATCGCCTGTGTTATAGAGGACAGTGCAAGGGGGAAAAGTATTTACACAATAATTTGGCACAGTGGTTGCACGAGTGCAAGACTGATTTAAGTTCATTATATAAAAAAAAATAACCCGTCTCAATGGTGGCGAAATTGTGTTGCCGGTCAGCTGTTCGGACATTCCAGGGTTCATAATTGCCTTGTGATTTAAATGGTGCTATCATCCAGGCAAGCTCTTTCGCAGAACTGTGTAACACAAAAAATACAACATGAAAAATGATCGTATACTAGTTGTAGCATGCAAATAAGTCTAATGAACAATAACCCCTGTGATATGAAAAAGAGAAAATATCCTTTGAATCGGAAACGGAAAACTCAACTATAACGGTTTGACCCGAAATACACAGTGCAGGGACTGACATTGTGGGTATGTGTCCCAAAGCAAAGACATGTGTCGGTGATTCTCGAGTCATGTTTGTCATCATCCTGATTTCGAATTACTCCAATACTCCTCTTCTCTTAAGGGAAATGATGATGGGTATGAAAATAATGATAACGATTGAGCCTGATAATGATTGAATTTATATTTTTGTTCTTTTAAAGAAGGGAAAAGTTAAATAAAACCATTCACATTTGTATTAAACAGGTACAAATTAGTGTGTCAGTACATGCCTCCATGTACATACATATAATTTTAGAGAGCCAATACACTCCCAGTGTTCATTCAGTGTTGCTAGGTAGGCCATTTGTCCTGGCCAGGGATACTGAACCTTCTTCAATGAAAGTATTCCATGTGTTACTGCTCTCTGACAAAATTGGCCTCACAAGCAGCGTTCTGTCCCGCTCTCGGCAGTCCAATTAGTCTGGTCTTGGCTCAGTCACAGGGGCAACAGTCCCTGCGTCAGGTCCTCGAATTCCAAGATCCGTCGGTTGCGGTGTGCTGAGTCACCTGGTTTCTCCTGAGGAAGCTAGGAGACCACGTGCATGCTAGACAAGTGATGCAACCTTGTCCGGATTGGGAGATTGATTGGGATGAGAGGAGAGACGAAACCTATTCGCAAGCATTTCCAAATCATTTTCTACAACTCGTCGAGCCCTACTCAAAACGATAGGGATAAATCCTTTCATTATGACTTGTGGACGATGTGGGAAAAGTTTCATGATGTGGCGTTGCAAAGGAAATGCGTTCGTCTTGCCACAAAGACAAACGGCATTGACCTCCTCAATACGGGGGAGAAGCTGCATCCAATCTGCCAGCCCTTGCAGTGCCATTTCAATTATAGGCACTCATAGGGGACTGGTGTCCACAACCGCCCGTCGGGACACCCTTCCATTGCTACCCACGTCCACAGAGATAAATCAAGAGTTAGCATCGGCATATGTCCATGAGTACTCTGCTGTGACTGCCTTTGTAGTTGATAAGAAAAGGATGCCGCTGCCAGGTGGCGGCTTATGGACCAATATGCTTCCATCTATGGCTCCAAGATTAATTGAGAAAATTCATCTCTTCTAAACCCATCAGCCACATGCTTCCCAAGTCCTCAGGGGTTGTAGCGTCTGTGAAAATATAAAAGGGGCATTGTTATTATAAACTGACTATGCAATTTACTTCATTACTTTACAACCTTACCTCTTCAGATTACAAAGATCAGCAACTTCTGGAAGGATCCTGATGCTGCAGCAGCTCCTGTACAACGTCTATCAACCCTACTGCAGAGTATTGTAGGAACCCTTTCACCCCAGGTTAGAGTAAGTCCTCTTTTACGACTACCAAAACGAATAAACGACGTCTGAACATCTACACCATCCAACAAGTGTTCAAAAGATCGTCGAAAAAGGTTTCTGATGGACACAGAACAGCATCCTGCAAGTAGCCCTTCATCAGCTTAAGGGCACTGGCCTCACTCCAATGACATCAGCGATGAAATAGTGATATCGGGAAAACGTGTAGCTAAGATTCTTCGACAGATGTCTCATGAGAACAAAAATAAATGCTCAAAATTTATTCATGACATTCTCTTTCTAGGGAAATTGGGTAAACGTTCCTCGTCTACGGACAATTATAGAATAAAGGTAAAGTTTATGCTTCCGAGTGTGGTCATAAAAAACATAAATAATCAAATTACAGTATGATCCCTTTCTAAGTACATAATACAGCGTTCCCGTTAATGATATACATATATTCCTTTGTTTTATCCTTATATTACGTAATATATATTATATTTCTTCTGGATATGGTACCGTTTTCTGATTAATTATTGTTTGTATTATGTAGTATTTACGACACTAAATAACCACTTGGTGTAAATTTATAAAACAGGGTGAAATTCGAATATTAAATTATGTGGGAAACACTGGACTATGGTTCTTGCAACTTACGTACAGATATGCGGTATGTAATGAGAATGACAAATAAAAGCTTTGGTTTTGATTACTGGTGTCTGTTTACTTAAACGTATGTAGAACAATTTATGGATCAAGTACTGAACGTACGTATATGTACAGTCAGATAAAAACGTCGTCATGAATTTGGTAAGAAATAATGGTAAAGGGCTAACCTTTCGGGTGCTGTCTGCCGTATGTCATACGAATGGTTGTAGCACGGTCATAAGTGCTTCGATCGCACCACAATCATGACGTCATAATAGTTCGTATCCTCACGAGTAATTGTTTAGGATTAATTACCAGGAGTTTAAAAGTAGAAGTTATGAGGTGATTTTAAAAGTAGTGGTTCTTACCCTGGGTTCGGTGAGCCAGTCTCAGGGGTTCGGCGGAGCCATCCGAAACACATTGCAATTTGTTGCTATTATTGTAACAACTCCCTAAGCTGTTGAGGCTCGCTTCGCACAGCCCCCCCCCCCCCCCCCCCTCCACCCCCACCCTCCCCCCCCCCCCCTTTATAACAATCCTTGACTCACCCCTGTATTGCCATTTCTTTTAAGGACCTATTTACGCCACTACTTCGAGTCCTTCCTCATTCATATTATATCCAAATACACTCTTGAATTTTGAGCAGTTTTTATTGAATTTTATATATATAATTTTCTATTTATGTATATAAGTAATTTATATCTTGCATGTGGACAGCTCTCTCCATACTCTGCCGGTGATGTATGTGGCCTTCAATGGCTCAGGTGTAAAGATGAAATGTCCCTGGTGATCAATTGCGTGCGCCGAATATACTTCAACATTCCCACATCGAATAATTGAAACTAACGCAGTAAATCATTGAACCTTGAAATACCCTTGGTTTGTTTTAGGCCTTGTATCATTGCCGCAAATATGAAGATTTGAACCCTTTATCTGAACCGTAAGCTTAAGGGATCAGGATACCAACCACGAGATGTAATGCGTTGGGTTGGTTTCATAAGTTTCACGAGTTACATTTCATATGTTCGGACAAAAACCGTGACACGACTTTGTATTACTGTACGTCTGTATAGCTAAGTTACCCCTTCATCAGAACCGTTATTCTTCTGATGAAATATATGTGTCTGTAAATACAATCCGAGAAAAAACCAGAGGAAAATAAAATGTGCCCTAACATTCATCTACACATATCTAAGGTACATCTTATTACAATTTTAATGAGGGAGCGTAAACGACGTCGGGTTTCAATACGGTAAGCAAACATTGGACCCAACGTGACTACTAGTGTTACGCTAATTATGCATGGTTCTAATTCATTTATCAGATAAACGAAATATATCAATGGAAAGCTAATAAAATTGCGCTTCATGTACCCTTCTGATACAAGGACCTCGCAAAAGTTTTAAATGGCGAAGAGTTGAAGTGAATGTTCAATTGAACAAACTGTTGAATGAACAAGTTTCAGGCCATTATTTCTTCAGAGTCTCGTAATGGCATTTCTTTACCGTGTTTACTGTTTTTTATTGATAATATATCGAACAAGAATGACGAAGAATTACAGTATATCATATATACTGATAATCAAGTTTATATGATGCCGTTATAATATATAGATATATAATATGAATCAGAGCGGCCTCCGACGTCAGGCGCAAGTCTGGCCCATGTGCAACAGGCAGATATCGTGGCGCAGTCCAGGTTACAGTGCGGTCTTTAGCAAAGGAAAGATATGGGCGTGAAGGTTAAGGTACGTTTTTGCTCGGTGCGATTATCACGATTATCGCTCTACGAGATTGTTAACGTATCGCTGCACGATAATAGAGGATGTAAATCTTGCTTCGAGCGTCTGTGTGTCTATACAATTTTCAACATATATATACTATATATATGTATGCTTAGTTATATATATATATATATATATATATATAATATATATATTATATATATATATATATATATACATGTGTGTGTGCGTGTGTTGGGGTATGTGTGTGTGTGCTACCGTCAATAACACTATAGTCGCCACAGTGCATAATGTCGCCAGGCGCCATATATGACGAATTTCACCACTAAAGCATCACTACATACTTGTGTGTTCCACGGAAGAGGCATGTACAGTAGTTTGTTATGTACCTGTCTTCAGTGGCACATACAAGTCTGTAGTGATGTTAAAATTCGTAATATATGGCACCTGGCGACATTAGTGCACCGTGGCGACTACATATATAGTGATATTGACGGTAAAGATGCATAGAGGATTAATCATGATATCAGAAAAAGGAATTATTGTATTTGAATACCCGCCCCACCCGCCTCAATCATTAGTTACATTGAACGCCTTCAGATGGCGCTCGTGTAGACATCACATATTATGCTTAAGCCTCAGCTTTCCTATCTTTCGTGTAGGGTCTTTGGGCAGAACCTTCCACGACGGCTGCCGGGCCGAGATTTGCCTGCTGCTATTTTTTTGGCCAGTGGCCAGTGCTGAGCCAACAGACACATGAACACGTACCACACGAGTATAGAACTCTGTACGAAACGGTAAAATAAGAAAACGACATATGACGGCAACTAATATATTTGACAAGATATTGTAGTATGACTTAATGATGAACCGTTGGACTCCAGGTGGTTAAGACAATTATTGTTGACAGACAAAATAGTTATAAATATATAATTCCAGCTTCCTTATAAATATGACATTGCATTATTGGTCAGCATGTCTCGTAGCCCCAGGTGTAAGGTTTCGTACCCCTGGTGGTACAGGTACCCCAGGTTAAGAACCACTGCTCTAGATAGTGTCACATCGGCAAGTATCCTAGACCAACATAATCAGGCAAGTGTGTAGATTCAGGAACCGTGTTTAATATAATAGTACAAGGATAAATAGCTGACCACTAAGGAGTTGCAAGAACAAATGTTTATGCGCTACTTTATTTAGCCGTCATTTTCGTATAATTGATATTGTTGTTGCAGATTTATGCTAATACGATCCAAAATTTTCTCAGAAAGACGATGGTGGCACTAGTTTTCTTTTTCAATATCAAATGGTGGTGTCGGAAAACTAGTTGTGAATAAGGTTTGATAAGCCAGATGGTCGCCGCGCTAGGCTGCGGGCGTCACTCATCACAATACAGCGGGATGCGGGACTCGCTTTCTAGGTATATAAATAACTCTGTGGTGAGCTTATATTCACATCATTATGTAAGAAGACGCAGAATGTATACTTAATAAAAACAGTGAAGGTGAGAAAAAAAGTACAAATAATGAAACACTTAAATCCACCTAGACTCTAGGTGGATTTAACTGTTTCATTATTTGTACATTTTCTAGAGCAGTGTTTCTTAAAGTGTGGTCCGCGGACCCCTTGGAGTCCGCAGAACATTTTGAGGGGTCCGCAGGCTAATTTGAATCAGCTAAAATATGTAATAGTATCTGGAAACAATTTCACCGACGACTGTAATGATATTTGCGCTTTGGCAACTTTGTAGTGTCCGCTAGTGAGTCAGTAGTGAGTCAGTTGACGTTATGCTGCTGAAGGAAGAAAGTCGCTTGTGCTCCTCTTTATAGATTTATTAAATTGGTAAGAGAATATTTTTGTTGCTAATGACAACATACGCATTTTTGTAACCCATTTGTATGTTTTAAAATTATTTTATAATTATACACAATTATACTACCGTTATATGTTTAACATCAGAAGTTTATAAATTTGTGATATGAATTTATGTTACTTGCAGGATAAATTGATAGTTACCAGACAGACTAGCCTACTCAGTACCACGACTGTGGATCTGTGGCTTAAGACAGGCTCACTTAAACAAAAAAAGAACGACAACCGAGACAACACGGACATTCAAAGACTCTCAAAACTGGCGTACCTGTCTGATATTTTCAGCAGACTGAACGGATTGAATCTAGCTTTGCAAGGAAAAGCTACTACCATCTTTTATGTGCCGGACAAAATACGGGCCACACGAATGAAGCTGGACTTATGGTGTGGCCGCCTTGACCGCAAGGATTTTGAGTCTTTTCTTTCCTCAGCAGACTTCCTTCTCACTGTCGAAGAAGAGCTAGATTGTGACACAACACAAGCTTTCATAGCCCATATTCAAGGCCTTCACTCAGAGTTAGGAAAATATTTTCCAGAACCAGACCCAAGCTTTGAGTAGATTAGAAATCCATTTGCTACATATCAAGCCGAGATAGAAAAGGTCAGTGTCAAGCTGCCATCACAAGAGGTTGATAAACTTGTTGAAATTGCAACAAATGGAACACTTAATCTATTAACTATTCAGGGAGAGAAGTTTGACGGATTGTTGGGCTCAAGTACACCCAGACTACCCTAGACTCGCAGAATTGGCTTTGAGGCACTTCATGCCGTTCCCAACAACATATAACTGCGAGATTGCATTTTCCACACTGGTTGATCCTAAAAACAAAAAAGCGCAACCGGACCAATGTCGAACCCGACATGCGATATCTCTTGGATCATGAATCAGCAGAAGCACTACCATTCATCCCATTAGGATCGCGATGTGAGGACGAAAGGTTGTTGTTCAATTAAATTTGTGTGTAAAAATGTAAATTGTAAAATAAATAATACTATGCGAGGTAAAACTTTAATATTTATGTTGAAGTTAAGCCATTAATAAATAATTCAGTAACAATTTTAGTACATTCTAGCAAACAAACTCCTTTTAAAAATTTTACTCAATAGATATAGTGTAAAGGGAAAATCTCAGAATTAAGGGTCCGCCACATGATCAGGTTTAAGAAAAGGTGCTGATAAAGTTTAAGAACCACTGACCGCGAGTATCTACGGCCGAATAAATCAGATTAAGAAAAGTCTACACACTTATTATTTTTTGTTTACATCAACGACTTAGATAGTGGGATTAGCAGTGACATGTTTGCTTGCTGATGATACTAAGATAGGTAGATAGATAGATATTATAGATTTTAAGGCGCCGCAACTGCGGGGTTATTGACGCCTGCTTACATAAGATATATTAAAAGTAATATTAAAAAACAAAATTTGATATAGAATCAAAAATTTAAAATAAGAAAATACATAAAAGAACAATAGTACATTAAAAGCAATAATAAGTTAATATTAAAAACATCATAACTTGTTGAGAAGGCCAGCCTTCTCAATAGAGGTATGGACTTCATGTCCCGGAGAGAAACACCTCTCTCCCAATGCCAGGGAGAGACGGTAGGCACCGTCCGACCCCCGACACCGGGACAAAAATTGCTCACGTAGGTCCCCAAGACTAGGACACTCGACCAGCAAGTGCCGCACAGTTAAGGGGACCAAACAATCATCACAGTATGGAGGGTGGCCCCCCTCTATGAGGAACCCATGTGTATATAGAGTGTGACCAATACGCAATCGTGCCAAGGCAGTCTCCCATCTCCGGGAGAGACCGCAGTAGCTCCAGTCCTCGATACTTTGGCGGATGGTGCGTAGTTTATTTTGCCCTATAGTAATCCAACGTTCCTGCCAACTGTTGTGAACTGATCTATGGATTGCCGAGCGTAGGTCCGTAGCCGGCACTGCAAAATGTGATAGAGCTGGTCTTCTAGCTGCAGCTTACACTGGCGGGCTTGGTGGAGGCGCCTGATGCCTCAAGCTGTACAATAGTTACCTTACAATTGTATCAATACGTGTGTATCTCTTTTGGGTAAACATGGACGAGGACTGCGCGGTCATTTTCTGAGACACTGACTATGTTTTCCTGGCCAAAAATTGTTGCTTTTTCAAATGGAGATATTATTATTTCCGGAGACCGGTTGAAACCGGTCTCTTTTTGGTAATTTTTATCTCCAAATCCTAGGGTCGTCGTTTCCTTTGGTAACAATGTATCCATCAAAAAAAAGCACTCAAACTTAGAAAGGGGAAAAAATTTAGTCAGGGCCCTCGGGAAACCGGGGAAAGTGAGGGAAATTTGAAACCGGGAAATAATCACCGCTTATTATGTTAAGGTAAAATTTTTTTTTGGGAAAGCATCCAACTAATATTTGAAAAAAAATTTGTTTTTCAAATTAATTAAATTGTCGTTCGTAGAGGGGTGATCCATTTAATTATGTTTGCTCCACGCGGCCTTAAAATTTTTGTTAATCCCATAAAAAAAAGTAATGTTACGTGTGGCCCCAAATGTTTTTGGTTTTCGCTAAACGGGACGAAATTTGCGTTAGAATTCTTTCAGATCACCCACAAAAATATACTGCCCCCAAGGTAACCTAACATAACCTCCCAGTTAACCTATGTTTTTAATTTAAATTTAAGCTAACATTTTTTTTAACTCCTTCACGGGAAACAGCCTCTGGCGGGACCATAAATGTGGAGTCGGGGGCCCCCGCTTTCCCAGCCTAAACAGGGTGAGTTGAGTAGGATAGTGGAGATTGGGTTTTTTGGGTTAATTAATATATACATGATATACCCCCATAAATCAAATTAGCCTGCAATACCCAAATTACAATAGTAAAGATGACGCAAACAAGAACAACTTTACTGGCATTTTTTTTAAACATTTTTTAATTCTTAAAAAGGGGAACAGCAGATAAACCCCCCTATCTTGCTGAAGCCATGTTTGAAGACCCGGGAGACCCAGGTCCACCCTGAGCAGGGTTGGGGAAAATTTTTGTTTTTAAAAAGGCATAAATAAAAAACCCAGTGAAACGACTTTCTTAGGTTTTCAGTATTTTTTTTAAACCCATTTCAAACGCCTTAATCGGCGAGGGACGAGGGGACCCCGTAGTCCCCCGGGATTTTGGGCCCTCCGGGTGACTTTGGCTAGGTGTGTGGTCTAAAACCACACATAAATTTCAATTTTTTTCGGTAAAAGCCTTTTTCTCAGTATAGCAAGAAAACCTTGTCTGACACCCTCCCCCGGGCCGGGCGCCAGGGCTAACCCCTCACGGGGAGAAAAAACATGTCAAGCACAAAAGGATTAAAGGGGGTATCAGAGGCGAAAAAACGTTGTAAAGGGAAGGTGACCCCCAAAAGATATAAGCCCCTAAAAAAGGGTTTACGGTCGGGTGGGGCGGGCCGGGTCGGCCCCCTTAAGTGAGAAAAGTCCCGTATCCCCAAGGTCAGAGCGTTTTCGCGTCGCTGTAATTATGTTTTTGTTTATTGAGGTTCCTCTTCATGTGGGCAAAGTACCCCAAAAGGGGAAAGTTTTTTTATTTTTTAAATATTTTTTTTTTTACTGTAACCCTGCCCTAGTTTAAACCCAAAGGGGATCAGTGGTTGTGGTAAAATTTAACCCAACTTATAAATTTTTTAAAAAAATAAACCCTTTGGGGAAATTACCTAAAAAAATAAAGGGGCATACAATTTTTGTCAACAGAATGGAGCAATGTTTCCCCATACGCTGTTATCAAAACCTTTGGGTTTTGCAAAAAGGGCAAAATTTTTGATGACCAAAATAAAGAAAAAAATATGATATCTGGCGGGACATCCCCAAAGGGCCCCAAAAATTTTAAAGGGGGTTTTTGGCTGGGGAGGGGTTTACATTGAAAAGCAAACTTCGGGCTTTAAAAAAAAAGGAAAGTACGGGGTTTTGTCTTGTCCTTATGAACAAATGTTGTATAGTTTTTCATCCAAAAGTTTAAAATTTAAAACCATTTCCCTGATGTTTTTTGTTTTAAAATTTTTAGGGAGGGGGTTTGGCCAAACCCAAACCCCCTTTCCAAAACCTCGAAATAGGAGACGTAAAATAAAAAATTTTCAGTTTCTGACTAAAAAAAAAATTTTTCTTTTGGATATCAATTAAGTAGCTTGGGCCCAGAAGACTTAAAAAATAAGAGCTTTTTTAAAAGGGGTGAAAAAAATCTTATCCTAGGGGTTCAGAAGTGTCATGGACTTTAAAATTTCGCCTCATTTGGTGTAGTGGCTTGCACGATTAGCTAAAATACGGGGGGGGCTTTTAAATTAAAAGCCGGGTCAAAACTTTTGGGGTTTCCACCCAAAACATTTTGTTCATCTTTCCCTTTTGGGGGTTTAGCGATGTGGGTCCCTGGGGGGAAACCTGTGTATGTCCCCCTACCCCGGTGTCTCGGGAAAGGGGGTTTCCCCAAAATACCACAGGCTCAGGACTAATCCACGGAGATGAAAAACCAAAGGGCCAAATGCAGAAATTAGCGAAATGGCTCTATTTTTTAAAATTTAATTTTTAAAATTTCCCAGTTTTTTGGTTTCAAATTTTTTCCACCGCATTGTATCAGTATTCATACATGTTGTATTGCAAAATTTTTCCTCTTTGCTCGCGATACAAACTCTTGGGGACAATCCTTTTTAAGTGGAAGAGGCGGGGAAACGTGGAAAGTTTTTTTAGTGTTATGGACAAATCTAAGGGCGGGGAACCCTTCAATGCGGCCCCTGGGTTTTGTTACTAATCGGGCCCAATGGTACGTTGAAATTCCCAAGAGATTTTTTATTCCTTTTTATTTTTAAAAACTTTACCTTTAAATTGTCTTTTTGACTCAAAACCCCAAAAACCCTTTTCCCCGGATTAAGTGAAAGCTGTAGTTTTTGGAAAGAAAAAAGTATTTAAAAAAATATCCCCAATAAAAATGTTTTTTAATTAAAATTAAAAATAACTTTTTAAAATACCGTTTTTTCTTTTTTATTTATATTAGCAATTTTTTCCCCTTTTAAAGGTTGCTGGGGGTATCATTTGGTTACTTTAAAACTAACTTTAAAGGGTTGCTTTAAATCTCCATTTTTTAAAAATCCTTTTATAATTATTATACTATAGTATTTTAATATTATTATTTTTGAAATAAATTTTTTTCTTTAAATTTAAAGTAAATTTTTTCAGGGATTTTTTCAATTATAACCCGGGGAAACACCCAAAAAAATGTCGGGGGTTTTCTAAAGTGTTTTAGACAATTTAGGTGTTCTGAGTCCGAATATCCCATTGATTTTGCCCCTATCAGGTCAACTTTTTAAATACACCCATGGGCCTAGGGACAGTATAAAAATGCAAATATCGGGGTTTTTGATTTCAATAAATATTTTTTTTGAAAAAATATACCCAAATTCCCAATGCCAGCACAAAAAAAAGGGAAAAATTCCAAAATTTAAAGCCAATAAAATCAAAAACCGGTCTACCTTTTACTCCATTCAAATTTTTCAAAAATTCAAAAAATTCAAAAATTTCTTGTCTGAACTCAGCTGATCTTTTTTTTTTCTTTCATTTTATTGTGAGGGTTGGGCGCGACGGGTCAGCGGGAATAATCCTGACGTTTTTCTGCTACATCTGGGACAATACACGCTGTCAGGGGACAGGAAGAACATCACGGATTTGAACGCGCCTAGGGGGTTTTTAAAAAAGTCAAGCGGGTGCCCAAAGATAAGCCCGGGGGAAACCGACACGGTGTGCAAACGTGGTGGAATACCTCCGGCGGGGGACAAAGGGGCGCGAAAATTTCACTAAAGTTTGGGTTTTCCAAAGGGTTTTGGGGGGACCTTTTTTGCCCATGCATGGATTTTTACTTCTGCGCCATCAATACTAAGGGCATCAACCGGAAAATCGGCACGCCTCCATTTCCCCCGCCCTTTCCATTGCCCCCCGTCCACGGGCTCCTGCGAAAAAATTCCCTGACCAGGGGCACAAAAGGGTTTCCCCGACAGCGACGACGACCCAAACCATACAAACGGGGCGAGGATTACAGAAGAAGATATAAAGCACAAGATTTTCCCGCACCCTTTTCAAAAGGGTGACTTAATAAATCGGTTTTCGGGATCTCGCTTGTCAAAGATTTCCCCTCCGAGCTGTTGGCCCCAGACTAAAAGGAAAAAAATCAAACTTGGCAAGGACGGGGTTTATCACTTTTTTCTTTAAAAGGGCATGAGGCCTAAAAGGGGCTACTTCTCCCCCCCCCAGGAGGAAGCCCTCGGTATGCCGAGATGTCGCCGGTTTCTTGTTAAATTTCGGCGCTCCTCATACGACCCGAAGATTGGCAAATTTTTCTTTGGGACACCCTGTAAGCGCTTTTTGAAGTGTGTGCTCCCCCCCCGGGGGAACCTTTCGCCCCAATCCCTTTTGGCACTCCACCCCCAAACTCTAAAAGAAAAATAGGAAGAAAGTGAAGTACGTGCTCGACAAAATCCAATATGAGAAAGCACCAATGGAATCTTGCGCCCGACTTGAAGAGGGTGAATTTTTTATTTGGGTCAGCAGCCCGGGTTCACGAAGTCCCCATGCTTTTTATGCATGGGGGCCATTCGAGACGGGAAGGCCCAGCACTATGTAAAAAAAGGATTTGGCCGGCGCGAGAGCTTTAGTACCGGGGGCCGAGAAAAAAATCATAAACAAACCTCTTTTTGGCCCGGGGGAAAAGATATTGACCCCACCGCTAAAATTTAAAGTTTGGGGTTTAATAAAAACAGTTCACGCGCGCTCTGGACAAGGAGGGGAAAGGTGCTTAAAATCCCCCGGGCCCGACCCTTTTCCGGGAAATGCCCTTTGAGAAGCGGGAAGGCCGGCTTTTTCGATGGCCCACAGTACGGAAAGCTCATAAAGGACACGGGATTCCCCAAAAACCCCATAAACACGTTTAGATTTCCCCGCGGGAAAACGTTTGGCGGGTGGTGAACAATTTCCTGGGGAAAAACAAAGGCCAGCAAAAAACGCCAACTCGTCAGCAGCATGATAGGGGCCTTCCAAAAACTGGGGGTTTTTTGTTTGAGTAAAAAGAGAAACTTCCTTTTCCCTCAACCTTTGGAAAATTTTCCTAAAAACCCTTGGGGCGATAAAGCGACGACCCGGGAAAAAAAGGGTTTCCCCATCGGGACATGCGCCAAAGGAAAGGAGAGGTACCAGGGGAGGGGGGACGCAGTCCATGATGGGGGACAAATGGGTCGCTGAAGAGAGACAACCCAGCAGCGCTCACACAGGGAAATCAAAAGAACGCCGTTTTAAGGGCCCGGGGAACTCTGAATTTTTGGGTGTAAATAAACGCTCATTCTTATATAATATTAGATAATTATCCCTTATCAAATTTGAGGACAAAATAAAAACTGAATGAATTTTGGATACGCTGACTTTTTTTTCCCTTTGAGGAAAAGGGAAAAAAATCATCAGGGGTTTTCAGCTGTGTTTCCGCAAATTTTTTTTTTACAAAAAATCGATTTTTTTAATTTCTGTAGAAAAAAAAACCTAAACCTATTGAGAAAAAAACCAAGGTCTTTTCCGGACTCAGAGCATCAAAATTAGTCAAATTAAAAAAAGGCCTGGAAAAAACCCGGACGATTTTAAAAAACATATTTTTTTGTTACCCGTGAAATCACTGGAATAAAAAATGTTATTTTTTAAATCCCAACCCTGGTAACATCGTGAAATTGTTAAATGTAACGGGCGGGGGGGTAATAGTTTCCCCCCAATTTTTTTGTGGGAAAATTTAGTGATACCCGGCATAATTTCCCCCAACCCCACAAATCTTACTGGGTTGCTCACACCGTTGCTTTTAAAACAAAACAGAAGAAACCTACATTTCGAACAGTAATATAAGCAAAATTGTGTATTCTTTTTCTTATCTTGCAGCATCCCCCTCAGGCCCCCGTCAGAAACCCAGCCCCATCAGGAACAATTTCCTTTGTGGGGGGAGAATCCACTTCCCCCATCCAATGCAAAAATCCCCGAGAATCACCATCCCCCCATGAATCCCGCACACTTCCCCCCCCCTTGGGGAAAAAGGGAAAAAAAATGTCCCCCGTTTTGGGACGTTTTTGGTAACGATGCCCCCCCGAAAAACTTGTAAAAACAAAAAAATTTTAACGCAGAAATAAAATAGGGGGAAAATTTTACAAATTTTCATGAAACCCTCTTAAAGGCAAAAGAAAATAAGTGTTTTTGAAAAAAAAAAAATTGGGAAGAACCCAAATGGAAAACTGAATAAGGACAAGCAATTTTAAAAATTGAAAATAGGAAAGAAAAACACAAACCGGGAATTTAAAAAATTAAGGAACTCCTTTAAACCGGGTTTGTCCCCAGCGGGAAGAGGAAAGGGGCGAGGGAAATAAATAAGTGCAGGAAGGCAAAAAAAAGAAAAACCCGAACTGAAAGCGTAAAATGAAATCGAAAGTTGATAATTACAGCGAAAAATTTTGTCTTGCAAGGACAGCTAGTGCAACAATCCCAAAAATTTAAAATGTAAAAAATAAAAATTGGGGTTTAAAATTTGTAAGGTTAGTTTTAAAGGGGAAAAGGGTTTTTTAAAACTTTTTGGCCTGCGACTCCTCCAAAAATTTTAAAGGCTTGCGACCCCCCCCCCCCTTCCCAAAAGCATTTCTACAATCTGCACTTTAAAAATTCTTTGTCTTTTTTCCTCTCTTAAGGCACGGTTAATAGGAAAATAGCATGCTGTGGAAACCCCGTGATTTTGCTGGATTTGTCTTTTTTTTGGCGATTTGGTCTGGAAATCCAAGTGAACTACTGAACGAAAGATGTATCTTTTCCGGAAAATAATTCTACCCCTGGAAGCCGTCCCCTGGAAACCAAATGAGGGGCCCCTATATTATCATTTACAATTGATGATATATATTAAGAAAAAAATCCCCAAGTAATTATATTTAAGTAAAAGTAAAAAACTACATTTTTGTATCTTCAAAAATAATTAACCTCATTTGTTCTTTTTTGGGTTTTTTGTTAAACATCTTTTATTTACTGCATTTTAGACGAAGACTATTTTGTAGCGTCAAAAATTTGTGTTTTGGGGGGAGGGTGGAAGGAGCAGTGGGCCCCAGGGGAGGCGGAGACAGTTTTGGTGTTTTTCTCTGAACAGTAAGCATGAACCAGGGTTTTAAAAGTGATTTTGGAAGTTGTAGCAAAGGAAGGGACGAGCAGGGATAGAAAAAACGGTAGGTGTGAAAGATTTTGACGCGGTACCATTTTAAAAATGTGTTCGGGGGTAGGGGCCCTGTCACGAAAAACCCCCCAAAATGAAATGCTTTGTTTTCCTGTGACCCAAAATGTTTGCACATTTTAAAAAAAAGAAATGGAAAACAAAGGAAAAAAACCGGGAGCAAGAAAGCCGGGGGTGGGGAAGGGAAAAAACCTCAAAGCGGTGGAAGAAAAGGGAAAAGTGATTCAGAGGAAGAACAACAGGAAAACAGGGAAAAAGAAGAAGAAAAAGAGGAAGAAAAAATGAAGACAGGAGCATTCGTATGCCAAAAAAGGAAAAAAAATGGTGGAAAGGGGTTTTGGGAAAAAAAGCCAGGAAAATAGAGGAAACAGCGGGTAGCAACAAAGGGGAAATGACCAGAAAAACAAAAAAGAAAAGGAAGAGACCCCGAGCCAAAAGAAAAACAGCCGCGGGCATAGAAAACCCTTTGGGTGGTACGTAGCAGCCACCAGTTATACATATAGCTGGCCGGAAAAATAGCAGGTTTGGGAAAATAGCAGCAGTGGTAAAGGAAAGGCCACCATGAAAGGGGGAGGAGGCCGCGGTTTTGAGTAGGAAAAAAAAAACCCAAGGAAAGGAAAGGGGAGAGAAACAGCGCAGCAGCAGCAGCCAAAAAGGAGGGAAACAGCAGCAACAGCAGCGCAGAGAACAGCAGCAGCAGCCGCAGCAAAAAAGAGCAGCAGCAGCAAAAGCAGCAGCAGCAGAAAAAAAAAGGCACAGCCAGGAACAGTAGGGAGGGGGTAAAGAAAAAAGACACCCGGGGAGGGAGGGGGAGGGAGCGGTTTGAGCCCGGAGAAAACAACCAAAAAGGAAGCAGCAGCAGCAGTAAACAGCAGCAGCAGCAAAAGCAGCGGTTAGGGAAAAAGGTACGTGAAAGGGTGAAGGAGGCAGCGGGAGAGCCAGGGGAAAAAAAGAAAATAGTAAAGGAAGCAGCAGCAAACAGCAGCAGCAGGGGGGAAAGGAAAAGGGTTCAGTTTGGGGAGAAGGGGGGCAAGGGGGGGAGCCAGGAGTCAAACCAGGGCGAGGCGGGGCCCGAAATATGGCCCGCTGGGGGGGAAATAGGAACACAGAACTGGAAAAAAAATAAGAAACGGCACAAAGATGAGTCACAAGGCAAGGAAAACTGCAGCGTCGGTTGGGGCTGTTCGGCGACAAAATCCCGAAAGGAGTGGGGGAAGGAGAATCCAAATTCCCTTTACATCAGGATCCCATAGGATCATGGCCCGAACGGGAAGGGGGCGCTAGACTTGATTTTGATCCGGCTGGTGGTGAAGGAAACCCTGGGGAGAAAGAAACCGACGAAAAAGGTTTGGGGGTGGAAGGCGGTGGAAACGGGGCTGATGGAAGTGGGCGAGTTGAGAAAAAAAAAATTTGGGGGCCCCTGAGAAAATTGTGCGGGCTTGCCAAAAAAAGAGTTTGGGGAAAATTTTGCTCGTGATGTCGATACCAAGGGGGGACTAGAAAAAAAAGGGAAAAAAGTACGACAAAAAAGGAAGTGGGTGAACGCAGAGTGCCTACGTAAGAAAGGGGGAGTGGAGATTTTACGATCATCGACCCCTGTTACTTTGTTAAGGGACCCTTCTTTTTGTTTTCCCCCCGTAAAGCCCCAGTTTTCATCAACTAATAAATGGTTATCAATACACTTTTGCGGTTAAATTGCATAAACCGTTTTTTAAAAAACAGTCAATTTAAATTCCCCTTTTAAATTTTGAAGAAAAAAAAAGTGCCAAACAGCTTTTTTATTAGGGAAAATTTTTTCCAAATTTCCCCTGGGGCTTTATCTGGAAAATATTTTCCCCTTTTAAAGTGTGTTTTCCCCCACAAAAAGGGGCACATAACACTCATAAAGGGGAAAAAGGCTTTCCCCCCAAAAAAACCCCAAACTAAAGGGAAAATTTTCCCCAGGACATAGACTTAACGGGGAAATATTTCCCCGATAAAATTCATTCAATAGGGAAATATTTCCTAGTTTTAGTGATTTTTTTTTTGGGGGGCATATTTCCCCCCATGTGTGTGCTCCCCCCCCAAAAAAACCCCCGTTTTCCCCCCATGTCCCCAAACTTTTTGGCTATAAGAAGATAGGGGTGGAAACCTTTGTTCTTAAGATTTTAAAAAAATATTTTGTTTAAAACCCAAAAGTTTTTTTTTGTACCCAACTTCCCTTTTTGGTGTACCAAAAAACTTTTTGGTGTACGAAACAACTTTTTGGGACTAACTGACTGCACCCATTTTGTGCAGTGCACTGCAAATCAGTTGTACAAAGTTGTTTTGTACACCAAAAGTTTTTTTTTACACCAAAAAATTGGGTTTGGGACACCAAGGGAAATTTTTTCGTACCCCAAACTCTTTTTGGGGGCGTCCCTTTTCCCCAGTCAGGGCTGGGAGGGGGGGGGGTGGGCGGCCCCCCCTTTTAAAATAACATTGATTTTTCCCTCATAAAAAACATTTTTAAGTAAGGCCAGGAAATGAGAAAAACATGCTGGCCCGTTATGGGGGGATAATGATAGTTAGGAACATAAACCAAACAACATTTTTTTGGATTATTTTAGAAAAAAACTCTTTACATGAAGGAAATCTGTGTGTTAAAACGAGGGGCCGTCTGCATATACAAGACACTGGGGTAAAGCTTTTATAATTAAGATTTTGAATATTATATTAAAAGGTTTTTTAGATTTATTAAAACACCGCAAAAAAGCACCAAAAAAAAATTTTTCACCACCAAAGTGAGACGGGGTTTTTGGAAAAATTTTTCCCACATATTTTTTTTAATAAGTTTTATGGGTCTTTTAACTAAAAAAAAAAAAATCCTTTTTTCAGATGATTTCATGAAAAAATTTTCCCACCTGCGCGGGGGAAAATAAACAGAAAACTTCTCAGGGAAAATTTAGAATCGCCAATGGTTTAGGTGGGCAAAAATGAATCCCAAATGGGAGTTTTTTTCTGGGCCCGTGCCCCATTGCGCCCCTGCTACAGCCACTCTCTTGAATCAAGCTATGCCTTTTAGAAGTTTAATTTGGATGGCAGCCCAGAGGGGCTGGAAGTTTTTTTGGGGTTTAACAAATTTTGGGAAAAGGACCCTCACCTTTTTGCCACACAACTTTTGATAATTTACCCCCTGTATCCCCAACATTGTCCCCAAAAAGATGCAGCAACGCCTCTATATCCTTCTCCATGCACTTTCCCCATCTAAATCCCTCTTTTTTGCCCACTCAACCTGTACATCACCAATCCTTTGGGCTTTTTTCCACCCCAGGTGATAAATCACCCTCCTCACCAAAACCCCTCCCTATCACTGGTGGGGTCTTTCAAAATTTCCCAAAAAGATTTCCTAGAAAATCCATTAAAGGTTTTTAGGGGGTGGGAAAAAAGTTTTTAAAAAAATCATGCATGCTGAAAGGGCAGTCCCTAAAACAAAGGGAAAAGAACTAAAGAAAGAAATACAAAATGACCACGAAATTTTTTAAAGTAAACCCCTGTGAGAGGGATGATGAGGACAATCCCAAATACACAGATTACTTAAAAGAGAATTTTAAAGCAAAAATGGGGTTTCAACAAATTGCAGAAAAATTTCAACATTACAAAAAATGATCAGGGGGCCCCCAGTAGGAATACAAAAAAAAGTTTTTTTATTAAAAATATTTATTAAAAATTTTATTTACCAAAAAAATTTTCGATATGTTTATTACCCCCTGTGGGATCCACAATCAAAACCCAAAAATAAAACCAAAATCCTTTAAAAAAAAAATTTGGGTTTTAATTTTTGACCAAAGACTGGGGGGGGTATCCTTCACGTCCCGGGGGGGAAAGCCCAAAGTGAAGGGTTTCGACAGGGGGGGCTTGGCCCTCTTTAAAGAAAATGGGTTTGACTCAGTACATCGTGAGTCACTATGGATCTTTTGCGGCTAAGGGGATACAAGGGGGAAAGGGGAATTTACGAATTTTTTTTTATTAGGGAAACCTTTTTTTTATATTCTAAAAAAGACATTCTGAGAACAAAAATTTTTTGAAGTTTGGGGCAGGAAAAAAATTTTGGGAACCCCTTTTGGAAAAAAGTTGGGAAACATTTTTTTCCAAACAAAACTCCAAACAATACTATGGCCCGTGAGAATTGGGCAAGGTTTGGGGGGGGATTTTAAATTTATGGTCCTGGCGATTGTTTGGGATGGGAAAGGGAACAGCATGTGGAAATCGCGCGTGGTGGCCCCCCTGGGTCATGTCACGCCCCTCCTGTTTTGCCCCCAATGATTGAGATTTATTGCTGTGGATGGAGGGGGTGTTTCCGTTTCATGGTTAGTGGTGCAAAAACCATTTTCTCCTGCCCTGGGACTTGACCATTGTTCCCTGAAAATTTTTTAAATTTTCACGCCCCTTTTTTTTTCACATTTGCATTCGCCCCTAAGCCCTGCATTTCCCTCCCAAAACCACGAGGTGCATATTCCCCCACCCTGGATTAGTAGGCTCCTATCAATGTCTTCCCCTTTCAGCAGGTTTTGGGGGTCACATATGCTTTTCAATTTCTCCTAGGTGTAAGGAGAAAGCCATGATGAGAAAAATTTTTTTTTTTTTCATAGTCCCCGGGGTTTGGGGTTGATTTGGGGGCTGGAAAAATCTGAATTTTGCAAACCAATACTCCGAAAGCAAATTTTCAGAGAAATCTCCTTGCACCAGACAACCTGTAAGTTGAATTTCTTTGATGAGGTTTGACATTTCCCTTTCATTTGGTTGACATTCTTTTCCCGGGGTGGTTTCATTAAGGGAAGTCTTTAGCGGGAAAGATCATCTCCAACAATTACATAAGGGGATTTGCAATATCTGAATATTTGGGAAAAAGTCTCCAGGCTCTGAAGCCTTTTTTTTTCCAAAAACTTTCTGAGGTTAACATATCCCATACCCTGCATCAATAGTCTACCTTGGGGTCCAACATCAACATTTCAAAAACCCGGGAATTTGGGAAACAAACCCAAAGGGGTTAAAAAAAAATTTAAATTTATGCTTTTTGATGGGTTTTTTAGTCATAATAAACGACCCCCCCAATTTTTCAGGTTTTTGAAAAGAAAACGGGTTACCATCCATAGCTCCTAAAAAATTTGGGAAAATTTTCCCCATACTGCTGAAACTACTTGCCCCTTGCGCCACTCTTCCAATTTTGGGGGGTTTGAAAGGGACTTATTCCCCCAGGGGGGTATATATGGCACCACAAAACCCCTTTGGGGTGATACTTTATACAGGGTGTGGCTTAATCCCGACTGGAGCTCCCAAAGAACCGTGTTCACCTGAAATATGAAAGCAATTATAAAATTGTCAAACATAAAAGTTAATAAGTACTAAGCAATTTGAAGAAAAAAACAATCAATTCAATTTTTTCTGCAAAAAACATGCTTCTTCCACTTTTATATCCACCGGACAACCGAAAAAACCCCCAAGGGTTTTCCCCTTTTTAGACCGATTGATGGAAATTTTAAAAAAAAAAGCCTTATAATTTGTGTTTCTACCTTATGAAGGGTTTTTTTAAATTTGGGCCAAACGTATTACGGGTAGGTAGCTGTTGGCGCCCCTACAAACCCGGGGCCCAATTTTTTCCCGCCCTCCCTCCCCGGGCAACACCAGGTAAAGGTTTTCGGTTAGGTTTTTTTTTAGGGTTTTTTTTAAATGAAAATTTAGTTTTCTGGGGATAAATTTTTTTGGGGGTTCTTGGGAAAAGCCTGAGTTTTTTTTTTTTTTTTTTTTTTAAACCCTAGTTCTTCCCAGGTTGGTCATGAGGGGAAAAAGAAAGGATTATTTTGGTAGTGGGCCTTTTAAAAGGGTCCAAAGGGCCTTTCGGCCAAAAGTTTAAATTTACGGGGGTTTTCCCCGAGGCATTTTGTTTTGGGAAAACCCAAACCCCCGGGGGTTTCATCGAACCCTATTACAAGGTGGAAAGCCCCCGTTAGAAACGTGCAAGAAGGTGAACCCCAAAAAAAAAACAAGGGTGGGGGACCTTTGTTTTTAAGCCCGGGGATTGAAGTTTTAAATTTACCCTCCCTTTAGGAGGCCCCCAGAGTTTTGCTCCGTCCACCCACGGGGGAATGCCCGCGGGCCCAAAGCGGCCGTTTTCCTGTTTACGGGGCCCCTGGCTCTTTTTCCCCGGGCCCAAAGAGTAAAATGCCTGTGATGGTAAATTTAGCGATTTTCCCCCCGGGAAGGGCCCCGGGCCGTGCGTCGCTGCCCCAAAAACATAAGAGGTTACATGGGGGGTCTTTGGGGGCCATATTTTCAGGGAAATTTTCATAAGTCTACATTTGAAAATCCCGTTTTAAAACCCCCCGCCCAAACAAAATCCAAAAATGGTCAAGATATTTCGATCCTTCACCTAAGAATTTACGGGGAACACCCGTGCCCATGGGGAAGTGAAAATGGAAAATATACAGAACAGACAAAAAAACTGCTGCTTTTCCCCGAGTTAAAACCCCAAAAGGGAAACAAAAGTAGGTGTGTCCCTGACAGTGGAATTTAATTGAAAGGGAAAAAAGCACCCCCCGCAAAACCCAAACAGACGGGAAATGAGAAAAAAAAAGAAGTCAGAAAAGGTCAGGGGGTGAAAAGGGAAAAATCTTTCACCCCAAAACTGTTTGGGGCTTTGAGGGGCTATCGTTCTTTAAATGATGGTGATAAAATACGTACATCGGTATCTAGCCGGACAAAAAAGGTAATAAAGAGGGACTACATCGAAGCTGCTTACACATTCTGATCAGAAGTACTTTGCTTAGAGATGATCTAGATGAATGTATCTTTGTAATTCCGAGGGTTTTTTCACAAAAAACCTGGCGGCAGAATTTTCCCCGACCCCCCTGGCCGATAAAAGCACCCAAACCCGAATTTTAAAAGGTTTGGGAAAAACGGTGCGTCATGAGTAGAGATTGGGGGTGCCGTGTGCTGCAGGAGGGGAGGGGGGAAAAGGGGGTTTTAAAGTCCGCCCTTTGGGGAAGAAAAAGAAAACCAATATTGGCGGGAAAGTGAATTTAACTCCCCGAAAAGGGACATATTAGGCTAAAAAACGTTTGCGAATAATAATGTGAACTTTGTGTTACCTATTGCATTTTTGTAGACCCCCCAAAGGATTTTTTAAAATTTCCCGATAAATCATTTTTCGTCTTTATTATGGTAAAAGCACTGTGCTTGTACAAATTTAGTAATTTTTAAAATGCCAATATGAAATTTTATGATTATCTTTTTATTAGAAATTCAGAATGAAGACAGAAAAAAAAGAGGAGAGATACGAAAAAGATACTTTGATCCTATCTAGATACTTTTCAAGACAACCCCATGTTTTTGACATACAAAGTGCACCAGCCAGAAAGAACCTGGGGGGCTCGAACCGCTCACCAAAATCGCGGGGACGCTGCATACGCGAGCCCGCAGCTCTACCAACCGAACCCCCTTAACGGGTAAGAGAGAGAGAGGAGCGAGAGGTCGTTTAATGTGTCGGCATAGGGTGCAACTTTTGACCGCCTGTGTTTAGAGGACATGAAAAGGGGCAAAATATTTACACAAAATTTTGTCACAGTGGCGCGAGGCAAGACTGATTAACCCTTTTATCAAAAAAAAAAAAGTCTCAAGGTTTTGGGGGAAATTTTGTGTTGCGGTCAGCTTTTCGTGACACTCCAGGGTTAAATAACCCTTGTGATTAAAGGGTGTTTTAAATCCGGCAAAGCTTTTTTCGCAAAAACGTTAAAAAAAAAAAAACAAAAAATGATCGATACTAGTGTTGCAAAAAGTTAATGAAAAAAACAACCTGATTAAAAAAAGGAAAAATACCCTTTTGAATCAAAAAGGAAAAATCAACTATAAACGGTTTTAAAACCCAATACCAGTGCAGGGACTACATTGTGGGAATTTTCCCAAAAAAATACATGGTCGTGTTTCTCGAGTTCATTTTTTGTATCCATCCTGATCGAATACTAAATACTCCTCTTTACCTTAAGGGAAATGAGAGGGTAGGGAAAAAATAATATAACGATTGACCCTATAATGATTAAATTTATTTTTGTCTTTAAAGAAGGGAAAGTTAAAAAAAACCATTACATTTGTATTAAACAGGTACAATTAGTGTGTCAGTAATGCCTCCATGACATATAATTTTAGGCCCAATTACCCCCCAGTGTGGCACATGTTGCTGGTAGCCTTTTTGTCCTGCAGGGTAGAACCTTCTTCAAAAAAATTTTTTCCATGACGCTCTCTGCACCGGGGCCTACAACACTTTCTGTCCCGCTCTCTGCAGTCCAATTAGTCCGGTCTTGTTCCCCATCACCAGGGGAACAGTCCTTGCGTCGGTCCTCAGAACCCAAAAGATCCGAGGTTCGTGTATGAGCACCTGGTCTCCGGGGAAAGAGGGAGACCGTGCTGTAGTACAAGGATGCAACCTTGCCCGGATGGGATTGTTTGGAGAGGGGAAGATACAAAACCATTCGAAAGCATTAAAATGTATTTCTAAAACTCGTCGAGCCCTCCAAGCGAAGGGAAAAAATCCTTTCTTATGTTTTGTTGACGAGGGGGAAAAGGTTTCATTATGTGGCTTTTGAAAAGGAAAATGCGTGTCCCCAAAAAGAAAAAGGGCAGTGACCTCTCATACGGGGAGAGTGCATATTGGCAGCCCGCAGTGCCATTTGCAATATGGGCACTCATAGGCGTTGTCCCCACCGCCGTCGGGGCACCCCCCATTGCTCCCCGTCCACATAATAAACTCAGAGTTGCATCGCTATGCCATGAGTACTATGCTGGATGCTTTGTAGTTGAAATAAAAGGATTCGCTGCCCGGGGGGGCCTTTTGACAATTGCTTCCCACTATGGGTCCAAGACAATTTGGAAAAATTCCATCTCTTTTGAAACCCATCAGCCACATGTTCCCTCCTAGGGGGTTTTAGGCGTCTGTGAAAAAATAAAAGGGGATTTTTATTATAAGCTAGGGATTTACCTTCTTTTTTACAACTTTACTCTTCAGATTTTCAACGATCAGCAAAATTTGGAAGGATCGTGCTGCGGGAGTCCCCCTTTTCCAGTCTATCAAACCCTAGGGAGCATCTGTAAGGACACCCTTTCTCCCCCGGTAGACTTTCTTTTACGATCCAAAAAAGAAAAAAAACACCGCGAACCACACCTCAACAAGGTCAAAAAAAAAATTTCCCCCAAAAAGGGTTTTGATGACACAGACAGCTCCCGCCCAAAACTTTCCATAGCTTAGGGGGGAAATTAAGGCATGTCCTCATCCAAGACATCACCCGATGAAAAAAAAGGGCATCGGGAACTTGTAGCTAACGACTTCGACAGAGTCTGAGAACAAAAAAACTCAAAAAAATTTTTCATGACTTTCTTTCTGGGAAAAATTTGGGAAACTTTCCTGTCTACGACGATTTTAGAATAAAAGGTAAAGTTTTTGCTCCCAGTTTCATAACAAAATAAAATAATTTTATAATTTCTTTGATCCCTTTCAAGTACATAATACCAGTGTTCCCCTTAAAGAAAAACTAATTATTGTTTTATTCCTTTTATTTCTTAAATTTTTTAAATATATATATATTATATTAAAATTTCTTCTGGATATGTAAGTTTTTTTCATTATTGTTTTTTTTTATGTAGTATTTGCGCATACTACCACTTGGTTGTAAATTTAAAATAAAGGGGGAAATTCGAAATTTAAAAATTGGGGAAACCTGGCTATGGTCTTGCATATACGTCAGATATGCATATGTAATGAGAATGGCAAATAAAATCTTTGGTTTTGATTATGGGGTTTTTACTTAATACTATTAGACAATTTTGTATCAAGTACTAAAAGCGTATATGTACAGTCAGACAAAAAAACGTGTCATGAATTTTTGGAAGACAAATGGTAAAGGGCTAACCTTTCGGTGCTGCTGCGTAGTCATACGAAGGTTTTGGGAGCACTGTCAAAGGCTTCGATCTCACCAAAACTATACGTAAATAGTTCGTATCCTCCGAGTAATTGTTTTAGGATCATTTCCAGGAGTGTTTAAAAATAGAAGTTATGGGTGATTTTAAAGCAGTGGTTTTACCCGGGTTTGGTGAGCCGTCTCAGGGTTCGGCGGGGGCCCTCCGAAAACACATTGAATTGTGCTATTTTTGTAAACCCCTCAGCTGTTGAGGGTCCTTGCACAAGCCCCCCCCCCTTTTTAACAATCCTGGACTCACCCCCGTATTGCCATTTTTTTTTAAGGACCCTTTAGCCACTCTTCCCAGTCCTTCCCTTTCCTCATATTATTATCCAAATATACTCTTTAATTTTGAAGCAGTTTTATTGAATTTTTATATATTAATTTTCTATTATTATAATTAATTTATATTCTTGCATGTGACTAGCTCTTCCATACTCCTGCCGGGGATGTATGTGGCCTTCAATGTAGGTGTAAAAAGAAATGCCTGGCGATCATTGCTGGGCCCAATAATTTACATTTCCCCATCGAATAAATGAAACCCCCAAAGCAGTAAATCTATTTAACCTTTGAAATACCCTTGGGTTTTTTTTAGCTTTTTTTATTGACGGGAAAATTTAAACTTTTAACCCTTATTGAAACCGTAGCTTTGGGATTTTAGGGTTTCCAACCACGAATGTAACTGCGTTTGGGTTTTATAATGTTTTACGAGTTAATTTCATATTCGGACAAAAAAAGTGACAGACTTTTTTTTTACTGTACGTCTTTTAAACTAAGTTTTTCCCCTTTTCCCTAACGTATTTCATGAAATATATGTGCTTAAAACAATCCGAGAAAAAAAAAAAGAAAATAAAGGCTTAAATTTCATTACAATTTTCATAAGGGTTTAAACTTATTAAATTTTAACTGGAGCGTAAAAGATTCGGGTTTCAATATGGGAAGCAAAATTGGGCCCTCACGGATATAGTTTAGTAATTTAGCATGTTCTAATTTATTTTCAGATAACGAAAATTCAAGGGGAAAACAATAAAAAAAAAAATTGCGCTTTTTTGGGTACCCTTCATGATAAAAGTGATAGCAAAATTTTAAATGGCGAAAAGTTAAATGAATTTTTCAATTTAACAAACTGTTGAAAAGAACAAATTCATGCAATTTCTTTAGAGTCCGAATGGATTTCTTTACCGGTTTTACTTTTTTATTTGAAATATTATAGAAAAAATTGACGAAGATTACAGTATATTATATAGATAAAACCCGTTTATATGATGGTAAATAATATAATATATAATTTTATTATATAAATATATATATAATAATATTTATAAAATATAAATATAATAATATATATTAAAAGAATCCGAGCGGCCCTCCACCTTCCCGGCAAGGGAAAGTTTCTGGGGGGGGCCCAAAATTTTGGGGGCAACAGGCCCGATATTTCCCTGCGCCCAAAAAGGGGGCA
>JACEEZ010001571.1:12500-19618 GCA_016584305.1 Chionoecetes opilio | reverse complement strand
TTTGTAACCTCCTCCTCCTCCTCCTCTCCTCCTCCTCCTTCCTCTTCTCCTCCTCCTCCTCCTCCTCCGTTATATAATTTACTTGGATCTGAAAAATGGCCAAAATAGACCATTTAATAAAGTCCTCCCTAACAGACATATAATAGCATTGCAATCTTATGAGGCAGGAAAATATTACGTGGGTGAATAAGTAACTGTCTCTCTCTCTCTCTCTCTCTCTCTCTCTCTCTCTCTCTCTCTCTCTCTCTCTCTCACACACACACACACACTCCCTCTCTCTCTCATACTTCTAAAGGGAAACAGAAAACTAATAAGGGCTAGAATAATAATAATGATAATAATAACTTTAATATGGAAATAGCAAAATGGAAAAGGCTAGAAAATGAAATAGCAATAGTAAAGTTAAATGAAACAGAAAACTATAAACTAGAATATATAATGATAATAATACCAAAATAATAAGAATATAATAATAATAATGATAATAATAATAAATGGAAATAAAAAATAAAAATGAATAAATGATAAATAAATAATAATTAAAATGATAAGAATTAACGTGAAAAATAATAATAATAATAATAATGATAATAATAATAATGATAACAGGTAAATAAAAAAAAAAGGGAGATTGTAATACCAGAAAATGAAGAAATGACTAAAAATGATAATAAGAAGAATGATAAGAATTAGATGGTGGAAAATAAAATAAAGGAAATAATAAAATAAATAAAAAAAAAAAAAAAAAGAGGAGAAAGAGGAAGAAGCAAATATGAAAGAAAAGAAAATTAGAAGAAAAAAAAATATATAGAAAATTAGAAATTAGATCAATACTCATAAATAAAATACAAATATAATAATAATAATAATAATAATAATAATAATAGATAGAATAAAAAATAGAAATATATAAAGAATAAAGCAAAATTAGAACTATTAAAAAGACGTCTTCAGTAATAAAAAAAACTTTCTTCACAAAATATTTTAGCGAGAAAAAAAAAAAGAGAGAGAGAGAGAGAGAAGAGAGAGAGAGAGAAGAGAGAGAGAAAGAGAAGAGAGAGAGAGAGAGAGAGAGAGAGAGGAGAGAGAGAGAGAGAGAAGAGAGGGAGGAGAGAGAGAGAAGAGAGATAGAAGAGAGAGATAGAAGAAGAGAGATAGATGAAGAAGATGAAGAGAAGAGATAATAATATATAAGTAAAAATAATAAAGTAAAAAAAATGAAAAATGAAAAAAAGAGAGAGAGAGAGAGAGAGAGAGAGAAGAGAGAGAGAGAGATGAGAGGAGAAGGAGAGAGAGAGAGAGAGAGAGAGAGAAGAGAGAAGGAGAGAGAGAGAGGAGAGAGAGAGAGAGAGAGAGAGAGAGAGAGGAGAGAGGGAGAGAGAGAGAGAGAGAAAAAAAAAAAATAGTGAGAAAAAAAAAAAAAGTAAGGAAGAAAGAGAAAAAAAGAGAGAGAGAGAAAGAGAGAGAGAAGAAAGTAAGGAGGAAAGAAAGAGAGAAAAACTGTTGCTGTCAATAGCTGAATATTTAGTCTTACGAGTTCTCCAATTCAAGACAAAAACAACCTAACTTATTGTCACACTTTCCCCATTTCTCTTTTCCTTGATCGCTTACTTTCCTCACTCCCTTTATCTTGAAACTTTGCACACATTTTATTTTATTTTTATTTTCATCTTTTTATTTTTCAGCTGTAATTTCTCCTTTCTTTCAATATTCATATTTATTGTAACTTATTATTAGCATTCATTTTAATTATTTTTATCATTATTTTATTAGCATTCATTTTATTTATTTTTATTAATATTTTATTAGCATTAATTTTATTTACTTTTTATTATTATTTTATTAGCATTCATTTTTTTTTTTTCATTATTATTTTATTAGCATTAATTTTATTTACTTTTTATCATTATTTTATTAGCATTCATTTTATTTATTTTTATTATTATTTTATTAGCATTAATTTTATTTACTTTTTATTATTATTTTATTAGCATTAATTTTATTTACTTTTTATTATTATTTTATTAGCATTCATTTTTTTTTTCATTATTTTATTAGCATTCATTTTATTTTATTTTTATTATTATTTTATTAGCATTCATTTTATTTACTGTTATTATTATTTTATTAGCATTCATTTTATTTTATTTTTATTATTATTTTATTAGCATTCATTTTTTTTTTTCATTATTTTATTAGCATTCATTTTATTTATTTTTATTATTATTTTATTAGCATTCATTTTATTTACTTATTATTATTATTTTATTAGCATTAATTTTATTTACTTTTATTATTATTTTATTAGCATTCATTTTTTTTTTTCATTATTTTATTACATTCTTTTTTTTCTTTTATTATTTTATTAGCATTCATTTTTATTTTTTTATTATTATTTTATAGCATTAATTTTATTTACTTTTATTATTATTTTATTAGCATTATTTTATTTACTTTATATATATTATTTTATTAGCATTCATTTTTTATTTTATTTCTATTTTTATTAACATTTTTTTTTATTTTATTATTATTATTTATTAGCATTATCTTTTATTTACTTATTATTATTTTAATTAGCATTTATTTTTATTTTAAATTTTTATTTATATTTTTGCATTCATTTTATTTATTTTTATTATTATTTTATTAGCATTCATTTTATTTACTTATTATTATTATTTTATTAGCATTCATTTTTTATTTATATATTATTATTTTATTAGCATTAATTTTATTTATTTTTATTATTATTTTATTAGCATTCATTTTATTTACTTATATTATTATTTTATTAGCATTCATTTTATTTATTTTTTATTATTATTTTATTAGCATTCATTTTCACATTATGATATTTTATTCAGCATTATTTTATAAGTCATTTATTTATTCATTTCTCACTTTCAACTCTTTATTTTCCTTATTTTTTTCTATTTTCATCTCTTTCTTTCTCTTTCTCTTTTCTCTTCTCTCTCTCTTTCTTTCTTCCTTACTTTTTTTTTTTTTTCTCTCTCTCTCTCTCTCTCTCTCTCTCTCTCTCTCTCTCTCATGCATTTGTAACTTTACTACTATACGTTTTTTTTTACTAATCTTATAATCCTTAGTTTCATTTCTAGTTTTTTATTTACTTAATTCATTTTCTATCTATTTATTAATCGATTTTCTGTAATTTTAATCTCGTTTTCCATTTTCTTTACCTCCTACTTTTATTTTAGTCCCCCATCTGATTCATTTTTCAACACTCTTATTCATATTTTCTGCAATTTTCAACACTCTTATTCATATTTTCTGCAATTTACAACACTCTTATTCATATTTTCGTCAATTTTCAACACTCTTATTCATATTTTCTGCAATTTTCAACACTCTTATTCATATTTTTCTGCAATTTTCAACACTTTATTTCTTTTTCTTTGCAATTTTCAACACTTATTCATATTTTCTGCAATTTTGCACTCATTTTTTTTTCAATACTTTTTTTTCTGCAATTTTCAACCACTATTTTCATATTTTCTGCAATTTTCAACACTCTTATTCATATTTTCTGCAATTTTCAACACTTATTCATATTTTCGTCAATTTTCAACACTCTTATTCATATTTTCTGCAATTTTCAACACTCTTATTCATATTTTCTGCAATTTTCAACACTCTTATTCATATTTTCTGCAATTTTCAACACTCTTATTCATATTTTCTGCAATTTTCAACACTTATTCATATTTTCTGCAATTTTCAACACTATTATTCATATTTTCTGCAATTTTCAACACCCTTATTCACATTTTCTGCAATTTTCAACACTCTTATTCATATTTTCTGCAATTTTCAACACTTATTCATATTTTCTGCAATTTTCACCTGTTGCTTCTCACTTTCAACAATTTTCATCTCAGGTTTTCCATTTTCTACATCTCAAACTCTCATTCCACCATCTCCATCTTCTTTGCATTCATTTCCCTCGTTTTCTGTCTCGGGGTGAAGGGTAAACTGCACGCGTCTGCCTTAGAAAAGACTCTATATCTTATCATCTCTATTTCTCTGTCTCTTATCATCTCTATTTCTCTGTCTCTTATCATCTCTATTTCTCTGTCTCTTATTCTCCTTTAGTCTCCCATTTCCTTCACTTTTCAACATCTTCATTCCCATTTTCTGTAATTTTTATCGTTTCTCAAGTTTCCCGTTTTCTTTACCTCTTACTTTTATTTCAGTCCCCCATTTTATTCACTTTTCAACACCTTTATTTCCTTTTTCTGCAATTTTCATTCCCATTTTCTGCAATTTTCATTCCCATTTCGGCTATTTTCATTCCCATTTTCGGCTATTTTCATTCCCATTTTCGGCTATTTTCATTCCCATTTTCGGCTATTTTCATTCCCATTTTCGGCTATTTTCATTCCCATTTTCGGCTATTTTCATTCCCATTTTCGGCTATTTTCATTCCCATTTTCGGCTATTTTCATTCTCATTTTCGGCTATTTTCATTCCCATTTTCGGCTATTTTTTATTCCCATTTTCGGCTATTTTCATTCCATTTTCGGCTATTTTCATTCCCATTTCGCTATTTCCCTTCCCATTTTCGGCTATTTTCATTCCCATTTTCGGCTATTTTCATTCCCATTTTCGGCTATTTTCATTCCCATTTTCGGCTATTTTCATTCCCATTTTCGGCTATTTTCATTCCCATTTTCGGCTATTTTCCCTTCCCATTTTCGGCTATTTTCCATTCCCATTTTCGGCTATTTTTTCCATTCCCATTTTTCGGCTATTTTCATTCCCATTTTCGGCTATTTTCATTCCCATTTTCGGCTATTTTCATTCCCATTTTCGGCTATTTTCATTCCCATTTCGGCTATTTTCATTCCCATTTTCGGCTATTTTCATTCCCATTTTCGGCTATTTTCATTCCCATTTCCGGCTATTTTCATTCCCATTTTCGGCTATTTTCATTCCCATTTTCGGCTATTTTCATTCCCATTTTCGGCTATTTTCATTCCCATTTTCGGCTATTTTCATTCCCATTTTCGGCTATTTTCATTCCCATTTTCGGCTATTTTCATTCCCATTTTCGGCTATTTTCATTCCCATTTTCGGCTATTTTCATTCCCATTTTTCGGCTATTTTCATTCCCATTTTCGGCTATTTTCATTCCCATTTTCGGCTATTTTCATTCCCATTTTCGGCTATTTTCATTCCCATTTTCGGCTATTTTCATTCCCATTTTCGGCTATTTTCATTCCCATTTTCGGCTATTTTCATTCCCATTTTCGGCTATTTTCATTCCCATTTTCGGCTATTTTCATTCCCATTTTCGGCTATTTTCATTCCCATTTTCGGCTATTTTCATTCCCATTTTCGGCTATTTTCATTCCCATTTTCGGCTATTTTCATTCCCATTTTCGGCTATTTTCATTCCCATTTTCGGCTATTTTCATTCCCATTTTCGGGTATTTTCATTCCCATTTTCGGCTATTTTCATTCCCATTTTCGGCTATTTTCATTCCCATTTTCGGCTATTTTCATTCCCATTTTCGGCTATTTTCATTCCCATTTTCGGCTATTTTCATTCCCATTTTCGGCTATTTTTCATTCCCATTTTCGGCTATTTTCATTCCCATTTCGGCTATTTTCATTCCCATTTTCGGCTATTTTCATTCCCATTTTCGGCTATTTTCATTCCCATTTCCGGCTATTTTCATTCCCATTTTCGGCTATTTTCATTCCCATTTCCGGCTATTTTCATTCCCATTTCCGGCTATTTTCATTCCCATTTTCGGCTATTTTCATTCCCATTTTCGGCTATTTTCATTCCCATTTCCGGCTATTTTCATTCCCTTTTTCGGCTATTTCATTCCCATTTCCGCTATTTTCATTCCCATTTCCGGCTATTTTCATTCCCATTTCCGGCTATTTATCCATTTCGCTATTTCTTCCCATTTCCGGCTATTTTCATTCCCTTTCGGCTATTTTCATTCCCATTTTCCGGCTATTTTCATTCCCATTTCCGGCTATTTTCATTCCCATTTCCGGCTATTTTCATTCCCATTTTCGGCTATTTTCATCTGGTTTCTCACTTTCTAAATCTCAGACATTACTTTTCATATCTCCATTTTCTTGATCGATTACTTTTCTTTGAGTCTTCTATTTTCCTCTCCTTTCAAGACTCCTATTCTTACTCTTATTCTTTCAACACTCTTACTCTTATTCTTACTCCTACTCTTACTCTTACTTTTATTATATCAACACTCTTACTCTTATTCTTTCAACACTCTTACTCTTACTCTTTCAACACTCTTACTCTTATTCTTACTCTTACTCTCATTCTTTCAACACTCTTACTCTTATTCTTTCAACACTCTTACTCTTATTCTTTCAACACTCTTACTCTTACTCTTATTCTATCAACACTCTTATTCATTTTCTGCAATTATCACTTCATTTCCCACTTTCTACAACTCAAACTCATTCCACCATCTCCATTTTCTTTGCATTCATATCCCTGGTTTTCTGTCTCAGGGTTAAGGGTAAACTGCACGCGTCTGCCTTAGAGAGACATACAGGGCGTGGCTGCTTCAACAGTCTCACTCTGCTAATGAGAGGGCCGGGAGGGTCTGCCAGCGGCCTTCCAACCAGACATGCCTTTATGATATGAAGGATTTTGTATATACTGTAAACAAAATTCGTGGGTCACTTTTTTCGGGTTTTTTGAGCAGTTTTTTTTTTTCCTTTTTTGTGGTTTTGTTCTGTGTTTTTTTTTGTGTCAATTTTTTTGTATATATTTTTTTTGTCGTGTGTGACTTTTTCATACTTTTTTAGCCTTTTTTTCAATTTTCCTCGTGTCACATTTTAATAAGATGGATTTTTATTAACATTTTACCCGTGTCACATTTTAGCCTTTTTTTCTATTTTCCTCGTGTCACATTTTAATAAGATGGATTTTTATTAACATTTTACCCGTGTCACATTTTAGCCTTTTTTTCTATTTTCCTCGTGTCACATTTTAATAAGATGGATTTTTATTAACATTTTATCCGAGTCACATTTAAACCCCTTCACGCCCAGATCTTTCCTTTGCTATCAGAAATTGTATGTTGTCGAGCCATAAGATTACGAAA
>JACEEZ010001571.1:0-2500 GCA_016584305.1 Chionoecetes opilio | reverse complement strand
TAGGGAGGAAGGGGGAGAGGAATGGGGGGTAAATGTACAAAAGGGGAAGGGGAAGAGGAAGGGAAGGGAGGGAGAAAGAAGGGAAGCAAGAGAGAGGAATAGGTATTACTTTTTGTCACTCTAACCTTCTTGTCAAAAAAATATCTAAATAAAAAAATGCGCTTAGATAGTGTCACCTGTGATGGGAAAGAAAATAAATAAAGAGAGTAATGGGAGAGGGGAAGAGGGAGAGAAGAAGAAGAGAAGAGGGGAAGAGGGAGAGAAGAAGGGAGAGAAGAAGGGAAGGGGTTAAAAAAAGAGGGGAGAGGGGAAAAGCGAAGAGAATAAGAAGAAAAGGATAAAAGATGAGGAAGAAGAGAATAAGGGAAGGTAGATAAAAAAGAAAAATGGGAGAATTGTGATGAAAGGGAAGAGAGGAAGAAGAAGAGAGGAGAAGAGAGGAAGAGGGAGAGAGGAGAAGAGAGGAAGGAGAAGAAATAGGAAAGATAGAAGGAGAGTAAGAGAAAAGAGAGAGAGGAAGGAATGACAATGCATGAAAGGGAGAGAGATGGAAGGGGGAGGTGAGAGAGAGAGAGAGAGAGAGAGAGAGAGAGAGAGAGAGAGAGAGAGAGAGAGAGAGAGAGAGAGAGAGAGGGGAGAGAGAGAGAGAGAGAGAGAGAGAGAGAGAGAGAGAGAGAGAGAGAGAGAGAAGAGAGAGAGAGAGAGAGAGAGAGAGCATGACCTGCAATGAACTGAATGAGGAAGAAGCGGGGAGAGTGACAGGAGAGGAGGAGGAGGAGGGAGGAGGAGGAGGGAGGAGGGGGGGAGGAGGAGGAGGAGGAAGAAGAAGAGAGAGAGGTTAGTAGGTTACAAGAGGTCATAGAGAGAGAGAAATAAAGATAGGGAGAAAATAAAGATAGGGAGAAAATAAAGATAGGGAGAAAATAAAGATAGGGAGAAAATAAAGATAGGGAGAAAATAAAGATAGGGAGAAAATAAAGAAAATAAAAGTAATGATAAAAGTAAAGGAAACCAAAAAAAGAATGAATATAAAGGAATAAAGGAATGCAAAGGAAGGTAAAGGAAGAATAATGGGTCAAAAGTAAAAGTCAGTAAAGTCAAAAAAGTAGTAACGTAAATATTCAAAAAACCTCAAAAAAAAAAAAAAAAAAAAGTTAGTCTTTAGTAAAAGTCACATAATTGGATGCGAAAAGTAAAAAAAAAAAGTATGAAAAAAGTAGATAGGAAGAGTAGGAAGAAAGTTTAGATGGATAGTATTGTGAGATAGTAGTTATAAGTAAGTAGTAAAGTAGTAATAAGTAGTCATTTGTAAGTATAAGTAGGAGAATTAGACAATAGTTTAATACATGTGCAGGAAAAGGAAAAAAATAAAAGGAGAGAGAGAGAGAGAGAGAGAGAGAGAGAGAGAGAGAGAGAGAGAGAGAGAGACGAACATAATAAATTTATACCTACAGTCTGTGTAAACATGACCACACGCACGCACACACACACGCACACACACACACACGCACGCACGCACACACACACGCACGCACGCACACACACACACACACACCTCAACACACACACACACGCACACACACACACTCACACGCACACACCACACACACACAACGCACGCACACACACACATACACAACACGCCACGCACACCGCACGCACGCACACACACACACACACACACACACACACACACACACACTCACACACACACACAGGAAAAAAGTATGGTGGGAAAAAGTCGTGGGAAGAGAATCACGTGTTTTCATCCTTTTTTTTTTTTCCATTTTCTGAATAAAATTTTCTAATATTCTTTATGTCTATAGGTGAGAATTTTTGCTCCTTCCTCCTCATTCCTCATTTTAATTATTTTCGACTATATCTTCTCCGCAAGGTACGAATGAAGGAAGAGGAATACATAGGAATACATAGTAATAAAAGATACCAGGCTAGCTATTGGTCTATAACGAGGGTATCTGCTGAACTACATACTACTAACTATCAACTACATGTAAGAGGACAGTTGGAAAAGGGTACCCTGCCCCTAAAGAAGATAGGAACATGGAAGTTTCGTAGTGAAGAATGATAGGATATGAAGTATGCTAACTACAACTAGCACTAACACTGATTGATCCGGGGGACGTTATGATATAATTCGCAGGGCACTATCAATACCCATTTACTTTACAGTGCGCGTCAAGTCTGTTTTTAAATAAAGTTATTGTGCTGGCTTCGACAACATTTGCTGGTAACTTGTTCCACCGATTAACAACTCTAACATTGAAATAATATTTACGGAGATCGGTGATGCAACGTTGACCGTTTAGTTTTAAACCGTTGTTTCTTGTTGTCACTTGAGTTGAAAGCTCGAATAGGTTCTCTTGATTAATGACTCAAAAACCCTTTTAGGATCTTAAAAAACCCCCCTTTAATCCCAAAAAAAATTTCCCCCCAAAAACCGGGGGAATTTTTTTTTTGGGTTTCCTTTAGGTTTATTTCC
>JACEEZ010001570.1:0-5000 GCA_016584305.1 Chionoecetes opilio | reverse complement strand
GTTTGTTTCAATGCTTTGTATACTCATTCACTTATTTCTAAAGATTATATTTGTTGAAGAAGTATAGTTTGCTCTGAGGTGTGAGCAGGTACTACATGAATTTGGGTTACTTTACATACCATTGAGGTTATGTTCCTTGAATTAGATTAGGGCCTACTACAACTACTACTACTTCTACTTTCTGAGATCCTGGGCGTGAACAGACTAAATGAGTATAGAACAATTTAGACTCTCGGACTAATAGTTTCGCGTTAAAATGGCAAAAAACAATCATATACCTTTTTATCGAAATACCTAACGTGTTTTGAGATACCGATCATACCATCAGATAGAACATCTCAAGCTTCATATTTATTTCCCTATAATTGTTTCCTCTTCTAAAGGGAAGTAGAGGAGAGAGAGAGAGAGAGAGAGAGAGGAAGAGTCGATAAATGGAGAGGAAATCAAATAGAGAGAGAGGAAATGCGGAAAATAAAACACGCCAAAAATATAACCATGAATTCATGAATAGGTAGAACAGTTTGCGAGAGAAAAAAAATTGGACAGGAACATGAATTTCACAGTAGATAGACTGTAAATAGAGTTTAATCTGAGAAGTAAAGACACACACACACACACACGCACACACACACACACACACACACACACACACACACGCACACACACACACACTACTGACTGTCGTGTATATGCATTAATAATACGTAAATGGACAAACAGTTTTTTTTCTGGCAGGTTTTTTTCATGTGAGTGTTGAGTGAAGGTTAAGGGAAGGAAGGAGGAGTCAGGAGGGCAGGGGAAGGAAGGAAGCAAAGAAGGATAAGATAAGATACTTTGATCCTATCTAGACACTTTGCAAGTACCAATGACAAGGTTATTGACTGTACAAAGTGCCACCACGCCAGGATGAACCTGATGGGAACCTGGTGGGGTCGAACGCAGGGACGCTGCACGCGAACCCACACCTCTACCAACCGAACCACCCTGACGGGTAGCAAAGGAAGGATGGGAAGGGAAGGAGGCAAAGGAAGGAGGGTAGGGGAAGGAAGGAGGAGTCAGGATGGGAGGGGAAGGAAGGGAACGAAGGAGGGGAGGGGAAGGAAGCAAAGGAAGGAGGGAGGAAGGAGGGAGGGGAAGGAAGGGAACGAAGGAGGGGAGGGAAGGAAGCAAAGGAAGGAGGGGAAGGGAAGGAAGGAGGGGAGGGAAAGGAAGCAAAGAAGGAGGGGAGGAAGGAGGGGAAGGGAAGGAAGCGAAGGAAGGAGGGGAGGGAAGGAAGCAAAGGAAGGAGGGGAGGGGAAGGAAGGGAACGAAGGAGGGGAGGGGAAGGAAGCAAAGGAAGGAGAGGAGGAAGGAGGGGAGGGGAAGGAAGGGAACGAAGGAGGGGAGGGGAAGGAAGCAAAGGAAGGAGGGGAGGAAGGAGGGGAAGGGAAGGAAGCGAAGGAAGGAGGGGAGGGGAAGGAAGCAAAGGAAGGAGGGGAAGGGAAGGAAGCGAAGGAAGGAGGGGAGGGGAAGGAAGCAAAGGAAGGAGGGGAGGGGAAGGAAGGGAACGAAGGAGGAAATGGATGGGGAAGCGACAAGTGAAATGAGATCAAAGAGAGAGTGATGCATTAAGCGAAACATTTTATTGAAAGAAACTATTAAGCCAAATAACATATAGATAAATGAATAAATAAATAAGTAAAAAGTGAACAAAGTCAAAATATGAAATCCTTTGTATATGTCGCGTGATATCAAGTGGTTTGTCATTACACAGAGTGAACTGTCAGTGAACACCACTCTCTCCCTTCCGCCCATTTACAATTCATTAGATCGAAAGCAGGATCGGTAAAATGCCATTCCAGGTAATAAATCCATCCAATTTGATATTGCATTACAGGCGACGTGATCAATCATACATAACACTGATGCAATTACTGAATGTCATCATACTGTAGTGCACATGAGGAATACAGGGGCATGAGGGAGGTGGGAATGAGGGAGGTGGGAATGAGGGAAGGGGAAATGAGGGAGGTGGGAATGAGGGAAGTGGGAATGAGGGAAGGGGAAATGAGGGAAGTGGGAATGAGGGAAGTGGGAATGAGGGAGGTGGGAATGAGGGAAGGGGAAATGAGGGAGGTGGGAATGAGGGAGGTGGGAATGAGGGAGGTGGGAATGAGGGAGGTGGGAATGAGGGAAGTGGGAATGAGGGAGGTGGGAATAAGGGAAGGGGAAATGAGGGAGGTGGGAATGAGGGAAGTGGGAATGAGGGAAGGGGAAATGAGGGAAGTGGGAATGAGGGAAGGGGAAATGAGGGAAGTGGGAATGAGGGAAGTGGGAATGAGGGAGGTGGGAATGAGGGAAGGGGAAATGAGGGAGGTGGGAATAAGGGAAGGGGAAATGAGGGAGGTGGGAATGAGGAAAGGGGAAATGAGGGAGGTGGGAATGAGGGAAGAGGGAAGGGGAAATGAGGGAAGTGGGAATGAGGGAAGGGGAAATGAGGGAAGTGGGAATGAGGGAGGTGGGAATGAGGGAAGGGGAAATGAGGGAGGTGGGAATAAGGGAAGGGGAAATGAGGGAGGTGGGAATGAGGGAAGTGGGAATGAGGGAAGTAGGAATGAGGAAGGTGGGAATGAGGGAAGTGGGAATGAGGGAAGGGGAAATGAGGGAGGTGGGAATAAGGGAAGGGGAAATGAGGGAGGTGGGAATGAGGGAAGGGGAAATGAGGGAAGTGGGAATGAGGGAAGTGGGAATGAGGGAGGTGGGAATGAGGGAAGGGGAAATGAGGGAAGTGGGAATGAGGGAAGGGTAAATGAGGGAAGTGGGAATGAGGGAAGTAGGAATGAGGAAGGTGGGAATGAGGAAGGTGGGAATGAGGGAAGTGGGAATGAGGGAAGGGGAAATGAGGGAAGGGGAAATGAGGGAAGTGAGAATGAGGAAAGGGTCTGGACGGAACAGAACTTGGCATGAGTGGAAAAAAATAATGATTAAGTAGAATTAGGTAAAGTGTGATTGGGATGAAAAAGGTTTAACACAGAATAAACCAATACTAAATCAAGGAATGAGGGAGGTGGGAATGAGGAAAGGGTCTGGATGGAACAGAACTTAGCATGAGTGAAAGAAATAATGCTAAAATAGAATTAGGTAAAGAGGGATAGGAAAGGTTTAACACTGAATAGGTTTACCAATATAGGGGTGAGTGGGAAGGCGTGGAGCAGGTTTGACTTAATTAAAAGGTGGGACAAGACAGGGAGCAGTGGCGGCTAGTAGAGAGTTTAGAGACACAAGTATTGGTGGGGTTGCAACAGGGCCAATGGTAGGGGATTGGGATTGGCTGGAGAGATATTTGGGCGCTCAAAGGGTGTATGCCAAGCCGTCAGTCCTCCATTATGCAGCCGCGTCCCGCCGTCCGAGCCCAGCATGCAAATGAGCCTCACGCGAGTTCCCACCCGTGTCTTGCTCCCTCGAGGCCCTTGAAGAGTAATTAACGGATGTCAGACACGGTGTTTCTAGAGGAGCCTTAAGACGACCGCAAAGGAGGGAAGAGAGAGAGAGAGAGAGAGAGAGAGAAGAGAGAGAGAGATGAGAGAGAGAGAGAGAGAGAGAGGAGAGAGAGAGAGAGAGAGAGTGAGAGAGAGAGAGAGAGAGAGTGAGAGAGAGAGAGAGAGAGAGAAGCAAGAGAGAGGAAGAGAGAGAGAGAGAGAGAGAGAGAGGAGAGAGAGAGAGAGAGAGAGAGACTGAAATATATATAAAAAGAGACCATACGAGCCATCATCTGGGCCTTCCAGTGTCTCTGTGTCCCCTTGAAGACCTGATTCCTCGTGTATCCATACCTAAAACTTTTGATTGGGGGTCTCAAGGCGGACTGATGGAGGGACGCTGCGGGGGATGACGAAGTGGCTGACGAAGGCGGTGAAGAAGGCAATGTAAGAACCGATAACAAAAATTCGCAAAAGTGAAGTGTAATTAACTATCTGAAGAAATAACCTAAAAAACAAAAGTAGATGTCATAAAATAATAAGAGTTAAAAAGAAAGATTTGAGGAGATGAATGGGTAAAATGATTAGAAATAACCTAATATAAGCATGTGTATCTATAAGCTTGTCTCATTCTCTGTGAAGAAGACTTAGTCGAAACGTTAGAGAAATAAAGTGCTACTGCTTCTACCCAGGTTTTTTTTCAATTACTCATTCCAACAATTTGTCTCATTCTATGTCAAAAAGAGTAGACATATTTAGGAAAAAGGTAATTGTTCAGGATAGTTAACGTGATTGCAGGCCCAGATAAGGAGGCTAATGGAACAAAGGGAATGGGTGTAGCTTCGAGGCGCCTGGTGTGTGTGATCATGTTTCGTTCAGGTGTGGGAGAACCTTCGCCTTTATCTTTGTGTACTTACGTGGCCCAGGTATTGATTACAGGTGAGGCGGGCAGGTGAATAGAGAAGCTGGGTCCATAAATTACTTCACCTTTATGGGTATAGGCTACTGTTATTGCCTTTCCTATTTATCGCTTCTTTCTTCCTCCCTCATTCCTTTATATATAGTTCCTTTCTTTCTCCCTTAGTTGCTTTTCTATATTTTGTCATTCTGTATTCCTCTAATGTCATTTTACCTTTAATTTCCTTCACATTGCCTTTCCTTTGTATCATTTCTTACTTTCTCCCTCAGTTACTTTTCATTATTTTGTCAATTCGTCTACATTCCTCTATTGTAATATTTTTCCTTACACTTCCTTTACAATTGATCTATTGAATTGCCTTTTCTTTATATATCGTTTCTTATTTTCTCCCTCACTCACTCCATTTCTTTACTTTGTCATTTCGTTTATATTCCTCTATAATATTTCTTCTTTCCCTTCCTTCACAATTGATCTTTTTTTCCCTATTCCTCTTATATTTTTCTTATTACAGGGAAGGAAAATGTACTTACATAACTAAACTTAAGAACTTGAGGTTTCTTCTTTTAGTCGCTTTTAAAGGTCTGGAGTACTATAATCCAAACCCCGGAATTAATACCATATTTAAT
>JACEEZ010001568.1:2500-25883 GCA_016584305.1 Chionoecetes opilio | reverse complement strand
CTCTCTCTCTCTTCTCTCTCTCTCTCTCCTCTCTCTCTCTCTCTCAACATAATACGTATATACACAAAAACATTATACATGTTTAGCATATTCCCAACCATTGTTCTCAGAGGAAAGGGGGGTTTCGGCGGCGTGCTACGGGATGGTCCCGGCCCCCCCTTTAAATATAGCTACTTAAAAAGGATGGCCTCCACCCTGCACGGGGGACCCCCTCGGGGGGGAATCACAGCACAGGATTATACGAGAAGCGCCCCACCGCCGTTTTACGCGTAACATATTTTATATACTCGCACTAAAAGCTTGATTGAGGCGTGACTTTTGGGTTGTAACGCTGAAGAACAGTAAGGCTTATTTTATACCTAAAAGTGTGATGATTTTGAAGTGTTAACATTCATACCCCTTAAAGCAATACTCCCAAACCCAAAGGGTCGTCGTGAAGGGGGGCTTTTTGATACAAGTTTTGCTTTTACGCCCACACACGTACCCAGAACTTTCACTGCTGGCACACACACACACACAAAAACAAAACCCACACACCACAAACACCCAACACCCCCCACCCACCCCCCACCCACACACACAAAAAACCACACAACCCCCCCCACACCCAAAACCCCCCCCCCACACACACACGTAAGCAAAAAAAAAAAAAAAAATTGCAGACCCTACCTAACAAAAAAAACCAAATTTTACTAAAAAAACACGACATTTTTCAGGGGGAAAAAAAACCGAATTAAAAAAAATGGTGTTTGTCCCGAGAGTAAAGGGGAAGAAAATTTAAAGGTTTTAACAAAATTTGAACCTTCCAACATACAAACATTCCACACCCTTACACACAACAACCCTTCCCACAACAACCCCTTACACACAACAACCCTTACACACAAAACCCCTTACACACAACAACCCTTAACACAAAAAAACCCCCCTTAACACACAACAACCCCCTTACACAAAAACCCCCTTTACAAAAACAACCCCTTCCCCAAAAAACAACCCCTTAAAAAACAACCCCTTACACACAAAAACCCCCTTACACACAACAACCCCTTAACACAAAAAACCCCTTACACACAACAACCCTTACCACAACCCCCCTTACACACAACAACCCCTTACACACAAAAACCCTTACAACAAAAACCCTTACACAAAACAACCCCTTTACACACAAAAACCCCCTTACACACAACCCCTTTACACAACAACCCCTTACCACAACCCCCCCTTTTACACACAACACCCCTTACACACAAAAACCCCCTTACACACAACAACCCCCTTACCAAAAAACCCCCTTAAACCACAAAACCCCTTACACACAAAAACCCCTTTACACAAAAAACCCCCTTACACACAACCCCCCTTACACACAACCCCCTTACACACAAACCCCTTACACCAACAACCCCTCACACAAAACCCCCTTTTACACACAAACCCTTACAAACAACACCCCTTACACACAACAACCCCTTACACAAAACAACCCCTTACCACAACCCCCTTACACACAAAAACCCCCTTAACCACAACAACCCCTTACACACAACAACCCCTAACAAACCCTTTTACACACAACAACCCCTTCACACAAAAACCCTTACACAAAAAAACCCCTTTTCAAAAACAACCCCTTACAACAACAACCCCCTTACAAAAAAAACCCTTAACACAACAACCCCTTACCACAAAAAACCCCTTACACACAACAACCCTTAAAAAAACAAAAAAACCCTTACACACAACAACCCCTTACACAAAACAACCCTTACACACAAACCCCCTTACACACAACAACCCCTTACACACAAAAACCCCTTACACACAACAACCCCTTACACCAAAACCCCCTTACACACAACAACCCCTTACACACAACAACCCCTTAACACAACAACCCTACACACAACAACCCCTTACCCATGATTCCCAACGGGGTTCCCAACCCCGGGGGTTCCGCGACCATCACCGGGGTTCCGCGAGAAACCGTAAAAAAATTATGTGTATTACAAAATGAAGTGATTTTAATTCAAAATTAATAATTCCTACTCACAACACGTACAAACCTTTCCAGACACCAACATACTCGAGGGTTTCGTCAGTAAAATGTAAAAGTAATGGAGAAAATAATAGAAGAATTAAAAAAAAATTTAGTGTTTTTGGTGCGGGAACGCCCTTCATTCCCTGCTCCGCAGTTTGGCGACCGGGGGTTGGGTAGGAGGGTGACGAAACCCCCTACGGTATCATCGTGTCACAGCCCCAGCCCAGCGCAAACATTTTCCTTATCAGTTTTGAGCAGCGAAACCGAGGAAACGTTGTGTTAATTAATCTCACCGTTAATATATTTGAACGGATTTTAAAGATGAAGCAGTTCAATATTTGAAAAAAAAGCATGTCTGGAGAGGGGGACATGAAAAGAATCACAAATACACGCCAAATACGGAAAGGGAAAAGTGAGTGAGTTAAAAAAAATCCCCTTTTAAATGACAGTTATCTGGCCTTTGGGCTTTACATGACTGGAGAAGAAAACGTCCACTTTTTTTGGGGCTTGCTTGGGGGGAAAAGTGCAACACAGTTGGCCCCACCAAAGCTAAAGCAAAACCCTTAACTATAACACAGCCACTTGTCAAAAAAAACCGGGATTTTTTCGAACTCTTGGATTCCGCAGAAAAAAAATAAAAGTTTTTGAAAAAAGGAAACCCATCATGATAAGGCCCGAACAGCTATTTATGGCTAGCTAGTTGCCAAAAAAGAAAAGTCACACTTTGCAAAAACCCTAATAATGCCTCTTGCAAAATAATTAGAGAAAAATGCAGGTGAAAAGTGAAAGTGAATAAGCAAGTCCTGTTTTGATAATACAATTAGTGGGGTGTGGATGACCGTCCAAACAATATTTTGGTATTTTGTTGAAATCTGCAAAATAAAAACTTTGCTCTCCAAGTAGATAAACAACTGATATAACTGGTAAAACCACTGCTGGCATTTGTACGATTTGAAAATAAGGTGAAAAAAATGGAAAAAATTTTTTTTGTGGAAAGAAAATGCCAGAAATACCAAAAAGGGAACGAAAATTTTTAAAACTTGTCTTTTCCTGGAATCTTGTGGTTTTCATGGAACCGATCGTTGGAATCTGACTGATGGTGCTCCCCCCAAAGATTGGCCAGTACAAGGCTTTGTATCACGCGTAAAGAAAAAAACCCTGAAGATAAAACCCCCTGCTTTCTCCACCGGGAATTCTGGTTTTTAAAAAAAAATTGGGGATGAAATTTAAAAACAAGTCCTTTATATAAAAAGTGAACATGGGCAACTTTTTTAAAACAGCACCCCCTGAAGTCTCAATATTTGCAAGTTTTGTGAAAAAAATGCAAAAAAATCACGTGACGTTCTCCAACACACAGAGGCTCGATGGGTTTCAGAGGGAAATTTTGACAAGGGGATTCGAGCTCAAGGATAAGGGTTAAATTTTATCCCATTAACACTTTGCAAATACCCCCACAAGGTTATTGACTAACACGCCGCCAGTCAGCACGAAATGGCGGACTCGTACCGCGACCCAAGCCAGGGGGCGCTGACATTGCGAACTACGTCTCTACCAACCTTGGCCCCCCTGACGGCTTGCGACAGAACTTCTGCTTTTCTTTTAAAGAGAAAAAAAATCCAGTTTCTGTGAATTCTTGAATCTACAAACTGGCAAAAAAACACATATTTTCAGAAATTTTTCAGCATTTAAATAACTTGGAACACCAGCAGCGGGTGCGAAAGGAAAACATTCTGCTCCCACAGACAAAATTTTGCATTTTTAAAAAAACTCGCTGTTTGGAAAAAACACCCTTTCGAGGAAACGTCGAAAGGGTTTTCCCCTCCTACTTCAAGTTAAACTCAGACGAAAATGAAAAAGTCATTCCATTAATCAATCTTGGGATCACGTCAGAAAAACTTTCCCAATACTTTTCCCCACTTTTCATCAGTTAGACGGGGGAGAACCCCCTTCCCTGATTTTTCACCAAGTACAGAAAAATAATTAGTCTGCAAAAGAGGGGAAGAGTGAACACAGTGCGATCGAACCTTGAAAAAGAAAAGTAATGAAGTATCACTTGACAAGTTTTGGTTTCAGCAAAGCAAGGTCCCTGTCATTCCGTAAAAACTTTGGGTTTTTATCATTTTTTAATTTTACCTCCGTGAAAAAGCTTTTCTGCCTGACCGTCATTAAAGCAAAAAAAGAAAATCTTCGTCTGTCGAGGAAAAACGGTGGTGTCGTCAAAAATTTTGGGCCAAGCATTTTTCAGAACGCAAAGAGAACAACCCAAGGGCACGGGAAAGGAAGCAAAAATTTTTGACATTAGGGAAACCCAGACATGGAGGGGGGGAGAAAGGGAAAAGCCAAAAACCAAAAAAAAATAATAAAATAAAAAAAAAAAAAAAAAAAAAAAAAAATACAAAATAATAAAATAAAAAAAAAAATTTTTAAAAAAAATAAAAAAATTTAAAAAAAAAATAATAAAAAAAAAAAATAAATAGAATAATAAAATTAAAAAAAAATATAAAAAAAAAAAAAAAAATTTTTATAAAATATAATAGGTAAATAATATATATTAAATTTTATAATTAATATATAAATAATAGATTAAATTTTTATATAATAATATTTATATATAGATTAAATTATTTAATATTATATAATTTAAAATTTTATTAATATAAATATAATATATATATATTATAATATTTTGTATAATTATATAGGGTTCCCTTGGAAGAAAAAATTAAGGGTTCCTCCAAGGGTAAAGGTTGGGAATCACTGCCTTACACAAAAACGCCTTCCACAACAACCCTTACCAAAAGCAACCCACACACAACAACCCCTTCAACAAAAACCCCCCTTCCCAACAACCCCCTTACACCAACAACCCCCCACACACAACACCCCCTTTAAAACAACAACCCCTTTCAACAACAACCCTTACCACAACACCCTTTCAAAAAACCCCCCACCAAAAACAACCCTTACAAACAACCCTTCCCCAAAACAACCCCCTTTCACACAACAACCCCCTTTCAACAACAACCCCTTAACACAACAACCCTTTAAAAAACAACCCCCTTTCACCCCCCCCAAAAAAACCCCCTTACACAAACAACCCCCCACACACAAAACCCTTCACACAACAACCCCCTTTCCACAACAAACCCCCCTTTAAAACCCAAAAACCCCCTTACACCAACAACCCCTTCACACAACAACCCCTTACAACAACAACCCCCTTACCCAAAACCCCTTAAACAAAAAACCCCCTTTCCAAAACAACCAAAAAACACACAACAACCCCTTTCACACAAAAACCCTTACACACAACGAACCCCTTACACACAACAACCCCTTACACACAACAACCCTTACACACAACCACCCTTTATACACAAACCCCTTTACATACAACAACCCCTTACACACAACAACCCCTTATACACAACAACCCCTTACACCAACAACCCCTTACACATAACAACCCCTACACATAACAACCCCTTACACACAACAACCCCTTACCATAACACCCCTTACAACAACAACCCCTTACACATAACAACCCCTTACACACAACAAACTCCCTTAGAACACAACAACCCCTACACACAACAACCCTTTGCACACCACACCCCTTCACACAACAACCCCTTACACACAACAACCCTTTACACACAACAACCCTTCACACAACACCCTTTATACACAATACCCCTTACATAACAACAACCCTTACCACAACAACCCCTTATACACAACAACCCCTTACACACCACAACCCCTTACACATAACAACCTCTTACACATAACAACCCCTTACACACAAACAACCCCTTACACACAACAACCCCTTACACACAACAACCCCTTACACACACAACCCCTTACACACAACAACCCCTTACCACAACAACCCTTTGCACACAACAACCCCTTACACACAACAACCACTTACACACACAACCCCTTACACACACCAACCCCTTCACACAACAACCCCTTACACATAACAACACCCCTTACACCAACAACCCCTTACCACAACAAACCCTTTATAAACAATAACCCCTTACATACCCAACCCTTTACCCACAACAAACCCCTTAGACCAACAACCCCTTAACACAACAACCCCTTACACATAACAACCCCTTACACATACAACCCCTTTACACACAACAAACCCCTCTACACATAACAACCCCTTACCACAACAAACCCAACAACCCCTTACACATAACAACCCCTTACACACAACAACCCCTTAGACCACAACACCCCTTACACACAACACCCTTATGCAACACAACAACCCTTACACCACCAACCCCTTACACACAACAACCCCTTACCACAACAACCCCTTACCACAACAAAACCCTTTATACCAATAACCCCTTATTACATACAACAACCCCTTACACACAACAACCCCCTTATACACAACCACCCTTACCCACAACAACCCCTTACACTAACAACCCTCTTACACATAACAAAAAAACCCCTTACAACACAACAACCCCTTACCATAACAACCTTACCATAACAACCCCTTACACACAACAATCCCCTTACACACAACAATCCCCTTACCACAACAACCCCCTTACACACCACAACCTCCTTACACATAAACAAACCCCTTACCCATAACAACCCCTTACACATAACAACCCCTTACACACAACAAACCCCTTTACCACAACAACCCCTTATACACCACAACCCCTTACAACCACAACCCCTTACACATAACAACCCCTTACGCATAACCAACCCCTTACACCAACAACCCATTACAACATAGCAACCCCTTACACATAACAACCCCTTAACACACAACAACCCCTCACATAAACACCCCTTACACACAACAACCCCTTACAACATACACCACTACACATAACAACCCCTGACCACACGTCTTAAAACACCCCTTATAACAAAAGATTTCTTCAACAACAACCTGCATACGCAAATAATTAAATGATGCGCAAATGAAATTTTTGGTTAAATTTTCACGCAAGCTTTTTCTTCAAAATTACCATAATAAGATTTCATGAAAACTTGTAAACTTTTGGAATAAAATTTTGTTCCATATACCATTAAATGGTTCACCTGTTTGGAAAAGTTAGTTCATATGAGTTTACTAAATTTTTAAGAAGAGTTTTGGAGCATTGAAAAGCGCTGAAGCAAACTTGATAAATTACATGAAGCCAAAATGAACGAGAATACTGAGTCTACCAATAGCTCAATAATTGATGATGATGATGATGATAATGATGATGATGGTGTGTTAAGGATCGACGTTAAAGTAATAATAATATAAAAACAATAATGATAATAATAACAATAATAATAACACTAATAATAATAATAATAAAAAAATAATAATAATGATAATAAAACAACAATACTACTACTAATAAAAAACAGACCACCCTCTCTCTCTAACTTACATATATAATATTATCTAGTTATGTGTTATTTCTCTGCTCTTACTCTATTCGTCCTTTTCTCTCAATTCTCTTCCTCCACCTTTATCAAACGCCATCTTCGGCACCACTTTCCTCCTCTTCAATCACTCTGCTTCTCACTTTAATTCTTTCTTTCATGTCTCGCCTCCTATCCCTTCCTTCTCTCCTGACCTCCTTCTAAACATTATCATCTTTTTGTTTACCCTTCTATCCTTTCTCCTCTATTCTCTCCATGGACCTTTTAAATATGGTTCTCTTCCTTTCATGCCATTCTCCCTTCCATTATCCTTTCCCTCTTTTATCTTGAGGTTTTTATTTGACGGAATCAATTTGTACCTTCTCTCTCTCTCTCTCTCTCCTCTCTCTCTCTCTCCTCTCTCTCTCTCTCTCTCTCTCCTCTATCTCTCTCTCTCTCTCTCTCTCGTCTCTCTCGTAACTCTCCCTCCTCTCTCTACTCTCATCTCCTCTCTTCTCTCTCTCTCTCTCCTCTCGTCCTCTCTCCTCTCTCCTTCTCTCTCTCTCTCTGCTCTCTCTCTCTCTCTCGTTCTCTCTCTCTTCCTCTCTCTCTCTCTCCTCTCTCTCTCTCTCTCTCTCTCTCCTCTCTCCTTCTCTCTCTCTCTCTCCTCTCTCTCTTCGATAGAGGAACAATACTGCCGCAATCTGGAAACTCATTCGGGAAATTGTTCCTAACAACAAATGTAATCTAATGAACATTCTCTTTGATGAAGCTATAAATAGAAGAAGATTTATACCTACTTGTGGCAAACGTAAGGAAAAAAAATACTTTACGAAGAGAACACAATGTATTCCTGGGTGAAAACGTACCTACACCTCAAGATCCAAATACTTTTTTCTATGGACACTGACTTTTTAGACTCTCAACCTTGTTGAAAGTAAACAACGGTAATAATTGGACTATTAAAGTCTAAATGATACTAACTTCTGTTGGCTCGGATTTGCTTAAATAACCATTGGGGAAACTTGTTTAGGGATGCATGTATGTTATACATTATATGTAGCATGTATTATCACCCGTCCATAGTTACTGGTGTTTTCCCGGACGCCTCGAAACATGCCTAGTGTGCCAATTTTTGAAAATGGGGACGCTGAATCAACAAACGTGGGTCAATTTTTGCCCTATTTTCACTTCTCTCTATAGTGCAAAAATATTAGAAAAAGTAATTGTAAACCAGCTAAATACACCACCTCGAAGTCAGAAAAAAGCTTCTATCAAATAGCCAGCATGGTTTTCAGGCCAGGTTATCCACTGAGCTGCTCTACTGTCATTACCGATGAAAAATATACAACAACATGGACACAAGAAAAAATATCTTTGCTCACTCTGTGTGATTATCAAAAACTTCGATAGTTAATCACATGATTCTTGTACAATAAATGCCTTATGCTCAAAAAATTGATTCCTACTGGTTTTGACAGCTATGTGAGGAACAGACCCAATCTGTTCGCATAAAGAACTCTATTTCAAGTAAACACAAAATTGTTTATGCGTCCACAAGATCAATTTTTGGGTCCAATCCTATTTAATATCTTCGTAAATGACTTAGCTGAATATGTCAAGGACTGCACAATAATCCAATATGCGCAATCAATCAATCATTGGGGGCTACCCGGGGGGCGCGTCGCTTTCGCCCACCCTACGACGCCACTCCCGGGGGTCACCACGTGCGAGTTCCCATGCAGGCTCTTTTCCCTACCAGCAGCTCTCGACAAAAACAATGCACTTGCCCCAGCCACGAGCCTTGTGGGCGCCCCCTTGGCCTCCTCCACGCCGGATTGTCTCTTACAGATACACCGAATGGGAGGATCGGTTTCAGGGTAGCGTGGCCCAATGCCCATATAGCCAAGTTGGCGCGGAGGAACTTATGCAGGTAATAGCCTCGTGTCAGTCCTCACGGTGCAAATCGCTGATTTGGACACTAATCATCCCATCGTAACGCCATGATTCTGCGAAGACACTTATTACCAAAGGCATTGATTCGTCTCTTCAAGTCACTATTTAGTGTCATGTCTCACAACCATAGAGTAGACAGGGATCACAAGCGAATTTGAGATCCGGATCTTTGTCCTCCTGCACAGTACCGACACGCCCAATAACTCCCGCTGAGCGAGTCCATAACCCGGGGGATATGCCAACCTTCGTAAGACTTGCTTTGACTGACCCGCCGTCATTAGACTGCGCTACCAAGGTATGTAAAACTTTTCCAGATCTCAATGTCCTCGCCACACCATGAACAGACTGTACAGCTTCATCTAGTAGTCTCCAAATACCTGGACCTTTGGTCTTGAGCCAGGGACCTCAAGTCCCAAAGGCTTTGCCCTCCTCGTGCAGCGCCCTCGAGAGCCATCACCAGGAACCTCCAGCGGACTCAGCAAAGATTACTGCATCATCGGCAAAAACCAGATCAGTGATCTTGGTGTTGCACGACGGATGCTCCCACACTCACTTTGATCTACAACCTTGTCCAATACCCAGTCACATAAAACAAAAAAGCGTTGAAAGTGAATGGGCAGGAAGCAACCCCTGCCTACACTCCTGTTATTTACAGAAAGAAGCTGGGATACACCTGCCCCCACACTTCACAGCACTCTCAGTCCCAGAATACAGACCAGTTATCAAACCAACAGTCCCTTGCAGGAAATCCCTCGAAGTCGCAGAAGATCCCAGAGTGACTCACGTGCACTGAGTCAAACGCCTTCTTTGAGATCAATTAGGCTGCAAGCATCCCTGCGAAACTCACGGTCGGCGTTCCACCAGGACTCGAAGCGCTAGGATAACGGTCCGTGTTTGACTACCAGCGTGAACTCCGACTGCCTTGAGGTCTCTGTGCACTTCACCATATGACTGCGAATTCGTGTCAGCAATAGATGGGCAAGCACCTTGCCTGGTACGCTGAGCAGTGTAATACCGCGGTAATTGTTGCAGTCCTGACGGTCCCCTTTCCCTTTCCAGATGGGGACGACCAGCCCCCTTTTCCAGTCAGGAGGAATGGTACCTGATTGCCACACGGCAGTCAGGACAGCATGCAACCCGCGGATCATGGCCTCACCCCCAGCTTCGAGGAGCTCCGCACTGATATTACAAGCACCAGCTGCTTTTCCACCCTTCAACTTTGCTACAGCCTCTCTGACTTCGTCAAGAGAGGGTGCGGTTTCGTCAATGGGAGGATCGGCATCCACTGCCTGTAACCCAATATGCTGATGACACTCAATTTATACATACCAGTAATGTAGATGAACTTACATGTCTCATTCGAAAAACTGAAGAAACCCTAAAATGTGTCAAGAAATATTTTCTTAGAATGGTTAATGCATAACTCAAGCAAAACGCAATGTATTGTTATTGGAAATAGGCAACTTTTGTCAAAGTCCCTTCCAATGGCCGTCATCAAAATAGATGAGGACACCATCACATCAAGCAAATCATCGTTAACAATTTAGGTGTGTACATTGATCGGTTTTATGCTTTTCGACAAACATATCCAATGAGCGTACATAAAAAAGTTGTGGTACACTAAGTTCATAAGCCGTGTAAGTGAAACTTGACAAACCCCTCTCCGAATAATTGCGGTGAGTCATTAGTTACTCAGCATAATGACAACTACTGTATTCGGATATGAGGCACGACAAATCTAACATAATAAGAAGCGATGTCCAAAAAATGACAAAAACTTTGCAGCCAAGGTAGCCATATAGTGGTATGCCTAAGAAAATACGACCATGTAACGCTATAATTAAAAGAACTAGGGTGGATAAAAGTAAATAAGAGAAAAAAAAAAGGCCCCCCAATTTATGGACACATGTACCACTGTCTTTAAGGTATATACACGAATTTTATCCGCATGGTTTCAAGAAACTTCCTACTGTTTGTGAAGTAACCAAAAAAGCAGAACCAGACAACAAATTGTTAGATGTACCCAACAACAAAAACGGATGCGGGTGTGCTAGAAGTTAGTGGATGTCTATAGGGGCCTAAAAATATGGAACAACCTGCCACTTAATATCATCTGATGCTGTACCGTGCCTACATTTAAAAGTAAAACTTACCAGCTCCTTTTAAAAATAAACACAGCAATGATATAACATACCATAATTTTTAGCAATTATGTCTGTATCCTTTGCATGTTTGTAGTACTGTATTGACACACCTTAGTTGGGTTATGTGATATCTTATTCTAATGTATTTTATTTAGAGTATTTTATTGCGAAATGTATAAGAATAACACATATTTCATGGCAATAAAAACTTTGAATTTGAACTCTCTCTCTCTCTCTCTCTCTCTCTCTCCTATCATCTCTCTTCTCTCTATCCTCTCTCTCTCCTCTCTCTTCATCTCTCTCTCTCTCTCTCTCTCTCTCCTCTCTCTCTCTCTCTCTCCTCTCTCTCTCCTCTCTCTCTCTCCTCTCTCTCTCTCTCTCTCTCTCTCTCTCTCTCTCCTCTTCTCTCGCTCTCTCTCTCTCGCTCTACTCTCTCTCCTCTCTCTCTATCTACTATCTCTTATCTCTCCTCTCTCATCTCTCTCTATTCTCTCTCTTCTCTCTGATATCTCTCCTCTCTCTCTCCTCTCTCCTTCTGTCTCCTCTCTCTCCTTTATGCCTTCGCTCATTCCAATTCAAGGTTACGTCCATTCTCAAAGCGTACTATTTTCCTTCCTCCCTCCTCGCATTTCCTCCCGTCGTCTTTTCATCACCTTGCTTTTACCCTTCTTCATCCCTCTTTACCTCCTCCCTTAATCCCTTTCCTTCCTTCCCGTCTTTGCAGTCTTGCCTCAGATATAACCTTCGGCCTTCAAAGCTTCTCTCCATTCTTTCATAAACTAAATTGTATATACTTGAAACTTCACCTATATAGCCGTCTTCTCCTCCTCTCTCCTCCTCTCTATTCTCTCGCTCGCTCTCTCTCTCATCTCTCTCTCTCTCTCTCTCTCTCTCTCTCTCTGCTTCTCACCTCATTCCCCTTCCTCACCTCCCATCCCGCCCTCCAGGTAAATGATATTGGCTACCATTTGCTACAGCTTATAGTCCTCCCCTCCCATCAGTGTATTAGAAGACGGCTTCTCCGGACTCAACTAATTCACTCTTATTCACTCATTACTCATCCCTGTGTTTATGAGAGACAGAGAGAGATAAGATACTTTGATCCATTCTAGAACTTTGCAAGTACCAAACTACAAGGTTATTGACTAACAAAGCGCCACCCCACCCCCCCCCCCCCGCCCAGACAGAACTTGGTGGACTCGAACGCTGACCGAAATTGCAGGGACGCTACACCGCAAGCTCACGACTCTACCCAACCATTCGCCACTCTGAGGGTTAGAGAGATGAGAGATGAGAGAGAGAGAGAAGAGAGAGAGAGAGAAGTGACTGAGCAGCGAGAGAGAAAGCCAGAGAAAGATTGACGACTCGTTCTCTTACACAACAGATAGGGAAGAAAGAAGGGAAGAAAGAAGGAGAGAAAGAAGGAGGTGGGAAGTTGTGGTACCGCTGGCTGGAATGACAAAAATATACGAAAAAATAAAGACTAAAAAAACATTGCAAGGGTTCGATGGGGCGAGAGACGGGGTAAAGAAACAAATAAGGGATGAGAAAAAAAGAATGAGATCATGAAGGAGATGAGACGATAAGAAGCAAAGGCGTGGAAGGAAGGGAAGGAGGAGGAGGAGGAGGAGGAGGAGGGGAAGGAGGAGGGAGGAGGAGGAAAGGTAGGAGGAAGGAGGAGGACACGCGTAAGGCCGAGGAGGCCCCCCATTCAATCCAATCAGGGAACGGAAAATAGACAAGCTGCCAGCAGAAACAGAACAGTGCAAACCGTCATAAGTAGTTATCGTTGGCGACGGAGGAAGCAGAGAGGAAGAAATAGGGGGAGGAAACAATCCATGGGGGGAAAACAATCTAGGGAAAAAACCATGGGGGGAAAACAATTCCATGGGGCGGGAAAACAATCCAGGGGGGAGGAAACAATCCATGGGGGAAACAACCAGGGGGGAAACAATCAATGGGGGGAAACAATCCATGGGGGGAAACAATCCATGGGGGGAAACAATCCATGGGGGGAAACAATCCATGGGGGGGAAACAATCCATGGGGGGAAACAAGAAGAGCAGCTTAGGGGGAAGAAACAGTCCAGGGGGAAGAAACAACCCAGGAGTTAGAAACAGCCCAGGGGAAGGAAAACCCCAAGGGGAACAAGTAACCCAGGGTGACAAAACAGCCTAGGGGGAAAACAACACAAGGGGAAGAACAACCTAGGGGGAAAAAGTAACCCATGCAGGAGGGAAACAACTCAATCAGAAAAAAAAAACCCAGGGCGAAGAAACAATTCAGGGGGAAGAAACAATTCAGGGCGAAGAAGTAACACTTGGGGAGGAAATAGTTTAGCGGGAAAACCCAACCCAGGGGAGAAAAACTGCCCAGGGGAAGAAATAATCCAGGGGAAGGGAAATATCAAACCGAAAGAGAATGAGTCAGCTGGCCTCTCTCTCTCTCCTCTCTCTCTCTCTCTCTCTCTCTCTCTCTCTCTCTCTCTCTCTCTCTCTCTCTCTCTCTCTCTCTCTCTCTCTCTCTCTCTCTCTCTCTCTCTCCCTGCCGTAGACCGAAGTATTAATCTTAAATATAATGGTGTCAGTACGTCCTGAGATAAAAATGTGAGATGTAGGGGAGAAGTTGTTTCCCGCCGTGATACAAATAGCTCAGAGCGGGAGGAGGAGGGGAGGAGGTGGGGGAAGGTGGGGAGAGGTGGGGAAGGTAGGGGGAGGAGGAGGAGGAGGAGGAGGAATCAACTACCACACCGATAACAGCTACAACGAAGAGGAAAAATATGAGGAGGAGGAGGAGGAGGAGGAGGAGGAGGAGGAGGACGGAGGAAAAAAAGAAAAAAAAGAGATTATTAAAAAGATTTTATGAACAACGATGATGTAGTAACAATAGTACTGAAATAATGACGATAATATTGATGATAACAATAATAATAGTATCAATATACTGGATATGATGATAATAAACAATAATAAATAGTATCAAATAATGATTATGAAGATAATAAACATAAGAACTAATGGGGCGGGCAATCAGTAGAGCGCATACCTCCGCGCCGAATCATTTCCACAAATATACGTGTTATATATTATATATATATATATATATATATATAATAATATATATATATACTATATATATATATATGCACTCAGTATTGAGCGCAGACCTCCGGCGAAAATTCATTCAATGGTTGCCATGCAACAGTTGTCAATATATTTCATCCAAAATTAATATCAGTCTTCCCTTATACAAAATAGAATGGATACCGAGTTTGTCAAAATGTATTGCGTAACTTTTCGAGAAAATCCTGTTACACTAACAAACAGACAGTACAGGGGACAGAATCGGGTGTGAAAACTATAACCCCTCCAACTTTCGTTGGCGGAACAGGTAATAATAATAATAAGAATGAAAAAATGCAACATATATCTTAATAACCAATTATGAGAGAGAACAGCAACAACAGCAAAAAAATAGGGTGGGGGGGGGCACTCAGTTAGAGGCGCATAACTCCGCCGAAATTTAATCAACATAACGTTCTATAATTATATACTAGCCGCCCAAAGCCGCACTCCTGACGCACTTTTTGGCTAGGCTCCGCGGAGGGCTATTTGGTGGGCCTTCCCTGTGTTATTGGTGGGCCGCCCCACCAAACACAGCTGTTATGGAGAGTGTGTTTGGTGGGCCGGCCCACAAACACCAAACTTCCAGATAGCCCCTTCTAACCTCCTGAAATCATGGATGTAGAAAATGTAATGTATTAGCGCCTTACCCATCACCCCCACCATTTCACTCACCCATTACCCATCATCCCCCACCCATCTCACTCACCAGTACCATCACCACCCACCATTCCACTCACCATTACCCATCACCCCCACTATTCCCTCACCCATCACCCATTCACTCACCAAGTCAACCCCACACCCATTACCATCACCCCACCCATTTCAACTACCCATACCATCACCGTACATCAAGGTTCCTCATTCTCGCAAACCCACATTATTTTCACAAATTCTCGGTAATAGGCTGCTAAAAAAAAAAGAAAAAAGAAAGTGGATCGGATCATTCAGAAGTGCGGTTAAAAGTTGCCCCTGTGTTGAGCTGGTTCACAAAAACTGTAGCCAATATAGTATGGATGGGATTGGGGCACGGGGGGCGGCACCCATCGCGGACACACACACACACACACACCACCACACACCACACACACACACACAACACCACACACACACACCTGAACACCACACACACACACACAACACACCCACAACACAACACACACACAACACACACACCAAGACACACACACACACACACCACACACACACACACACACTTTTCGCTATATAATATTATAGATCAATAATACACTCGGTATGAGCGCAGTACCTCGCCGCATAATGTACACAATGGTTGCCATGGCACAGTTGTCAAGATTTCATCTAAAATTAAATCAGTTCTTTCCTTATACCAAATAGAATTGGTATACCGAGTTTGTTCACAATTCTATTCGTAACTTTCGAGGACATCCGTACACTAACAGACAGAAGAACAGACAGACAGACGTTGTGAAAAAACCTCTCCAAACTTCGTGGCGGATTCAGCGGTAACAAACAAACAACCACAACAAAAACAATACACAACAACAAACAACCGCAATAACAACAACAACTAAATAATACAACAATAAAACAAAAAGCGGAGGAGGAGGGTTAAGGGTGCAAACAAACATAAAGAAAAAAAGTATCAGAAAACAGGAAGAGATGTGTAAAAAGGGGGAGAATGAGGTAACACAAAAAGTTGTAGGAGATAAATTAATATCAGATCAGGAGAGGAAGAGAAAGAGCGAGGAGGAGGTGGAGGAGAGGTGGACGGAGGAGGAGGAGGAGGAGGAGGATGAGGAGGAGTGAGGAGGAGGAGGAGGAGGAGGAGGAGGAGAAGGAAGAAGAAAAGCAGAACAGGAGAAGGGAAGACGATGAGAGTTAGAGGGAGAGGAAGAAGGATAACACAGAGGAGGACTAGAGGAAAACAAGGATGATTGTGAAAACCTAAGAAGAGAAGAAAGAGGAGGTAAAGAAGAGGAAGAAATAAGAGCATTGTAACACTCGCAGGAGGATAAATAGCGATAACAAAAACCATACAAGACAGAAGTAGAACCCTATCATGAAAAGAGAGAATGAAGGAGAACAAAGAAGAAAAGAACAAAAAATAACACTTAAAAGGATATCTTGAAGACGAAGAAAAACAACTTAAAAGATTGTTTGTTTGTTTGTTGTTGTGTTGTTGTGTTTGTTATCATCGTTCGCAAAAATGTCCGTCAGGACCTCCTCCCCATTCTTCCTTCTCTCCTTTCTCCTCTCTCTCTCTCCTCTCTCTCTCTCTTTCTCTCCTCTCTCTCTCTCTCTCTCTCTCCTCTTCTTCTCTTCTCTCTCTCTCTCTCTCTTCCTCTCTCTCTCTCTTCTTCTCTCATCCTTACCCTTTTATAAATCCTTTATCCTTATGCAATCCTTTTCCCCCCTAACACCTTATCCTTTAATCTTCCCTCACATTTCTGTCACCCTTATCATCATCACAACTACTCCAACACAAACACACACACACACACACACACACACAACACACACACCACACCACACCAACACACCACACACACTAACACACACAACAACACACACACACTAGCACCACACACACACACCACAAAGACACACACACAACACACACACACCACCCCACAACACAATACACATACACATACACATCCCAAACACCCATTTATTTTAAAACGATGGAATGGATACAAAAAAAAGTCCCTTTGAGGGAGAATTACCTTTACTTAAGTGGAAAAAAACTTGAGAAAAAAGTCAAGAAAAAAAGACGAGCGAGATTTTTTTCAAAATCTCGATGGAAAAGATTTATGCAGCATGATATCATTTTTTGCCGTATGCCGGGCGATGATAAAAAATTATATTATTTTTATCATTATTTACTTTGGACATTGCATTACATTGAATACATTACATTACACACAGCTTATCCGTCACAGTACGATCAATATTTCAATGGTCGCAGGTCCTTGAATTTTTTTTTTCACTCTTTTTGGGGAAAGATAAGAAAAAATTTTTTTCACCCTATCAGACATTTTGCAAACCAACTAAAAAGGTATGGACTATGCAAGCGCCCCCCCGTCAGCCGAACTAGGGACTCGAACCGGCCGAAGGCCAGGGAGCTACAATTGCAAGCTCACGTCTTACCAAACCCTTGCCCCCCCTGACGGGCTCATGTTTGGGGGAGGTGGGGGCCGGGTGGTTAACGTCGAAAGGGGTGAGCTCGAGGTCGCGAGTTCAGTCCCTTTGGGGGGAACTCGAATATTAAGAGATATGATAGATAGATAAAGGGAAGTGTATAGATATAAAGAATGAGGAACATATCGAATGTTTATCTGCCCCGCACCCCTCTTCATGTACCACTCTTGTATATTTTGTTCTTTTTATGTGTCTAATTAAATGTTGCTTTTCACTAATTAAAAGAGGAACAAGAACCTACCCCTTTTAAATGGGAACCAAGAACAAAGTCCCCTTAAAGAGGAGGTATAAATTGCGACATTATCGCTAAGTTTTTTTCAAGTTTTTCAAGTTTTTTAAGTGTTTTAAAGGGTTTTTTAAAGTGTTTAAAAGTGCCCCAAAAAAACTTGACTATGATTTATTTTTCCTCCGATCTTTTTACTATATTAAGGGAGGGGGGGGGTTTAAGAGAGCGTTTTAAAAATATACTTAGTTGATACATAAGACACACCAACCAAAACAAACACCAACATCAGTCTTACCCGAGCGCGGGCATTCCCCGTTTTGGGCATAATACGAAGGCCCGGGGGGCCCCCCCTTCCTCTCACCCCCTAACGACGCAGGGGCCCCTTTCTCCTGGGGCCCTTTTCGCCTCAAAACCCTTTGCCTTGAAAGCTCCCCCTCCTTCCTTCCCTTTTATCCTTTTTTCACTTTTTACAAAACGCCTCTCTCTTTTCTTGTCTTACTTTCTTCCTCTCTTTTTCTCTCTCCTTTTCCCCCTCTCTCTCCTCTCTCCTCTCTCTCTCTCTTCTCTCTCTTTTCTCTTGTGGTGTGTGGTGTGTGTCATCTGTTCTATCTGTCTCTCTCTGTCCTCGTCTCTCTATCTCTCTCTACTCTCCTATCTCTCTTAAATAGATCCCTTTACCTAATTTTAAAAATAAAAGATATGAGTACATGGTGGGTGTGTTGTGTGTGTGGGGGTGTGTGGTGGTGTTGGTGGTGTGTGGGTGTGTGGTGTGTGGTGTGGTGTTTTGTGTGTTGGTGTGTGTGTGGGTGTGGTGGGGTGTGTGTGTGTGTGTGTGAAAAAAATGTTCATTAGTTTAATTGCAACTAAAAATTATGCGTACGATTGTGGTTGTTGATTTGGTGGTGATGGTGGTGGTAGGGGGGTGATGGGATGGTGATGGGGGTGTAGGGGTGGTGTGGTGATGGGGGGGTATGGGGGTGATGGGGGGGGGTCAAAGGGGGGGGAGGTTTGAGGTGAGCGATGGGGTGGCATGGGATGAAAAAATACAGTGCTTTATTGTATTAGCTGCGTTAAAAAAGGTATTTGATGACAAGTGTTTGGGCCCCCTTCAAACCCATGTATTATTTTTTGTATAGTATTATACTAGCAAAATGGGGTGCAAACTAAAGGTGGATAATATAAAATAAACTGGGAAAAGGGAATCTAGAAGGGGGACAAAAAGGATGGTGAGGGGGGGAGGCGGGCTGGGAGACCAAAGAAGAGTAGAGGAAGAGAAAAAACACTCCAGGTTTTGTTAATGTATCTGATAACTTTAACACCACGCCTTCTGGGGTCCTGGGGGTCAACACCCCTTTAGTCTTACTAAAAAATTAAACAAAAAAAATTCAGGCGACGGAAATTTGCAGATAAAAAAGTAAAAAACCCCCAAATTCCCCACGCAACCCCACACAGCGGTGAGTCCATGAGTTAGGAATTAGGGAAAAAAGGCAAAGGGTTTATTTTCGTTTTTTTTTCTGTAATCTATTATAATAAAAAAAGTGTTTTTTGCCCAAATCCCCCTTTAAAAATTCAATCGACATGGGACCAAGCCCCTTACCACCACAAATTTTTTTTGCGATTTTTGGGCCCACTTTAACAAAAGAATTTTACAGTTTTGGGGTACCCCCAAAAAGACAGACAGACAGCAGACGACACACGGATCCTTAAATATATTAGGGAAACACCAAAAATACCTAACATTTTCAGGTAAAGCTTTGCAATATGGTTTAAATTACTTCACGCCATATGAGTCCGATTTCCCCATGCCCTTTGTCCTGTCCGAAATTTTGTGTGCAAGGGGGGAGAGGAAAAGCGAATCTATGAAAAAAAAACGGGCATAGGATACAAAAAAGGGGCAATGGAGTTACAAAAAAAGGTCATTGGAGTTTCAAAAAGGGCATATGGGTTAACCCCCAAAACGGGGAAATTACAAACGGGATAATTTAAAAACTGGCAAGATTACAAAAAGGGTTATTCAAAAAAGGGTTAAAAACTGAAAAGGGCTGGGCAAACAAGGGGGGACCAAAAAAGAGAAAGTTAACCCGGGGTTTCCCCGGGCCCCTAATCCTTCGTCAGGCTGTTTCGTGTGCCGTATTGATATATACTACAGAAAGGCAATGGGGGGGGAGAGGGGGGGATATTCTTATTTTTTAATCCAAAAAATATAAACCCTTTATTGAACCGTGAAAGTCAATAAGTTTTGTATGAGGGGAAAAAAAAAGGAAAAAAACAGAAAAAAGGTGACAGTAGCTGGGACTTCCATTCTCTTTTTTTTTTTAAAAAATATGAAAAAGCTTTTTATCGAGCGGAGAATCAAATAATAGAGTTGTCCGAGGGAGAAAAGAAAAGGGAAATACAGAAGGGGTGACAGGGGCGCTTGGGGACTTTAATTCTTGTTCTTTAAACCAAAAGATAGAACCTTTATACTGTCCTGAGAAAGTGGAGTGTTTGAGGGAGGAAGCGGTTTTTGGGGGATTTGACAAATTGTTAATGAGGATTTTTATTGATTGATTTAATGCCAAAAAAGGGGAATGTGCCAGACATCAGAGGGCATATGGCAATGGCAAAGCAAAAAAGGGGGGGGGTAAAGAAAATAGCGAAACGGTGAGGGGAAGGGAAAAAAAAACGGAAGTTGCAGCGGTGGTTAGATCAATGCAGGATGGATTGTTGGAGGAAGGATTTAAATTTTCCCGGGAGAAGGAGGGGGGTTCCCGGGGGGAAAAGTTAACAGAAGACGAAGTTGAAGAGGGCCCAGAAGCGTACTAAGCGCAAAAGGGCACAAGAAGAAGAAAAAGAAGAAGGTGAGGCAGCAAGGGGGGTGAGGGGATTTCAACCTTTTTAACGAGGCCTAAAGGGGTCCCACCCCCCCTTGATTTGAGGGGCAAGTGTTTCGACCCTGCGAAGTACCCCGTCCCCATGGTGCAATACCTCCGTCCTGCCCGCCACCCCCCCCCCCCTAGGCCGGCCCCGGCCCCCGCCCCCCAGCCGCAGGTGGGGGGCTGCTGAGTGGCTGAAGGGAGGGCCGCCCTCATGGTCGCCACACCCCCAGAGCGGATGTTTGGGGGGGCTGCGGCAAGCCCCTTCCCCCCGACAATCCCCACACCCGGCCCGGGGGGATCAGTGACGCAGGTGACTACCATCACCACGCCCCCACGGACCCTCCCGTACTTGACGGGATAAATCTTCCTACCCGGCGGGGGTGAGTCCGCTTTGTCTTTTTTGCGCTGCACTATGTGTATTTTTGTACATGCTTTACTGTATATATAATGCTGTATTTTTTAATTTTTCAATAAACCTTACAAAAAAAAAAAAAACAAAAAAGAGAAAGAGCATCAATTTAGATTTTATTTTATTTATAAATGGGAAGGGTTTGCCCTTAAAAAGGGAATACTGCCGTGTCTGGTCTTGATCTTTATTTTGTTTGGGAGTCACCCCGCAGATGCTGTCAGTGAAAAACCTTTGGCCGGCGTTCCCAAAGCTCATCAGGACTGGTTGCCAGTGATCTTAGCGGACTCAATACGGCGAGTGTGGACTGCGTGCCCTCGGTTGAATCACTTACACCCTATCCATCATGATGGTAACAACACAACAGTATGCTGTCGCGTAAGTGGATATGATAAAGAACGATGATAATGATGATGATGATTATGATAAAAAAAAGTGATGATAGTAATAGTGAAAATGATAATACTGATGTTGAAATGATGACAATTGTAATGAAAATAACAATGAATATGTAAATGATATTGATAATGATAGGGATAAGGATGAAAATGATGACAATGATGATAATAACAATAGTAATAATGATAAGTGATGGCAATGATGATAGTAATGATAACGGTGATAATAATATTAATAATAATAATGATAATAATGTGAGGACATTGTGTGACCTCCCATCCACCACCAACCACCAATAATAATCATAATGATAATATTAATAGTGATAATAAGAATAATACTTATGATACCGATAATATGAATAATGACAATGATAACAATAATGGTCATGATAACGATGATAATAACATTTATCATAACAATAACTAATAATAATAATAATATTAACAATAACATGGTGTAGTCTATATGTCCCGTTACGCATGAGAGATTAGAGTGGGGGAGGGAGGCATGGGGGAAGGAGAAGATTAGGCTACTTATAATGCTCGACACTTACCCGTTGTATCCCGGGTATTTTCACCGACAAATTTGGGCGGTTACTGTTCCCCTTGAGCAAGCGAAGGGGATGTGTGGTGTGTAAGGTCCCAGCATCACCCTAAGATCGGTAATAATGAGGTCCAAGCTCGCTCCGGAAGGGTGAAACTGGCGAGTCCGACTCGCGTGGTCAAGACATTTGGTGAATGACACACCACACACACACACACACACACACACACACACAGACACAGACACAGACATAGACACACACAGACACACACACACACACACACACACACACACACACAGTCACACACACATACACACACATACACACACACACACTTTTAGCAGACCGTGTGGCCTAATGGATAAGGCGTCGGACTTCGGATCCGAAGATTGCAGGTTCGAGTCCTGTCACGGTCGCTAGATTGCCAATTCTTTTATTTTAGGGGAACTCCGTAGTGTAAGAGTTAGCACGCTCGGCTCACATCCGAGAACATAAGAACATAAGAAAAGAACATAAGAAAATAAGGAAGCTACAAGAGGCCGCGAGGCCTACACGTGGTAGTTCCTGAAGTCCCGGGTTCGATCCCCGGGCGGAGCGAAGACAGACGGGCGGTCTTCTTAAAACCCGAGCCCCTGTCCACCCAGCAGTGAATGGGTACCGGGTGTCAGCCGGGGGTTTGTGACCCCCCTCCCGGGGTGGTGGCTTCGGCCAACACTAAGCACTAAGGAAGAATGATAAAATAAATGTTGGTATGGAGACGGGGCCATACGAGCGTTGCTCAGGCCCTGTAAAATAGAACAACAACTAGACAACTAGATGAATACACACACACACACACACACACACGAGAGAGAGGGAGCACCACATTAATAAAATCAGCGATAACATTACCGCGCGCATATTTTGGCCTTTCATCATAATTATCGTGACGTGTGTCGCCCAACAACGAATGAGTGTGTCGTTAATGGCGTGACGAGCGTTTTTAATCACAGGTGACGACACAGGAGGGGGGGGCACTCACCTGCCTTGCGTAATCAAAGTGTCGCCCCCCCCTCTGCCCCCTCCTCCACT
>JACEEZ010001567.1:122032-144532 GCA_016584305.1 Chionoecetes opilio | reverse complement strand
TTAGGCAATTCCCAAAGGGCCTCTTTAAACCCTTTCAACTCTCGTGGAAAAATCTGAATAGATTTACAGTGGAGGGTGGTTTGCTCCCCCTCACTTTAAAGACAAAATTTATTATTCGTACTTCACAATAAGTACCCCTTGGATTTTAGGGAAGTTTTCTTTTTTTGAGTGGGGTTCTTGTGGTTTACTGGTGGGCTGAGAATTTTTGAATTTTTTAAATTTACAGGCTTTTTTGATTTGCGAAAAATTTTAAAACAGGGGGCTGGAAAAATAACCCTAACGAGGGATTTTTAAACTCTAAGGGGGGGTGATATAGTGTTTACCAATAGTGTAAAAAATCTTTGATCTCCATGTGGGGGGTTTTTGCTCAACACCTTGAAAATTTTGGGTTAAAGAATTTTTAGCTTTTTGGGGGGGAATATGAGCACACTCCAGTAACCCCTCTTTATTTAATTTTATCCAGCTATTTTTGGGACACTGTTGTTCATAAATGTTTCACATATTGGTGAATCATTTTTTACCCCCAGTTTGTTTTAAATTTAAACATTTAATATGGGAAAAGTAAGCCCCTTCTTTTTTTTCCCCCATTGTCATTTAAAAATGGTAGACCTGTCTTTAAATTAATTAAAAAAGGGAAAATTGACTTAATTGCGTCCTCACATTATTAATATTATGTGAGCTTTGCTAATCAGCCGATAATGAATGCTTAGCTTTTTTCCCCCATGATTTAGTTAGTAATTTGAGTCCAAAAAAAATTTTAAAATGCAAGATTACGTCACTAAAATAATTGTTATTGATAAACTTATTTTTATCCTAAGGACGGTATCCCTGCTCGCTCTGTCTGGACCCCCCAAAAGCCAGGCGTATATAATTTCAACCCCCACAACTAGTAGTATCCTCGGGATGTTATCTATTTCCTGGCGTAGGTAGTTGACCGCTTTTTAAATCTTTCCTTAAAGGCCGCGAAACACCCCCCCTCCGCTCTCAAAACCCAGCGGTTGTGAAAAGGCTCATAATTACGCCCCCAAAAATGACCACTTTAAAACCATTTGTATCCCAAATATTCCCACTCGTGGCACCAATGTGGAAATTTATGTCAAAAAAAATATTTTTAAATTTGAGTTTTTACCTATAGAAACCCATTGCCTACTAATCCCGCCCACAATACCCCAATGGGTCAATTTAAATGGGGATACTTCGGTGCGAGTAGGGTGAATTTTTGTAGGCTTATAAAATACGCAAGTTTATTTTTTGAAGTTTTCAGCGTGACCCCGGGGCCGCAGGTGAAGGGCCCCCGGCGGTAAAGGGCGGAAGCGGCGTTTTTTGATAGGGGCGTCAGCGGGTTTTCTTTAACCCAGTTACCCCCCCCCCCCGACGCGACGAGATAAAACACTGTTTTGTTTTTTAACACGTCCTATTTTTTTTAGCACTATGGTACAAAGAGTCTATATAAAATTTTTATCAATGTAATCAGATAAGTTTAAAAGAGAGATTTTACTCTCACGGAGGTCGAGTCACGGAGAATTTTAATTACAGGCTGTTTGTTTTGGGGAATTTTAACAGGGAAGGAAAATACCCACAAACCGAGGGATTTTAAAAATTAAGGGGGGGCTGATAAAGCTGATCCTTTAGGGGAAAAAATCGTGTTTCTCCCTGTGGGGGGGTTCCTGTAAATTCCTTTGGAAAAATTTTGGGGTTAAAAAAAGCTTTGTGTTGATGGAATATGAGCCACGCTAGTAATTCCCCCATATTTCAATTACTTTATCGAAATATCTTTTGCCCATCTTGTTCATAATTGATCACAAAAATTGGTGAATCATTTTTTTAACCCCCAGTTTGTTTAAATTTTGGAACTTCATTTTAGGAAGTAACCCTTGAAATTTTTTTCCCTTTTCCCTCTTTTAAGAACCTGTTTTTAAAATTAATAAATAATGGGAATTTGATTTAAAATTGCGTCCTCACACAAATTTTATATATTCGGGGGTGAGCATTCCCAATTTTTCCCGATAATGAATGCTTAGCTATTTTCCCCCCCAAAGATTAGTTAAAACGGAGTCAAATTTAAAAATTAAATGAAAGGGTTTACGGCACTAAGAAAATTTGTTATTTGAAAATTAATTTATTACATTTTTAGTGGTGGTAGGGCCTGCCGGTCTGTCAAGACACAAAGCCAGGCGTTTTATAATTTAAACCACCAAAAACCAACTACGAAACCTCGATTTTAAACTATTTCTGGCGTATGGTAGTTAAACCGGCTTTTTTATCTTTTCCGGGACGCCCCCCGAAACATCTCACCTCCGCTATCATAACCAGGGGTTGGATGGCTCATAAATACCCCTCACAAGCCCCACTTTAAACCCAACAGTCACCAATATTCCTCACTCGGGGCACCAATGTGGAAATGTATGTCATAAACATAGTTTTAAAATTTGAGTACTTCCCTATAAAAAATCCAGGGGCATCTCACCCCGAAAAAATACAGGAACTAGTCAACAAACTAGGATACTTATCGGTGGATAGTAGGTGTGAATTTTTTGTAGGCTTATCAATCCCTGCAAGCCCTTGTATTCAAATTGGTAAAGCGTGATCGGGGCCGCAATAAAACAGCGGGGGATGAAGGGGGGAAGTGGTGTTTTTTGATATGGGCGTCAGGGGGTTTTTAAAAACCCATTTATCTACGACGCGGCGGATATATCACTGTTTTGATTTTTAACACGTCCTATTGTTTTTAAACATATATGTACAAAGACACTATATACAATTTGATAAAATGAAAATCAGAAAAGATTAAAGAGAGTTTGCTACTCTCACGGAGGTCGGGAATGGTCCTGTCTTTTAAAGAAGCGGCAGCGACCGGATGCACAAATCCCCCCTAAATGTGTAAAATCGTCGGGGGCCCGAAAAATCTAATGGGCAACAGCAAATGACCGCGTTAAAACCAAGGTGCAATTATTAAGAGCATAGGGTTAATGCCGCGGGGAAAAGTTCATATATAAAGCCCAGTACTTATCATTTACTTAAATGCCCTTTAATTAAACCCCCCATTAAAAACTATATATTTTACACCCTTTAGCACCCCTTTGTAAGCGGACAATAGCCCCTCCCCAGGGGGGGGGGGAAAAACAAACCACCATTTTGTTTAATTTTTGAGGGGTTGGTGGTGGTTGAGGGTTTAATTTTTCACATGTATTTTTTAAAAAAAAAAAAAAAAAATAATAATATAATATATATATATTTATATATAAAATTATATAATAAATAATATATTTATTTTATTATTATATAAATATTTTTTATAAAAATATATATATAATATATATACTATATAAATAAAATATATATATATATAGGTATATTTTATATATTTTATATAGGTATATAAAATAAATATGTTATATAAAAATAAAATAATATATATTTTTAATATATAATCATATATATATATATATATTTTATATATTTTATATAATAATATATATATATATATATATATATATATATATATATAAAATATATATATACATATATTTTATTTTAATTATAAAATATATTTTAAAATATAATATTATATATATATATATTTGTATATATATATATATAAATTTCTTTTTGTCTTAAGAGTCCCTTTATTATCTATTGTAATCATTGTATGACCTCCCCGTGTTTGCCCTTTTTGGGGTGTATCGCGTTTTCGGGTTAAAAAAACCCTTTTTCAGCAGCATGGGGAAGATGTTTTCTCCTCGTTGTAGAGGAAAGCATGACTTAGGTTGGGGAGTGAAGCGCTATTATTGATGGATTTGGGCCTTTGCAACACAGACCCCAACCCAAAAAAAATAGCGCTTCACTCCCCCAAACAAAGGGCATGTCACCTCTACAACTGAAAGGGGAAAAAACTTTTCCACATGCTGCTGAAAAAGGGTTTTAAAATTTGAAATCGCGTTTACGGGAAAAAAATGACAATTTTACGGCGAGGTCATACAAGTGATTACAAAAGAGAATAAGACACTTTTTAAGACAAAGAGAAAATATTTTTAAAAAAAAGGAAAATAAAAGTTGAACTAGCTATCACTTTAAGGGGCTATAAATATTTTAATTAAAAAAAACATTTTATATATATAATATATATATTTTTAATTAAAATATATATAAAATATATAAAATATATATATATATAAATATATATATATAAAATTTTATTTTAATATATAAAATATTATATATATATTTTTATAAAATTTTATATATAAAATTTTAAAAAAAAAATTATATATTTTAAAAAAAAAAGATATTATGAAATAAAAATTTTTTTTATTTTTAAATTTTTTAATTAAATAAAAAATAATTTTAAATAAAAAATTTAAATTTTTTATTAAAATGGTTAAACCATTTTTATTTTTAAATTTAAATTTTTTATTTTTTCCCCAAAATTTTAAAAATTTAAAATTAATAGGGTGGGGAATTTTGGGGGAAAACCCCAGGTAAAAAAAAACCTTTTTGCTTACCCCCATTTTTTCCCCCCTTTTCTTTTTTTTGGGGGGGGGTTTGGTTTTTAATTTTTTTTTGTTTTTTTTTTTTTTTTTTTTTTTTTTTTTTTTTTTTTTTTTTTTTTTTTTTTTTTTTTTTTCTTTTTTTTTTTTTTTTTTTTTTTTTTTTTTTTTTTTTTTTTTTTTTTTTTTTTTTTTTTTTTTTCTTTTTTTTTTTTTTTTTTTTTTTTTTTTTTTTCTTTTTTTTTTTTTTTGGGTTTTGGCGGCTTTAAAGAGGCCCCCACGGCGCCCAAGGGGGAACCGGTCTACCGCGCCCCCTGGGCCCAAAATTGGGCCAAGAAAAATCGCCATTCTTCCCGTACCCCTCCCTGCCCCCCCCGGGTTCACCGGGCCAGCCAGTGTTCCCCTCCGCGCAAATGAAAAAACAAAATCGGGGTGTCTTTAAACCCTTTTTTTCCCTTTTTTTACCGGGGTTTATTTAAACCTATTTAGGACCATGGTTTCAAACCAGTGGTGAGGGGATGTCCCGGGGGGCAGACGGGTTTTTAAAAAAAGAAGCTGTCAAACCCCTATTGTTTTGGAAGAAAAAACACCAAAAAAGGAAAGGGGAAACCGGCGTTTGATTTATGTCGGCAAAGGGGGAAAAGGGTCTTTGGTGAAGAAAAAAAATTAGGAGCCCCAATGTAACGAGGTTTTTTTGGGGAAAAAGCTGGGAATGGATACTTAAAGGCTATTCATGTATTTTTTGGGTTTTGGGGGGTTTTAACATTAAAAATTCCCTTTTTATTAAAAAGTATTGTGTAAAGGGGAGGGGTGAAAGGGAAAGGGGGGCAGAAAGCGGGGTTGATGACGCCCCTAAAAGCGTACGTGTAAAGTCCCTTATTCGTCTTGTGTGGTGGAAAACAAATGTTAATTTTTTGTGCTAGGGCCCTTTTCGTAATGTGTTAGGTGTAATTTCTGGGCGTGTTTTAAAATGCTGGGGCCGTGTGAATCCCACAGGCACCCCCAAGCCGGGCCCGCCGAGGTAAGCATTTTCCCCAAAGCATGCCGTCTCTTCACGTAAAAAAACCTTTTTTTTGAGGGGCCAATGTAAAGGGTTTTCCCCCACTTTTGTCTAGCCATTATACTTTTGCAAAAAATCCCCTTTTAATGCGGATCTTGACACAAAAATTGAACAGGGAAAAAAGTTTTTTTTCTTGTAAAAAGGAGGGTGTTTGACCCCCAAAAGGGCCGGGAGCCTGAAATTTTTTATCCTACTAAAGAAGGTTGTGGGGGGTTTTGGTCTGGGTTTTTAAAACCCCCCCAGTACGGTTTCCCTGTTCGAAATGTGAAGGTTTCGAGGGGAAAAAAGGAAGGGCACAGGGGAAGGGGGAAACCGGGGGGGGGGGGGAAAAAAAAAAAAAGAAGGGGGGGCCCCGGGGGACAAGGGGCCCCCGGGTTTTTCCCCCCCCCTTTTTGGGGGTTTTAAAAAGAAATTTGGGGAAAAGGGGGGAAAAAATTTAAACCAAAAAAAAAAAGGGGAAAAATTTTTTGGGGGGGGGTTGGGGGGGCCCCCCCCCGGGGGGGGTTTTTAAAAAGGGGGTTTCCCTTTTTTTTTAAAAAAAAAAAATTTTTTAAAAAAATTTTGGGGAAAAAAAATTTTTTTTTTTTAAAAAAAAAACCCCCAAAAAACCCAAAAACCCTTTTTGGGGGGGGGGGCCCCGGGGAAAAAAAATTTTGGGGGGGGAAAAAAAAAAAAGGGGAAAAACCCCCCAAAACCCCCAAAAACCCCTTTTGGGGGGGGCCGGGTTTTTGGGGGGGGGAAAAAAAAAAAACCCCCCCCCCCTTTTTTTTTTTTTCTAAATTTTTTCCCCGGGGAAAATTTTCCCAAGGGTTTTTGGGGGGGTTTGGGGGAAAACCCCCCCCAAAAAAAATTCCCCCCCCACCCCAAAAAAAAACCCTTTTTTTTAAAAAAAAACCCCAAAAAAAAAAAAAAAAATTTTTAAAAAAGGGGAAAACCCCAAAAAATTTAAAAAAAGGGGCCCCCAAAAAAAAAAAAGGGGGGGGGGGGGGGGGGAAAAAAAAACCCCAAAAAACCCCCCCCCCCCCCCCCCCTTTTTTTCCCCAAAAAAAACCCCCCCCCCCTTTCCTACCTTCCCCCTTTTTCCCCCCCCCCCCCCCCCCCCTTCCCCCCCCCCCCTTCCCCCCCACCCCCACCCCCCCCCCTTTTCCCCCCCCCAAAAAATTCCCGCCCCAAACCCCCCCCAAAAATTTTCCCCCTTTTTTAAAAATTTTTAAAAAAAAATTTTTTTTTTTTTTTTCTTTTAAAAAGGAAAATTTTCCTTTTTTTTTTTGGGGGGGTTTTTTTTTTGGGGGGGGGTTTTTTTGGAAGGGGGTTTTGGGGGGAAAAAAAACCCCCCCCCTTAAAAAACCCCCCCTTAAAAAAAAAAAACCCCCCTTTTTTAAAAAAAAAACCCAAATTTCCCAAAAAAAAAAGGGAAAAAGGGGGGGAAAAAATTTTTTTTTTTAAAAGGGGTTTTCCCAAAAAATTTTCCTTTTTTTTTTAAAAAAAAAAAAAAAAAAGGGGAAAAAGTTTCCCCTTTTTTTTTGGAAAAAAAAAAATTTTTAAAAAAAAAAAAGGCCCTTTTTTAAACCCAAAAGGGGTTTTTTTTTTTTTCCCCCCCCCCCAAAAAAATTTCCCTTTTTCCCTTTTTTTTTTTTTTTTGGGGCCCCCCCCTTTTAATTTTAAAATTTTTTTTTTAAAAAAAAAAAAATATTTATATTTTTTTTTTTTTTTTTTTAAAAAAAAAAAAAAAAAAAAATTTTTTTTTTAAAAAAAAAAAAAAAAAAAAAAAATTTTTTTTAAAAAAAAAAAAATTAAAAAAAAAAAATTAAAAAAAAAATTTTTTTTTTAAATTTTTAATTTTTTTATAATTGGTTAAAAAATTTAAATTTTTTTTTTTTAAAAAAAAAAATTTTTTAAAATTTTTTTTTTTTTTTTAAAAATTAAAAAAAAAAATTTTTTAAAATTTTTAAATTAAATTTTATTTTTAAATATTTCCCTATTTTTAAAAAAAATTTTTTTAATTTTTAAAAAAGGGTTTAAATTTTTTTAAAAATTTTTTTTAAAAAAAAAAAAAAAAAAAAAGGGGGGGTTTTTTTTTTTAAAATTTTTTAAAAAAAAAAATTTAATTTTTAAAAAAAAAAAAAAAATAAAAAAAATAAAAATTTAAAAAATTTGGAAAAATTTTAAAAAAAAAAAATTTTTTAAAAAAAAAAAAAATTTAAAAAAAAATTTTTTTATTTTTTTGGGTTTTTTTTAAAAAAAATTTAAATTTTTTAAAAATTTTTTTGGGGGGGAAAAAAAATTTTTTTTTGGGGGTTTTTTTTTAAAAATTTTTTAAAAATTTTTAAAAAAATTTTTTAAAAAATTAAGGGGAAAAATTTTTTTTGGGGGGGGGGGTTTTTTTTTTTTTTTTTTTTTTTTAAAAGGGAAAAAAAAGGGGGGGGGGGGGGAAAAAAAAAAATTTTAAAAAAATTTTTTTTTTTTAAAAAAATTTTTGGGGAAAAAAATTTTAAAAATTTTTTTTTTAAAATTTTAAAATTTTAAAAAAAAAATTTTTTTTTTTTTAAAAAAATTTTTTTTTAAAAAAATTTTAAATTTTTTTTTAAAAAAAAAAATTTTGGGGTTTTTTTTAAAAAAAAAAAAATTTTTTTTTTGGGGTTTTTTTTAAAAAAAAAAAAAAAAATTTAATTTTTTTTTAAAATTTTAAAAAATTTTTTTAAAATTTTTTTTTAAAATAAAAAATTTTAAAATTTAGGAAATTTTAATTAAAAAAAATTTTAAAAAAAAAAATTTTTTTTTTTTTAAAATTTAAATTTTTTTAAAAAAAAATTTTTTTTTTAAAAAAAATTTTTTTTTTTTAAAAAAAATTTTATTTTTTAAAAAAAAAAAAATTTTTTAAAGGAAAAAATTTTTTAAAAAAAAAGGGGTTTAAAAAAAATTTTTTTTTTTTTTTAAAAATAAAAAATTTTTTTTTTGGGGTTTTTTTTTTTAAAAAAAAAAAAAAAATTTTTTTTTTCCCCCCCCAAAAAAAATTAAAAAATTTTAAAAAATTTTTTTTTTAAAAAAAATTTTAAACAAAATTTTTTAAAAAAAAAAAAATTTAAAAAAAAAAAAATATTTTTTTTTTTTTTAAAAAAAAATTTTTTTTTTAAAAAAAAAAAATTTTTTTTTTAATTTAAAAAAAAAAATTTAAATTTTTTAAAATTTTTTTTTTTGGGTTTTTTTTTTAAAAAATTTTTTTTTCCCCTTTTTTTTTTTTTTGGGTTTTTTTTTTTTGGGGGTTTTTTTTTAAAAAAAATTTTAAAAGGGGGGTTTTTTTTTTTTTTTTTTTTTTTTGGAAAAATTTAAAATTTTTTTGGGGGGGGAAAAATTTTTAAAAAAAAAAAATTTTTTAAAAAATTAAAAAAATTTTTTTTTTAAAAAAATTTTTAAAAAAAAAATTTTAAAAAAATTTTTTTTTAAAAAAAATTTTTTTTTTTTAAAAAAAAAAGGAAAAAAAAAAATTTTTTTAAAATTTTAATTTTTAAAAAAAAAGGGGGGGGGAAAAAATTTTTCCCTTTGGGGGTTTTTTTTTTAAAAATTTTTTTTAAAAAAAAAATTAAAAAAAAAAAAAATTAAAATTTAAAAAAAAAAAAATTAAATTTTTTATAAAATTTTAAAAAATTTTTTTTTTTAAAAAAAAAATAATTTAAAAAAAAAATTTTTTTTTTTTAAAAATTAAAAAAAAAATATAAAAAATAAATTTTTTTTATAAAAAAAATTTTTTTTTAAAAAAAAATTTTTTTTTTTTTTTTTTTTTTAAAAAAAATTTTTGGGGTTTTTTTTTTTTTTTTTTAAAAAATTTTTTTTTTTTTTAAATTTTAAAAAAATTTTTTTAAAAAAATTAAAAAAAAAATTTTTAAAAAAAAAAAAAATTTAAAAAAAAATTTTTTGGGGGTTTTTGGAAAAAAAAAAAAAAAACCCCCAAATTTGGGGGGGGGGAAAAAGGGGGTTTTCCCTTTTAAAAAAATTTTGGGTTTAAAATTGGGGGGGGGCCATTTTAAACCGCCCCAAAAAAAAAAATTTTTTTTTTCCCCCCCCGGGGGCCCCCCAAAAATTTTTTTTTTTAAATTTTTTCCCCCCCCTTTTTCCCCCCCCCTTTTTTTTTTGGGTTTTTTCCCCCCCCAAAAAAAAATTTCCCCAAAAAAACCTTTTTTAAAAAAAATTTTTTTTGGGGCCCCCTTTTAAAAGGGGGGGGTTTTTTTTTTTCCCCCCCAAAAAATTTTTTTAAAAAAAGGGTTTTCCCCCAAAAAAAAAAATTTTAAAAAAAAAAAAGGGGGAAAAATTTTTTTTTTAAAAAAAAAAAAAAAATTAAAAATAATAAAAATTTTTTTTTTTTTTAATTTAAAAATTTTTTTAAAAAAAAAAAAATAAAAATTTTTTTTTTAAAATTTCCCCTTTTTTTTTTTTAATTTTTTTTTTAAAAAAAAATTTTTTTTTAAAAAAAAAAAAAAAAAAAAAAATTAATTTTTAAAAAATTTTTTAAATTTTTTTAATTTAAAAAAAAAAAAATTTTTTAAAAAAAAAAGGGGGGGTTTTTTTTTTAAATTTTTCCCCCCCAAACCCCTTTTTTTTTTTCCTTTTTTTTCCCCAAAATTTTCCTTTTTTTAAAAATTTTTAAAAAAAAGGGGGGGGTTTTTTTTTTCCCGTTTGGGGGCCCTTTTTGGGGGGGGGGGCTTTTTTGGGGGGGGGCCCCCCCCAAAATTTTTTCCCCAAAAAAAAAACCCCCCCCTTTAAAAAAACCCCCAAACCGGGGGTTTCCCGTCCCTTTTAAAAAAAAAAAATTTTTTTTGGGAAAAAAATAACCCCCAAAAAAAAAAATTTAAAAAAACCCAAAAAAAATTTTTCCCCTTTTTGTTTTAAAATTTTAAAAAAAAAAAAATTTTTTTAAAAAAATTTCCTTAAAAAAAAATTTTTTTTTAATAACCCCAAAAAAAATTTTTTTTTTTCCCCAAAAAAATTTTAAAAATTTTAAAAAAAAAACCCCAAAAAATTAATTTTTTTAAAAATTTTTTTTTTTTTTTAAAAAAAAAATAAAAAATAAATTTTTTTTTTTTTTAAAAAATTTTTAAAAAAAAATTTTTAAAAAAAAATTTTTTTAAAATTTTTTAAAAAAAATTTTTTTTTTTTTTAAAATTTAAAAAATTCCCTCCAAAAACCCCCCAAAAAAAATTTTTGGGGGTGGTTTTTTTAAAAAAACCCTTTTTTTTTAAAGGGGGGGGGAAAAAAAATTTTTTTGGTTTTGGGGGTTTTGGGCCTTTTTTTTAAAAATTTTTTTAACCCCCGGGGAAAAAATTTTTTTTTCCCTTTTTGGGGGGTTTTTTGGTTTTTTTTTTTCCCCCCAAAATTTAAAGAAAGGGGGGGCCCCCCCGGGGGGTTTTTAAAAAAAAACCCCCAAAAGGGAGGGAAAAAAAAAATTTTTTTTTTTTTAAAAAAAAATTTTTTTTTAAAAAAAAAAAATTTTAAAAAAAAAGGGGGGTTTTTAAAAAAAAAAATTTTTCCCCCCAAAAAAGGGAAAAAAGGGGAAAACCCCCAAAAAAACCCCCCCCCCCGGGAAAAAAGGGGGCCCCCGGGAAAAGGGCCCCCGGGCCCGGGGTTGGGGGTTTTGGGGGAAAAAAACCCCCCCCAAACCCCCAAATTTTCCCCCCTTTTTAAAAAGGCCCCCAAAAAAAAAAAAAAAAAAAAAAAAAATTTTTTTAGGGAAAATTTTTTTTGCCCCCGGGTAATTTCCCCCCCCCCAAAAACCCCTTTAAAAAAATTTTTTTGGGTTTTAAAAAACCCCCAAAAAAAAATTTAAGGTTTGGGGGGGAAAAAAAAAAAAAAACCCCCCCCCCCCCTATATATATATTTTTTTTTTTTTTTTAAATTACAGTAAAATTATCCATCAACCACCCCCAAACCACTAATAATAGCAAAGTGGTGGTTTGTTTCCCCCCCCCCGGGTGAGGGAGTATTTCCGTATCAAGGGGGTGCGAGGAGTATATAATAGTTTAATGGAATGGGTATTAATTAGGTCTTAAGTAAATGATAAGTACTGGGCTATTATATATGAACTTTCCCTGGGCTTTAAACCCATATGCATCTTAATAATTAGCACTTGGTTATAAGCGCGGCATTGCTTGCCCTTAGATTCGCCACGAGATTGACAATTAGGGGATTTGTGACCGGTCGCTGCCGCTGCTAAAGACAGTACCATTCAGCCCTCCGGAGAGTAGCATCTCTCTTAATCTTATTGATACATGCAGAATTGTATAGTGTCTTTGACATAAGGTTAAAAACAATAGGACTGTTAAAACAAACAGGATATATTCGCGCCGTGAAAACTGGGTTATAAAAACCAGCTGACCCCATATCAAAACCACCCTTCCGCCTCACGCCGCTGTCATTGGGCCTGATCCCCCGGACCACTTCGAATAACAAGACATTGCAGTATTGATAAGCCTACAAACAATTCACACCTACTATCCACCGATAAGCATCCTAGTTTGTTGACTAGTTGCTGTATTGTGTCGGGATGAGATAGACAATGGATTTCTATAGGTAAGAACTCAAATTAAATCTATGTTTGTGACATAAATTTCCACATTGGTGCCCCGAGTGAGGAATATTGGTGTACATGTGGTTCAAAGTGGTCATTGTGAGGCGTAGTTATGAGCCTATCAAAAAACCGCTGGTTATGAGGGGCGGGGGTTTGAGATGTTTCGCGGCGTCAGGAACGATAAAACAGCCGGTCAACTACCATTCGCCAGGAAGTAGATAACATCAGAGGATACGTAGTTAGTTGTGGTGGTTGAAATTATATACGCCTGGCTTCGTGTCTTGACAGACCGAGCAGGCACTACCACCACTAAATATGTAATAATTAATTATCAACTAACAATTATCTTAGTGCCGTAATCTTGCATTTAATATTATATTTGACTCAGTTATTAACTAAATCATGGCGAAATTAGCTAAGCATTCATTATCGGCAAAATTAGCAATGCTCACACGAATATATAATTAGTGTGAGGACGCAATTAACTCAATTCCTATTGATTAATTTAAAGACAGGTTCTTAAATGAGCAATGGGAAAAATATGAAGAGGCTTACTTCCTATATGAAGTTCAATTAAGACAAGCTGGGGATAAAGAAATGATTCACCAATGTGTGATCAATTATGAACAAGAGTGTCAAAGATATTTCGATAAAGTAATTGAATATGAGGAATTACTAGCGTGTGCTCATATTCCATCAACAGCTAAAGCTTCTTTAACCCAACATTTGCAAGGTATTGAGCAGGAACCCCCCCACAGGGAGATCACGATTGTTACACCTAATGGTAATCAGCTATATCAGCCACCCTTAGAGTTTAAAGATCCCTCGGTAGTGGGTATTTATCCTGCGCCTGTTAAAATTACGCAAATCAAACAGCCTGTAATTAAGATTCTCCGTGAACTCAGACCTCCGTGAGAGTAACATCTCTCTTTAATCTTATCTGATTACATTGATAAAAATTGTATATAGACTCTTTGTACACATAGTGCTAAAAAACAATAGGACGTGTTAAAAATCAACACAGTGATATATCTCGTCGCGTCGTGGATAACTGGGTTATGAAAACCCAGCTGACGCCCATATCAAAACACGCCGCTTCCGCCCTTCACCGCCGCCTTTCACCTGCGGCCTCGATCACGCTGAACACTTCAAATAATAAGACATTGCAGTATTGATAAGCCTACAAACAATTCACCCCTACTCTGCACCGATAAGTATCCTAGTTAGTTGACTAGTTGGGGTATTGTGTCGGGATGAGATAGGCAATGGGTTTCTATAGGTAAAAACTCAAATTAAATATATGTTTGTGACATAAATTTCCACATTGGTGCCACGAGTGAGGAATATTGGTGTACAAGTGGTTCAAAGTGGTCATTGTGAGGCGTAATTATGAGCCTATCACAACCGTGGTTATGAGGAGCGGAGGTGAGGGTTTCGCGGCTTTAGGAAAAGATTAAACAGCCGGTCAACTACCATACGCCAGGTAGTAGATAACATCAGAGGTTACGTAGCTAGTTGTGGTGGTTGAAATCATATACGCCTGGCTTCGTGTCCAGACAGAGCGAGCAGGCACTACCGTCACTTAGGATATAATAAGTAATTATCAACTAACAATTATTTTAGTGACGTAATCTTGCATTTAATATTTTATTGGACTCAGTTACTAACTAAATCATGGCGAAAATAGCTAAGCATTCATTATCGGCTGAATTAGCAATGCTCACATGAATATATAATAAGTGTGAGGACGCAATTAAGTCAATTCCTATTGATTATATTAATTTAAAGACAGGTCTACCATTGTTAAATGAGCAATGGGAAAATTTGAGGAGGCTTACTTCCTATATGAAGTGTTATTAAGACAAGCTGGGGATAAATAAATGATTCACCAAAGTGTGATCATTTATGAACAGCAGTGTCAAAGATATCTGGATAAAGTAATTGAATATGAGGGATTACTGGAGTGTGCTCATATTCCATCAACAGCTAAAGCTTCTTTAACCCAAAATTTGCAAGGTATTGAGCAGAAACCCCCACATGGAGATCACGATTGGGTTTCACCTATGGTAATCAGCTATATCAGCCACCTTAGAGTTTAAAGATCCCTCGTTAGTGGGTATTTATCCAGGCCTGTTAAAGTTACGCAAATCAAACAGCCTGTAATTAAGATTCAAACTTCTCAGCCTACCAGTAAACCACTAAGACCTACTCAAATAAAAGATACTATCCCTAAATCCAGGGCTACTTATTGTGAAGTACGAATAATAAATTGTGTCTTATGTGAGGGGCAACATCCACCCTCCACATGTAATATCTATTCAGATTGTTCCACGAGAGTTGAAAGGTTAATGAGCCTTGGTAATTGCCTAACCTGTCTCCGTGGTAAACATGCTTCAAATGCATGCCCTATAAACTTAAAAACTTGTAGGAAATGTAAACAATCTATTCATAACATCGCTCTTTGTCCTAACAGTGATATAAACTCAGATCCTATAGTAGTTAAAATGGTAGTCACTAATATGAGTAGTTCAGCAGCTGTTCCTACTGCAGAATTGAAGGTGAGCCACAATGGTAATTCAGTCATTGTAAAGACAATGTTTGACAGTGGTGCACAAAGATCCTTCATAAGTAGTGAGATTGTTGAATTATTACAACTACCCATAATTAATAAAGTGAATTTAGCCATATCAGGTTTTCTTGCCAATAAAGAGGCTCAAAACTTTGACATATTTCAACCCCAAGTCCAATTAGGAAAATATAAATGTACGGTAGCTGCTGTAGTAAATAATATTGGTATTAGTTTAACTGTTAATGGACTAAAAGACACAGCTGAAATGCTGGGGGATAATGGTGTTAAACTAGTTAGTAATACCTTCGAGGACGTTGATGGTCCATTCCATCTAATAATAGGTGCTGATTATTTTGGGCGTTACCTAAGGAAGGTCATCAAAAGACATAACGTCTCTATGCTCACCAGTGTTGGTGGTAAGGTAATAATGGGACCCATCCCACATACTCACCAAGCCGAGCAAGAGAAGAGTATTCCTAGTCATGCACAACCCCTATTTATTACCAGAATTGGAACCACTTTCTTGCACACACCAATAAGTAAGGTATTAGAGGAAAGTGATATTCCAGTTCATAATGAATATATTGCCACTAATGAAAATCCTAATAATAATATGTCGCAAGGAAATACTACCCTCAAATTTAACAAAAGATTATGGTTTAAAGGCCCTACCTGGCTGAATGAATGTAATAATATGCCTAAAAAGTTTTCCACTCAGTCAGACATATTGAAAATATTTAAAAAGGATCCTTAATCGATCCCCGATCCTGGAAGAGGCATAGAAAGGTTTTCCTTACTGAGGGAAAATTTAAATTTAAAACTACTAATTTAGTCTTCAAATCATTAAAAGGGGTAGCTCTGACTCTTGAAGTTTTAGGTCTGAACAATACAAAAACAGGTATTTCCTGAGGAAATATCAGCTCTTGGCCTCAGTCAGCCCCATAGGAACAAATTGACCAATCATTAGGTCTGTACCTAGATCATGAGGGTATTAGTAGGTCTAGAACCTCAATTCCGTGACTATTATCTGGCTAAGATGTTTTGACAATTGATTTGACTTCTTTGGAAGTTTTATAAAAAAAACTGCCCCCCGGTCCCTCCCAAAAATCCTGGCATTTTTTTTGCATGAAAAATTTACTTTTTAACCGGAGCACCTAGATTCAGGTATGAATACATTTTTCTGGGTTAATTGACCATGAGGATTCCAATTCTGACATCAGTTTGCTGTTTTTACATCATTTTGACCCTAAAATCCATGATGGCCACAATTCGGTGGAGCAAAAAACTAAATTTTTGAAAAGGATTGGAAGATATGTGGTTTGGGTCTGCCACTCATACATTTATACAGTTATAAAATATGTGATAAAAGTAATGAAAGAAATTATTGTATACTGAAAATTGTATTTTTGGCAATTAAATGACACCATAACAAAACTAAACCACATAAAAACTCACCATTTGTCTTTTCGTGTTATGCTGCACATTATTATGACATTAAGACGCATGATCAGTCCGAATCAGAGCATTCTGAATCATCATCTTCCGATGAGTCCCCCTTCTTCCCTTATACATCATCGTCTTTCCCATCATCAAAGTCACTCTCATCTTCCTCACTTGCTTCAGCTGGGCTTGGTGCAGGTAGATGCTTTGGAAGAGCAGGTTGAGTGTGGCGGACAGGCCGACAGCGACCATCCACCAGTTCCCAGATATATCCGATTGGTGAGGGGTGGTGTTTCAAGGAGGGATGCCGCACAAGATATGCCAAGTAGTTTGCACGAAGGCAGTGTTGGCGTAGGCTATCTGCATCTGGAGTGAGACGTAAGAATGACTTGTTCTTCATGCTCTTCCACTTTTTGGCGCGGGCCTCAGCCATGATCTTACTCTTGTGGTCGCCGTAGATGACATGTCGTGTGAACTGGAAGAGATCCTCTACCACCTCCTCATCAAGGTCAAGGCTATCTCCGCACCGTGAGAGCTGTCGTTGTGCCACAGGGCTCTTCATCACCTGGTCATACACCGACTTCTTACTCTTGCCATAAAAGCTTGAGTTGGCATCACATCCTGTCATACAGTGCTGTTGCACAATACAGCTGCCCATCTCATCTGTCACCAGGCCACTGCAGATGATACTGCATACTAATAATTAATTATCAATTAACAATTATTTTTGTGACGTAATGCTGCTTTTAATATTTTATTTGACTCAGTTATTAACTAATTTTCATGGCGAAATTAGCTAAGCATTCATTATTATCGGCTAAATTAGCAATGCTCACACGTATATTTAATACGTGTGAGGACGCAATTAAGTCAATTCCTATTGATTATATTAATTTAAAGACAGGTCTACCACTGTTAAATGAGCAATGGGAAAAATATGAGGAGGCCTACTTCCTATATGAAGTTCAGTTAAGACAAGCTGGGGATATAGAAATGATTCACCAATGTGTGATCAATTATGAACAAAATGTCAAAGATAAAGTAATGTATTACTTTATGTATGTGAGGGATTACTGGAGTGTGCTCATATTCCATCAACATCTAAAGCTTCTTTAACCCAAAATTTCCAAGGTATTGAGCAGGAACCCCCCCACAGAGAGATCACGATTGTTACACGTAATGGTAGTCAGCTATATCAGCCACCCTTAGAGTTTAAAGATCCCTCGTTAGTGGGTATTTATCCTGCGCCTGTTAAAGTTACGCAAATCAAACAGCATATACATATATATATATATAATATATATATAATATATATATATATATATATATATTATATATATATATATATATATATATATATATATATATATATATATATATAAATATATATATATATATATATATATATATATATATATATATATATATATATATTGTGACGAAAATTCATGTCTCCAGCGTGTTTTGAGGTGGTCAAGATGGCTGGGGCAGAGCGTAGCTCCGCCCCCTCTGGTAGGAAGCAGAGGGTAGTGACTAGTGGGTTGCCAGGTACGCGCGTTGACGCACGCCGCCAGATAGGTCACCCATATAAAAAAGGTCATGACCTCGCCTCGTCCTCCACTCCAAACATCCCACTCGTATAGTGTTGTGTGAGGAGCCGCTGTGTCGGGCGTGGGCGTCACGTGGGAGGTTTGTACGTCCTTCTATCCCTCGATACCTGGTATTGTGAGTATCTTGTGAAGCTTTTAAGCATTATCAGTTCACCGATGTCGAGTTGGCTGTATTTACGGGAAGTGAGAGTAGGTGGGAAGTATTGTGTGTGTCTAGGTTGAGGCTCAGATGAAGCGCTCTTTAGGTGTTTGTGTGTGTGAGGCTCAGTAGAAGCTCTCTTGTTATTGTGTTAGAGGCTCAGTCGTAGCGCTCTTTGTTATGGTGACGGTGAGACTCAGTAGAAGTGCTCTTTTGTCATGGTGTGTTAGAGGCTCAGTCGAAGCGCTCTTTGTTATGGTGACGGTGAGGCTCAGTAGAAAATCTCTTAAGGTGGTGGTGTGTTAGACACTGGAGGTTAAAGAGAGAGGGAAAGTGAGAGTGGGTGAGACTTGGAAACGTTGCGCTGGTATCCATATCTGTGAATCTTCTGTGGCGTATATTCAAGTGTTTATCTGATGTTGTACCAAGCAAGGAATTGGAGTTAAGCGTGCTAATAATATAAGGATTTCATATGTTGACCTTGTTTTGAATATCCTGAAATAACTTAACTAGACCCACGTGTCCCTGAAGCATGGCCTGGGGTGGCGACCTCGTGTCACCGATCGTGACATATTAATTGGCGACCTCGCCAGGATACCTAGTGTAAAGACGTAGCCAGATCTTACCCTCCATTTATTATTGTTTCTGAGTGTAATAATGCACGTGACGAATGATGAGGATGTTTCCCGCTTCTGTGAGGCAAGGCCCGGAGTGTGAGAACTACAGGCTCGCAGTGTGCATGAGCTTATTGGGCAGTCATTTGGAGGAAATTGTGATGTCAGTGCTAGTAAGGCAGAATTAGTAACTCTGATCATGTCTAGCTTGTACCCTGAAGGTGAGTGAAGTCGCTCCGCTTCCCCTGAGCCACGTGTAATTGAGTTGCAGCTTCAATTAGAGATCGCTAAGGTTAGGCTTGAACAGGCTAAAGTAGAGACAGAGCGAGTCCGTATAGAAGCTCAGGCGCAGCCGAGCTTATCAGGGGCCGTCGCCTGTGACGCGGTAGAAAGGTTTGATGTTACTCGCTATTTGCGAATGGTGCACTTGTTCGCTGAAGACAATATAGAAGTATATTTCCAGTCATTTGAAAAGGTAGCTAATGGCATATCCTAACCAAAGAAATATTGGCCAATCCTTTTGCAAAGTCTATTGAAAGGGAGAGCCCAGAGTGTGTATGCCGCCCTTTCTGAAGGGCAGGCTAATGAATATGATGTTTTGAAAAGTGCAATTCTCCAGGCCTATGAATGTGTTCCCGAAGTGTACCGCCAGAGATTTCGTGCTCTCCGTAAATCAGCCAACCAGACTCATGTAGAATTTGCCAGAGTTTTGAAAGATAGTTTACATCAGTGGTTAAGAGCAGAAAAGGTGTCAGACTTGACCAGTTAAGTGAACTAATATTGCTTGAAAAATTCAGAGTGAGTGTCTCGAAGGAGGCCTCGATGTATCTTCATGAGAAAGGTGTTAAACGTGTGGAGGATGCCGCGGTGCTGGCGGAAAATTTTACTTTGTTTCATCGAGGCCCGTTGGAGACGCCCTCTCTCTTTACAAGGGGGAGGAAGGAGGAACGTCCGCATGTCGAGAGATTTGTACCTGCGAGAGATGTCCCTCGGGTCCCTCCTACTTATGGCAGAGTTAATAACCGGGCCGTACCCTACGTGCCTTTCAGATCACGTGTGGAGTGCCACTACTGTGGCTACACGGGACACCTCGCAGCAGAATTGCTGGAGAAAGGCGAAAGATGTGGCAGCCTTTAAACCTGTGTGTGTAGCACCCGCGAGCCAGGAGCCAGCATGTGATGTAGTGATGGTGAAGGGGACGAGTGTTGCTCAAGGCATTGATGATCCGGTTAGGCCGGTTAATTTGATTTCCACCCTCAGTGAAGACACGCGCGTTGAGAGTGTCGTGAAGGGCGCTGTGCTATCAGAAGGTTCAGTACTTGAGGGCCCTGAGAAGGACCCAACTCTTATCACATACCAAGCGTTTTTGTCCCAAGATTCTGTGAGCTCCCAGGGGGGGGGAGGAGCAGAACTTACCATTTTAAGGGATTCAGGGGCGTTGCAATCCCTTATGCTTGCAAGTCTTGTCCCCGTGGAGGAAACGGGTAAAAGAGTAGCTATCAGGTCACTGTGTGGATTTAAGTCAGTGCCGCTCGCTGAAGTGTAGTTGACCTGTGGGCTAGTTGATGGGCCCGTGTTAGTAGGGCTGGTTGGTCAGCTTCCTGTGACTGGTGTGGATTTCGTGCTGGGGAACGATTTGGCCGGCGGGAAGATGAGCCCGCCTGCCCTGTCTGAAAAGCCTGGCCTGATTGCACCCAGTGATGTGAGTAAGCTTGAGCGAGAGGAGCCTCAACTGTTTCCTGTGTTGTTGTTGTTGTTTCTTCGGGGGGATGATCCCCCGTGGGCTATATGTGGCCCACCTCTTGATTCAGTCGTGGTTTCAGTTTGCCATGGACGCGTGTAAAGCCAACAATCACCTTAGGGGCACTCCGCGGTGTCGGTGGTAATTTTGATGAAATTGGAAAGTAGTGAAAATAAGTCAGAGTGTAAAAGTTTTATTTTTTTTGTTTTTTTTATTATTTACCATAGAGTGGATGGATTAAGAAGTACTCCGTAGAGTGGAGGGACCTACAGCTTAGCGTGGATTCCGAACCACGGACAGTGGGAGGAAGGCGAGCGGAACGGAGTGGATTGTAGTAGTAACAGGTACATAGCAGTAAATAAAGGTGGTAGGGTACCTCCGTAGAGCAGAGGGGTCATTGGATTTTATGTGGACTCGTCCGAACCACGGTGAGAGGGGAGTGGGAGATAAATGAACACAAACAAAAACTGAATATAAATGATACATGCATAAGGTGATTGAATGAGTTAACGCTAGTAAAAACATGCACACACATACACATGCAAAGGAAACAAGAGGTAACGGAGTTAACGCTAGTAAAAACATGCACACACATACACATGCAGAGGAAACAAAGAGTAACGGAGGTTTGGAGAGTTGAAAGTGACACAGTATTATAAAGGCGAAGGTTCCTCCGGCGGATAGCAGAGGGGTCATTTCTACGATGTGGACTCATCCGAACCACGGCTAGATAGTGGATAAAAAAAAAAAAAAAAAAAAAAAAAACGGGAGCTACCTAAGTAGACTTAATATGTAATAGCTAATCAATACGTAAACATGCACATGCAAGGAAGACAAGAGAACTGAGGGGAATTGCATTTGTGACAGTGTCAAAGTAGGGTAAAGCAAAGGTTCCTCCGTATAGCAGAGGGGTCCCTTTCAGTGATGTAGACTCATCCGAACCACGGCTAGATAGTGGGAATACAAAAAAAAGTCCTANCCAAATGGCAAGCCCTGACGCCCACACCGTGACCCTGAGTTGACACAGATAAGGGAAGTTTGTAATGGGTATCATGATTGGGTTGGGGTAAAGAGAGATGACCACAAGTTGAGATGTAAGTTAGTGGGAAAACTTAACACCAGTGCTAACGGTGCGCCCCTCGTCCTCACTGCTCCTTTTGATGAGCCATTTGAGAGTGTTAGGAGATATGATGGGACCCCCTCGAGGGCGTCCACAGTTTATTGTTATCTCTTAACCATGTTGGTCATGGTAACGAGGTATTTTGAGGCGGTGGCCTTTTGTGACACCCACTCCATAAGTATAGTGGGTGCCTTGCTAAGGTTTTTCACTCATTTTGTAATATATGGGGTTTTGACAGGAGTGGTGAGCTTGGTAATCACCCCAGACCATAGGGAAATTCAGAGTTTGGATAAAATGTATATGTTTATGTTAAATGAGTATTTCCCCAGAGAGCTACAGCCACCAGCGGATCGAGTGGCCTTGTGTGTGGCGCCACAGAGGGATGTCGGCGCTGAGGTTAAGGTAGAGCTCTCGTACCTGCTGGAGCAAGGTTGGGTTGGGTACGGGAGAGACATATGGAAGTATCAGTATGTGAACGACAGAAAAAAGACGGTGTGGCACGTAAGGTGGAAGTGGAGTTGTGCAGAATGATGAGTGATCTCCCAGATAATGTCTCTGGTTGCTTAGTGAGTGTATATTGATGATGATTATATTTAGTGAGATGTGGAGTGAACCTTTAGAGTGAGTAAAATAAGGTTGTTGTGGTATAATGTTAAGTTATTTTTTCTCGTACGAAAATTCTCACTACGAGAATTGTCTATTTTGACGGGGGAAGGTGTGACGAAAATTCATATCTCCCGCGTGTTTTGAGGTGGTCAAGATGGCTGGGGCAGAGCATAGCTCCGCCCCTTTTGGTAGGAAGCATGGTGTGTCGAGGGGTTGCCACACGCAGCTAGATAGGTCATCCATATAAAAGAGGTCGTGACCTCGCATCACCCTCCACTCCAAGCACCCACTCGTATAGTGTTGTGTGAAGAGCCGCTGTGTCGGGCGTGGGCACCACGTGGGAGGCTGTGTGAGTCCTCCTTCTAACCCTTGATATGAGGGTATTGTGAGTATCTTGTGAAGTGTTTTTAATCATTATTAGTTCACGGATGTAGGGTTGGCTCTATTTACGGAAAGTGAGAGTAGGAGGGAAGTATTGTGTGTGTCTAGGATGAGGCTCAGTAGAAGCGCTCTTTGGTGATTGTGATGGTAACGTTCAGTTGAAGCGTTCTGTGT
>JACEEZ010001567.1:107032-119532 GCA_016584305.1 Chionoecetes opilio | reverse complement strand
CTTCTTGTTCCAGCCCATTCACTTGGTGACGGAAGCTCTGGAGCGGGGTCCTCATTTGGGCCCAACAGTGACCAGCCTGTAAAAAGCTCTCTTGGTGTGTTGGATGAGTGCGCCCGTGTAGGAGGCAGACCATCAATAGCTCTGCCTTTCTTGGTGAACAGCTGTTTCCTTCCCCGGTTCACACCCTCCTCTGTGCTGGTGCGATCTACAGCAGGACCACAATCGCTCCAGTGGTTGCATCCACTCGTCAATGGCACGTGGGTCTGGCAATGGCACCCAAGGCGCAGAATGCTGGTGTGACGTCTCCATAGGTGGTCCAGGTGTCCCATGCAGTCTTCTTGCCCCTGGCCGCCAAAACAGGGCACCGTGTCACATCCAGTGAAAGGCCCTGGAACATCGGGAAGGGCCCCAAAATCGGTCAGGACCAAAAGCTTTGGCGATCTCATGAGCACGATGAACCCGAAGCTCTTCCAGCTCCAAAGGAATCCACAGTTCAGAGATGTTAAGGCGATTGGCTGATGCTATGGCCAGGACTTCCACTCTGTATCAACTGTGCGTATTGACACTTTTTCTGTACCCCTGTTGTACGGCCCCCCTGTAGGTGCAGGAGGATAAGAGTGTCAGCCTCCTCATGCGTGCATGGCGCTAGAGCTGACACGTCCTGGCGATTGGAGCAAAGAACCCATGCCTTGTGTGGTGATGAGATGTTTGTTGGGGTCAATGTCTGCCACGTTAGAAGCCAGGAAGGAGAACAGCTCCGTCTTGTTGTCGTTGATGCGGAAAACTCTTGCCAGTTTTTCCCGGAACTGCACTTGATGGCTCGACTCGTCTCCTAACTCCCTTTCCCCTCTTGCTGCGTGTGCCGCCTTCAAGCTGTCTTTCCATGTACAGATCCCAACAATGTCTGTCTGTCTACATGCTGAAGCTGGGATGTGACATACGGCACGAAGGCATCATTTGGGATACCTTGGAATGTCCTTTGCAGTCCCTGGTCGCAGCATGTTGATGATGGCAGCACCATCCAGGATGTTGACCTGTACTCTGGGGGTGGAGAGATCCTCTTTCACTGAAACAAGGTTTTTCAGGCAGGGCATCAAGTCAGACTTGATTCCAGTTCTCAGGCCACCCATCTGAGACAGAGACGGTGGACAGGCCTGGTTTTCGTGCTGAAAGAAGTCGTCCAAATCACCATGGCGTATCTGGGAGGCAATGTACAGCCTGGAGAAGAGCGAACAGTCGTTCTTCAGGGATGACATCTGTAGCTGTTTCCTTGACTTCTCTCTGACTGGTGGGCGGCTGAAAAGATGGAGGTTGTTCCGCTTGATGGGATCTGTGATAGGCACTGTCTGGTTCACAAGTCTCTCTTCAACATATGTCTCATACTGCTCGAGTCCAAGTTTTTCCATCTGCCGCACTGTGTCTGCCACTGCTGTGTCCACAACGTCTCTGCTGTTCAGGACAAGGAGATCACTGCTGTATTCAGCGAACGGGTTCCCCATCTCTTCCATGGCTCGGCTCAGTGATCGCACATCTTGTGCAAATGCCATCTGTGCATGTCTCTTCTGTTCATGGTGACGTCCATCTGTGTCCTGCCTCTTCTCGGTTGATCCCTCGAATTCCTGAATTAAACGAGCCATCTCGGGACCAGATATCATCCAGCGACGAAGAGCTGCAGGGTTCTCCGTCAGGCCCACAGCACCGCCGTCTCCCTTCACGGAAGCATTGTTCTGCTCATGGGCCTGGTCAATAGCAACAGCAGAGAATGCACGCTTTGACTTCTTGACGACAAAATTCCCCTTCAGAAACTCAGCATAGACATCGGGATGGAGCTGCTTCAGTGACACTATGTCTCGCAGGTGGATCGGCACCCATCTCGAGTAGTGTGTATGGTCCAGGGCGAAGAACCAAGAGACGATCTTAGACAGGGCCTCTATGTAGAGCAGGAAGTCGGCCTCACGTATCGCTCTCACGTATACGGATCTCACGTATTGAGAGAGAAAAAAAAAGTAGAGGAAAAACATAAAAGAGTGCACAGAGCACCATTGCTATGGCGGATACAACATTCGAGAAGATATTTTGGCAGCCATTTTGTAAAATGGCAGGCACTCCACTCATGGAATGAATCTGGAATGGCCCTATAGCCAAATATCTTCCCAAGCACCTTTTTTAATTGTCTGCCAAATTTCATGCTTGTTTCACCAAACCCACAATTCTTGCAAATGTTTCACCTATCTGCAGTACTATAAATACTTTGTCCCGATAATTGACCCGCTAACTAGTAATGAATACACAATTAAGAACTCTTTTGATTTTGCACATGAATTAAAAACAATTAACATAAACAATGCGGTAATGGCTAGTTTTGACATCCAATCACTATTTACAAATATTCCATTAGATGAGACTATTGAAATAATCACTAATATTTTATTTCATAATGTTACCACTTTTCTTAACTACACAAAAAAACAATTCTCTGATTTATTAACTCTAGCTATAAAAGACTCTCCATTCATATTTAACAAAAAACTTTATGTCCAAACTGATGGGGTTTCCATGGGGTCCTGTTTAGGTCTTTCATTTGCCAATGCCTTTTTATGTCACCATGAACAAATTTGGCTGTCTGATTGTCCTAAGCTTTTTAAACCTTTTTATTATAAACGCTACGTGGATGACACTTTTTTACTTTTTAAAAATACCGAACATATTCCCTTATTTCTGAACTACCTTAATTCTAAGCACCCAAATATTAAGTTCACATATGAAGTTGAAAACCAATGATCACTACCATTTTTAGATATCCGAGTTACCCGTAAAAATAATTATCTTACCACCTCAGTCTACAGAAAACTTACTTATAGGTGTAAGATTTCCAGTTCAGATTTTTAGTATAGGATAGTCCTATAATGTCCATTGTAGAAGAGGGAGATAGTCCTACAAGTTTAGGAACACAATATGTATCATTCATCCCTAACTTTTTTTAAATCAATGCTATTAAGATCTTACTACACAGATGCTACAGTTTCTCTTCCCATTGGTTTCCCTTCGATAATGAAATTAAATTCCTTACTATTTTTTTCCAAAATAATGGCTATCCCCTCAAATTGATTGAAAAAACTATCTCTAAATTCTTAAATGAAAAGTTCAACCCTAAGTCGAACCAACCCGAACCTACATTAGACACACATTATATTAAACTTCCATTTTATGGCCATCTCAGTTATATCATTCGTAACAAACTCAATTATCTACTCAAGTTACACCTTCCTAACTCAAAATTTAAATTTCTTTTTACCAATCTATTTACTTTAAGAACACATTTCAAATATAAAGACCCTATACCTAAAACTCTTATCTCTAATATAATTTATGAATTTAAATGTTCGAGTTGTAACGCTCGATACATCGGCGAAACGTCAAGGAATTTAACCCTTAGGTTCTCTGAAAATAAAGGTATCTCTGCACGTACTGGTCGACCTATCTCTTCTCCTTCACAATCTGCAATTCGCTCACACTCTCATGATCTTGATCAGCCATTCCCAATGAATGACTTTAGAATCCTATCAAAGGCAAAATTCTCTAGTGACACTAAATTATTAGAATCCATACACATCAAGCACTTGTCCCCTGATCTTAATAACCAAGTGACTTCATACCAATTACATATACTCAAATGATTATCACACTGTTTCGATCGTCCGACTCTCGTTTCGATTGCCACATACGAACCGAAATGCTACCTGTAAAACTATTGTTCATTCAGTCCTCTGCCAACCTAGACAGCATACACACCAAGGTATGTTAAGTATAAATTGTGTTTTTAGTTTTTAGATAATATAGGATTATTTTATTGCTTTAAATTTTTTTTTTAGATGTTCGCTTTTAGCAGTTTTAGTATACTAATTTATAAACTATTTTAGCCTGATGATGCCAAGTGCCATTGGCGAAACGTTGCACGCGCATAAAGAACCCCAAGAATGACGAGTGTCTTTGCCACCCTGAAATGTCAACATGTATCGACCTAAGAATACCAACTATATATATATATATCTTTATATATATATATCTTTATATATATATATATATATATATATATATATATATATATATATAATATATATATCTTTATATATATATATATATATATATATATATATATATTATTTATATTTATATATATATATATATATATATATATATATATATATTATATATATATATATATATAATATATATATATCATATATATATATATATATATATATATATATATATTCATATATATCTACATATTTTCTCTCTCTCTCTCTCTCTCTCTCTCTCTCTCTCTCTCTCTCTCTCTCTCTCTCTTTTATATATATATATATATATATATATATATATATATATATTATTATATACTATATACCTATATATATATATATATATTATCTATATATATATATATATATATATATATTATATTATATACTATTATATATATATATATATATATATATTATATACTATATATATATATATATATTTATTACTATATATATATATATTATATACTATATATATTATATAATATATATATTATATATATATATATATATATATATATATATATATATATATATTATATATATATATATATATATCCCTCTTCCCATTCTCTCTTTTTCTATTATATCGCATTTTCTCTCCCAAATTTTATCATTCTCTCTCTCTCTCTCTCTCTCTCTCTCTCTCTCTCTCTCTCTCTCTCTCCTCCTTCTTTCTCTTTCTCTCTCTCTCTCTCTCTCTCTCTGACGATATTCAGATCGAACGCGGTTTGTGTCCGGATCGCTTGGCTACCGATTGATCATGTTGCGGATTGACCACGATGTTATGGCACTTGATATATTATATGTAGTATGAGTATGATGAAACATATATGGTATCAGCATGTATTCATGTTGGAGGTGTATGTACGTGTGTCTGCCTCTTTCAGCAACACATCTGTTATTGTGTTGCTCGGACAGACGCTACTTCTTTGATAATGTTGACATGGACATAATCGTGTTGTCCCGCTGTTGCTTGCATTCGTGAGAATGCATAATCAGTGTTATGTTTGTGCCTGTGGATTAAGAGCCACTTATCTTACCTGATAAGCAATGCACACATGGACAGACACAACTCACGTTGGGTGTGTTTGCGTCATCGCCGTGTGAACAGTGAGGGGACCTTCTCATTCCACGCACTCAGCAGTTCCTGGATAAACAACTGTTTAAGAAAGAAACATTTCCTTTATAAAACGCTGCCGAGAGGCCGGAAAGACAGAAGAGAGGGAGACGCCAGAGCAGGCGCTCCTAAGCTCAAGACTCTATGTGAGTCTTGAGTGTGTACTCACTTGTCAGTGGTACTTGTCACGATATTAACTGTTCGGGCCTGTCTATTAAGACTTGAGCTTCCTTGGCCGTGAGTAAGAACCTGTGACTTTAAATTATAAACATAACCTTATAAGTGTACATATATATATATATATATATATAATATTATATATATATATATATATATATATATAATATATATATATATATATATATATATATATATATATATATATATATATATATTATATATATATATATATATATATAATAATATATATTTATAATAACAGTATTGTCTCACTCGATTCCTTGGCACTTACTTTACTTACCTACAATACCTATACGTTACTTAAATCAGCAAGCCTTACTTAAATCCGCTCGACCTATACTTGCAATTACTACCATATTGATGTATATACCTCTGGGCGTTAAACCTTAATCTGCCTATCAGGAGGGCATCACTTGGCAATCACCCCTACACGTCAGAGACCTGTATCTTACATGGATAGATCCCGTTACCTGTACAAATAACAAGCTTAGAAAAGGGTAACAACGTTACGTGTTAACCAGTGTCCGGGTTGGCCAGTATCCGGATTGACCTGGTATACAATTGGCTTGAGTCTCATATGTCTTGGAACCGAAATGTCAAAGAGATCATTTGACTTAATTACCAATCGCCTCAGTTCCAATAGACTTGCACCCGGCCAGACGTAGGCGTGCCTCAAAGCGCATGATGCGGTCACACGGAGCTTCGCAGATTAAAGTATGGTCAACCTACTGGGGAAGCCTAAATAAGACGCCTCGGCGCAGTGACGTCACGTGGGGGTAAAGAGCCAGGCTCCGACAAGCAAACATCCGCAGTCCAGGTTTGACCGGGGTGATGAGCGGACAGAGATGGTGCGTCCCGCGTTCCGCTGGCCTCCTCCTTCTCATTCTTCTCTTATTCCTCTTCCTCATCCTCCACCAGCACAACCTTCATCTACTTCTCCTCCTACTCCACCACCTCCATTACTCCTACTCCTCCACCATCAGTCCTCCACCTCCAACTAGACTTCCACCTCCCCTTTCTTTTACCCCTCAGGGTGGCATGGTTGGTAGAGTCGTGGACTCGCGTGCAGACACCCTGCATTCGGTCAGAGGTTCGAGTCCACCAAGTTCGTCCTGGCGTGGTGGCGCTTTGTATAGTCAATAACCTTGTAGTTGGTACTTGCAAGGTGTCTAGATAGGATCAAAGTATATATTATCCCCTTTCTTCTTATGTTGCTGCTACTACCACTACTACTACTCTTAATAGTTATCCTTGTGTCACTATCATAATAACATAATCTCCTCTACCACCTCCATTACTCCAACTCCCTCCATCACCACTCCTCCACTTCCAACTAAACTTCCACCTCCACTTTCTCCTGTTGCTGCAACTAGCCGGCCATTACAAGTACTCTTAATAGTTATCCTAGTGCCACTATCATAATCACATAATTCATGAATGATAAATAGGAAGGAATGATGATATAAATAGGTGTATAGTAATAAGATTATGTAAGAAAATAAGATGTACGATGTGACCACCGAACTACTGATGTGTGCGAACTACCACCACCAATTCCTCCTCCTCCTCCTCATCCACCACACCCTCCTCCTCCTCATTCTCAAATTCCTCCTCCTTATCTACAACCACCTACATTTCCTCTTCCTTCTCAACCACCACCACCTCTATCTACTCCTAATCTACCACCTCCACCACACCCTCCTCCTCCTCTACCATCTCCATATTATCCTACTCTTCCTCAACCATTATTACTCTGTCATATATATATACAGAGAGAGAGGAGAGAGAGAGAGAGAGAGAGGAGAGGAGAGAGAGAGAGAGAGAGAGAGAGAAGAGAAGAGAGAGAAAAGAGAGAGAGAGAGAGAGAGGAAGAGAGAGAGAGAGAGAGAGAGAAGAGAGAGAGAGAGAGAGAGAGAGAGAGAGAGAGAGAGAGAGAGAGAGAGAGAGAGAGAGAGAGAGAGAGAGAGAGAGAGAGAGAGAGAGAGAAGAGAGAGAGAGAGAGAGGGGGAGAGAGAGAGAGAGAGAGAGAGAGAGAAGGAGGAGAGAGAGAGAGAGGAGAGAGAGAGAGAGAGAGAGAGAGAGAGGAGAGAGAGAGAGAGAGAGAGAGAGAGAAGAGAGAGAGGAGAGAGAGGAGAGAAGAGAGAGAGGAGAGAGAGAGAGAGAGAGGAGAGAGAGAGAGAGAGAGAGAGAGAGAGAGAGAGAGAGTACACTTGCTACAATAATATTCCTTATAGGGAAATAAGGTCCAGAAAGAGTGATCCAAAATGGATGACTACTAATTTAAAACACAACATTGGAGTAAAAAGAAACATGTATATAAGGTTCAAGGCAGGATTGGTAAACAAAGAACAGTATAACGTGATGACGAGGACAGTGAAGAAATTAACTCGAGTTGCTAAGAACAATTATGAGATTAAGGTAGCAGGACAGGCGAAAAGTGACCCAAAGGGTTTCTATCAGGTATATAAAACCAAGACAAGGGAATTAGTTGGGCCCTTAACCCTCTCACGCACGGTGACGCGATCGCGTCAAAACGGGCCCGTCTGCAATCTGAGCTTTTGACGCGAATTGCGTCAAAAAACAGTTAAAATTCCCCAAAACTAAAGTATTTATCAGAATTGCATCAAAACTTTCTGCGTTAAAGATCCAAGCTAGACCTATAAAATACACTAATTGTCAACTCTCTCGTGTAAGTGGATGTGAAATGATAAGGGTTTGTGTCTCAGTTTCCACTCAGCAGGCAGCCTGTGAGCGCGTATTGTCGTCCCTTTAAAACGTGTCCCGAGCTGGCCATACTGGCCATATGAAACATTATAATGGTAACGTTGGAATCCTCATAAAAATCCGCGTTTATTGGCATATAAACTATAAAAAGTTGACTCAGGAAGTTTCGAGCTACGAAGTGGTGAACATAAGTATTTCTTATTGCTCTTTACTCAATATTTTTTCGGAGTCGGTAAATTCCGCTATTTATTTGCATTTCTTGTTATTTTTTTCTTTCATAAGGCAGAATAATCTCTTGCAAAACCAATGCTATATAATAATGCCAGGAAAAAAGAGTACACGTTGGTGAAACTGATAACGTAAAAAATAATTCGCCGCACAGTCAGGCCATTTCGCGGGGCCCCTTAGGGAGCATAAGACGGATGTCGCAGTGGACGGAAAAGCTTATTAAACTTTTCGTGCGTGAGAGGGTTAAGGTCAGGACAGGGTGAGGTCTTAAATACGGATGAGGCTATGTGTAAAAGTCTAAATGATTATTTCTTAAGTGTTTTTACTGAGGAGGATACACAGACGATACCTGATAGTGAACAGATGTTCAAAGGAAGCGATGAGGAGAAACTCAAAGATTTTGTGATAACTAGTGAAATGGTGGAAGAGGGTATAGATTAAATGAAGAATTTTAAATCGCCAGGACCAGATGAAGTGTATCCCAGGGTATTAACCCTCTCACGCACGAAAAGTTTAATAAGGTTTTCCGTCCACTGCAACATCCGTCTTATGCTCCCTAAGGGGCCCCGCGAAATAACCTGACTGTGCGGCGAATTATTTTTTTATGTTATCAATTTCACCAACGTGTATTCTTTTTTCCTGGCATTATTATATATCATTGGTTTTGCAAGAGATTATTCTGCCTTAAGAAAGAAAAAAATAACAAGAAATGCAAATAAATAGCGGAATTTACCGACTCCGAAAAAATATTGAGTAAAGAGAAATAAGAAATACTTATGTTGACCACTTCGTAGCTCGAAACTTCCTGAGTCAACTTTTTATGGTTTATATGCCAATAAAAGCGGATTTTTATGAGGATTCCAACGCTACTATTATAAATTTCATATGGCCAGTATGGCCAGCTCGGGACACGTTTTAAAGGGACGACAATACGCGCTCACAGGCTGCCTGCTGAGTGGAAACTGAGACACAAATCCTTATCATTTCACATCCACTCACACGAGAGAGTTGACAATTAGTTAATTTTATAGGTCTAGCTTGGATCTTTCACGCAAAAAAATTTGACGCAAATCTGAAAAATACTTAATTTTTGGCGAATTTTTAACAGTTTTTTGACGCAATTTGCGTCAAAAGCTCAGATTGCAGACGGGCCCGTTTTGACGCGATCGCGTCACCGTGCGTGAGAGGGTTAAAGGAATGCAAGGAGGTTGTTAGTGAGTCGTTAGTGCATATTTTTAGGAAATCGGTTGAGATAGACGATGTGCCATTATTGTGGAGGAAAGGAAATCTTGTTCCCATATTTAAGAAGGGAGACAAGTTACTTAAGTCAAATTATCGACCCGTAAGTCTAACGTCAGTGTTGGGTAAATTATTGGAATCTATTATTGCAAAAACCATTAGAGACCACTTAGATAAACATAGTTTGATCAATAATCCACAACATGGATTCACCAAGGGTAGGTCACGTCTCATCAATTTATTGAGTTTTTATAGGAAAGTTTATGAGACGGCAAATAATGATAAGGATTATGATATAATATATCTGGACTTTAGTAAGGCATTTGACAAAGTACCACACGAGCGACTCTTAAATAAGGTTAAGGCTCATGGAATAGATGGGAAGGTTCTTCATTGGATCAGAGCTTGGCTAAGTAATAGGCAACAAAGAGTTACAAGTAGTGGTTCTAAATCTGAATGGGGACTGGTGACAAGTGGAGTTCCACAAGGGTCTGTTTTGGGTCCATTACTATTTTTGATTTACATCAACGACTTGGATAGTGGGATTAGCGGTGATATCAGCAAGTTTGCTGATGATACTAAGGTAGGTAGAATTATTGGATCACAGTCTGATGTAAAAATATTGCAGGGAGTCTTAGATAAACTTAACGCGTGGGCAGGTAGGTGGCAGATGGAATTTAATATTGATAAGTGCAGCGTAATGAATGTTGGTAGAAAAAACCCTGGTAATAGATACACCATACGCAATGTATCGCTGAAAAGATCAAAAGGTGAAAAAGATCTTGGAGTGAGGGTGAGCCCAGACCTCCGACCTAGGAAACAATGTATTGAGGCCAGAAATAGAGCTAATAGAGTATTAGGATTCATTACCAGAAGTGTTAAAAGTAGAAGTGCGGAAGTTATTCTAAAGCTTTATCTGGCTCTAGTCAGGCTTCACCTAGACTATGCGGTTCAGTTTTGGTCTCCATATTACAGGATGGATATAGCCTTGTTAGAAACAGTGCAGAGAAGGATGACAAAAATGATACAAGGGATGCGTAACTTTAGTTATGAGAAGAGATTGAAGTTATTAAAATTACACTCACTCGAGAGACGCAGAGTAAAGGGCGATCTGATAGAAGTTTTTAAGTGGATAAATGGATTTAATAAAGGAGAGGTAGGAAAAGTTCTTACGGCTTTTAACCAGGGTAGAACAAGAAGTAATGGATTCAAGCTGGAAGGGCGTAGATTTAGAAAGGAAATAGGGAAAAAGTGGTTCACAAATAGGGTGGTGAATGAATGGAATGGTCTCAGTAGACAGGTAGTTAGTGCGGAGTCATTAGGGAGCTTTAAAGAGGGGCTGGATAGGTTCATGGATGGGGATGAAAGGTAGATGTAGGTAGTGTTAGGTGACAGGAACTACCACGTGTAGGCCTCGCGGCCTCTTATAGCTTCCTTATTTTCTTATGTTCTTATGTTCTTAATAAAATAACTTAGTTCCCATTGAAATTTGGAGAGAGAGAGAGAGAGAGAGAGAGAGAGAGAGAGAGAGAGAGAGAGAGAGAGAGAGAGAGAGAGAGAGAGAGAGAGAGAGAGAGAGAGAGAGAGAGAGAGAGAGAGAGAGGAGAGAGAGGAGAGAGAGAGAAGAGAGAGAGAGGAGAGAGAGAGAGAGAGATGAGAGAGAGAGAGAGAGAGAGAGAGAGGAGAGAGAGGAGAGAGAGAAGAGAGAGAGAGAGGAGAGAGAGAGAGAGAGAGAGAGAGAGAGAGAGAGAGAGAGATTCCCCCAAGTGACGTAAAGCGCGTTTTCGCGGCCGCTCTGGCCCGGTCTGGACAGGGCTAGTACCGGGCGGCCACTGTTTTTGCGAGGCAGTCTGGAACGGTTTAGCCCAGTCCAGTCCGGTGCAGCCTAGATAGCAGGACCACCTTGGACCAGTGTGGGGAGAACTGGCGCATGCGCACTACAGTCAGCGGGGATGACGACCAGGAGCTTCTCGTGCTGCTGATAAGACATGAAACACCATAATGGCCGACCATAAGACTAAAGTAATTTCACGAAAAATTACAATATTCGCAATTTGCTGAAACATCTTGGGAAATGAATGTACCGTCAACAACACTATATTGCATTTCTGCCCGGAGGACCGCCCACTCGATCCCCCAGCCAATAGGAACGACGAATGGGACGGGGCCAGTCTCGATGTATTTTCGCGACCATCAGTCCACCCTGACCCGGTCCGGACTGGACTGAACCAGGGCGGTGAACGTCACGAAAATGCGCTAGTAGTCCCGCTCTGCGCGTAGGTTGACCATACCTTAATCGGCCAAGACACGGAGGAACATTTGAGGCGCGCGTTTTCTCGAAACCCCCGGAATAGGGTCGTGATGGTTGGCCCTCTCCCGTGGCCTGGATTTTTATAGTGACACCTGTGAAGGTCCGTTTTCTGTGATGGTCAGCCTCAGTTTAGGCTCATGCTGTGACCTGGTGACCTGGTGTTCCCTCCGCCGCCCTTGAGCAGTCAAAAGAATAGGAATGTAGCATGCGGGTTTCTTCAGCCACTCGCGATGGATTTGCAGCTGCTCCTTGGTGGGACTTGAACTCGGGACCTTGTGCTCACCTACCCGGCTCTTGTCGACAGCATTAAAAGATGGCCGAAAGAGACATATATAATCCTGCCCCCTGCAGGATTTGAACTCGGAACATCGAGCTCAGTCAGCTCACCAGTCCAAGACGCTAACCTCTCTGCCACTGTCTCCCCATATCTCACTTGTTAAGGTCATACATGTTGTCTTTTACTTGATGAAATTGAGTCATCGAAGATAGGTATATAAACATTAGAGTTAGAGTCATAACTACTGAGCTCCGTGTTAAATGAATATTAAATTTACTTTCCCCTAGAAATGCTAACTCATTATCATGAGCCGCC
>JACEEZ010001567.1:47500-104449 GCA_016584305.1 Chionoecetes opilio | reverse complement strand
CGTTTACTTTGCATTTATCAACCCCCGAAAAGGGAAAAAAAAAAAAAAAAAAAAAAAAAAAAAAAAGGCTAAAGCCCCTTCAACATCTGGGAGTAGCAACCCGAGTAGCCCCGAATCCCAAATCGGCGTCTGCCGTGGAGAAAGGCAGTGTACGTTACGGTTTTCGAAAAGTGTCGCTTACATTGCAAAAGGGACGTTAGAGGTTTGCTAGTTGCAAGAATTTGCTACGAGTTTGTACCACCCGGATACCCACGACGTCGCCTACGTGTTTTCGCGAGTAATGAGTCGCCACAATTCGGCGCGCTACTCTAGAATGTGTGAAAGGGGCTTAAGGGAGGAATGTTAACTCATTTCGCTTTACCGCCTCCGTCAAGAGGGGGTGACAAATTATGTGACATATCGTATCGCCTCCCGACCGGGGTCAGGACTCAGGAGAGTAGCATCGGGTCAGTGTGTGTCCAGGAGTCCAACCGTGTTCATCTCTCCGTTTTCTATTTCTCTCTCCCTCTCTCTCTCCTTCCCTCCCTCTCCCTCTCTCCTTCCCTTCCTTCTCTCTCTCTCTCTCTCTCTCTCTCTCTCTCTCTCTCTCTCTCTCTCTCTCTCTCTCTCTCTCTCTCTCTCCCAAACCAGAGTATAAATAACATAATTAATTAGGAAACTACAACTTTTGTTGTATGTCTCTGGAAATGGAAGAGGTGACGAGAGAGAGAAAAAAAAAGAGAGAGAGAGAGAGAGAGAGGAGAGAGAGAGAGAGAGAGAGAGAGAGAGAGAGAGAGAGAGAGAGAGAGAGAGAGAGAGATGGGGAAGAGAGAATTGAGAGAAGAGATAATACTCTTTCGATATACATGAATGTTCACATATGCCTTGATACAAAAGTGTGCAAGTTGGGGCTCGCCAGCCCGGTACTACTCCTTACCGAAACCGAACGAAACCGGGTGGTAGTGTTGTGGGTAGGGGGGTGAGGGTGGTTTGGAGGGGCGGGGTGTGTGTGGGGATGTTGATTCCAAGTTTCAGATCGATATGTCGGGCCAAAGTAGACTTATTATATATTTTGTTAATATCGGCGAACGAAACCGGCCCTTGGTTAGGTTAGGTTAGGTTAGGTTAGGTATGGGTTAGGTTAGGTATAGGTAAAGGTTAGGTTAGGTTAGGTTTAGGTTCATTTTATTTTTTTTGTCATTTTTGCAAAAAAAATAAAAAAATAAGCAGATATAAATAGCAGATATAAATGCCCGGTTTTGACCACTTAGCGACCAGGTATTAATCTGAAATTTTGTCAAGGGCATGTTGAGATACCCTGCATACCCCCACCACCTTCAGAACCAACATTAACCTTGTTTGAGCCCAGGTTTTAGGGTCGGTTAGGGTCGGTTAGTGTACATCGGTCGGTTTCGATAAAAAGGACCACCCCTCGCAGCCTGGTTGTGGTCTTGTCAGGGCAGGTCAAGTGTCACTCTCTCTCTCTCTCTCTCTCTCTCTCTCTCTCTCTCTCTCTCTCTCTCTCTCTCTCTCTCTCTCTCTCTCTCTCTCTCTCAAACCAGAGTATAAAAAACTATTTATTAAGAATTTATTTATTTATTTTTCTCTCTCCCCCCCTCTCTCTCTCTCTCTCTCTCTCTCTCTCTCTCTCTCTCTCTCTCTCTCTCTCTCTCTCTCTCTCTCTCTCTCTCTCTCTCTCTCTCTCTCTCTCTCTCTCTCTCTCTCTCTCTCTCTCTCCCAAAACACAGTATAAAAACATAATTAATTAGGAAACCCTCTTTTTCGTATGTCTGGAGATGGAATAGGTGAAAAAAGAGAGAGAGAGAGGAGAGAGAGAGAGAGAGAGAGAGAGGGGAGGAGAGAGAGAGAGAGAGAGGAGAGAGAGAGAGAGAGAGAGAGAGAGAGAACGATGAGAGAGAGAGAGAGCGAGAGAGGGGGGAGGAGAGAGAGAGAGAGAGAGAGAGAGAGAGAGAGAAGAGAGAAAAAAATCTTAATAAATTGTTTTTTATACTCTGGATTGAGAGAGAGAGAGAGAGAGAGAGAGAGAGAGAGAGAGAGAGAGAGAGAGAGAGAGAGAGAGAGAGAGAGAGAGATAAGTATGAGGAGGAAGGAGGAGAGGAGGAAGAGGGAGAGAGAGAGAGGAGAGAGATGATCGATGATGCTATTTATTTAGTTAACGCTAATTTATCAATCAATCATTGGGGCATATGCCGGGGGGCGCGTCGCCTCGCCCACCCTACGACGCCACTCCCGGGTGTCACCTCGAGCGAGTCCCCATACAGGCTCCTTTCCCATACCAAACAGCTCTCGACAAGAAACTTCAACTTGCCCCAGCCACGAGCCTTGTGGGCGCCCCCTTGGCCTCCTCCACGCCGGACTGTCTCTTACAGATGCAACTCGATGGGAAGGATCGGTTTCAGGGTAGCGTGCCACATGCCCATATAGACGAAGTTGGCGCTGACGAACTATGCAGGTAATAGGCCTCAATTCCGTCTCACGGTGCAATCGCTGATTTGCCACGTAATCATCCCAGCGATACCCCATGATTCTGCGAAGACACTTATTACCAAAGGGATTGATTCATCTCTTCAAATCACTATTTAGTGTCCATGTCTCACAACCATAGAGTAAGACAGGGATCACAAGCTACTTGAAGATCCGGATCTATGTCCTCCTACACAGGTACCGACAACGCCAAATTCTCCCGCTGAGCAAGTCCATAACACCGTGGGCTATGCCAATCCGCCGTAAGACTTCTTGACGTGACCTGCCGTCATTATGGACTGCGCTACCAAGGAACGTAAAACTTTCCAAGATCTCAATGTCCTTGACGCACGCATCAACAGACTGTACTGCTTCATTTAGTAGGTTTCCAAGCACCTGGACCTTGGTCTTAAGCCAGGAGACCTCAAGTCCCAAAGGCTTTGCCTCCTCGTGCAGCGCCTCGAGAGCCATCACCAGGACCTCCAGCGACTCAGCAAAGATTACTGCATCATCGGCAAAAACAAGATCAGTGATCTTGGTGTTGCCGACGGATGCTCCACAATCACTTTGATCTACAACCTTGTCCAATACCCAGTCCATACAAGTGTTGAAAAGTGATGGGCCAAGGACGCACCCTTGCCTCACTCCTGTATTAACAGGAAAGAAGCTGGATACACCTGCCCCACACTTCACAGCATTCTCAGTCCCAGAATACAGACCAGTTATCAAACCAATAGTCCCTGCAGGAATCCCGCGAAGTCGCAGAAGATCCGAGAGTGACTCACGATGCATTGAGTCAAACGCCTTCTTGAGATCAACATAGGCTGCAAGCATCCCCTGTCGAAACTAACGTCGGCGTTCAACCAGGACACGAAGCGCTAGGATACGGTCCGTTGTTGACTTACCAGGCGTGAACCCAGACTGCTGCGGTCTCTGATGCTTCAGCGGATCCTAGTTCTACAACTACATTTTTTCCCCATTGAACTCTTGGCTGTGGTTAACCCTACTACAGGTATATGTACAGTATGTTGATGTTTGGAGCCAACAAGGGTTATCAGATGGAGGAGTCTGTACCGAAACCAACTTGAGAAAGACTATGGAGGCTGAAAAAATGTTCACCTGAAACCACCAGTTCCACTTTCAAACCAAGAGACCTCATGCAGTACCCAACTTTAGCGTCAAAGATAATATCTTCTCCGCTAGAGTGCATTTTTTTCTGCCAATGGGAAAACGCGTATAATGTTCGTGTCTATTCGGATAAAATCGAATGAGATTTTGTTACAATAGTGTTAATTCAGGTTCATTGCGGACGCCCTCCCAAAAGTTGTAGTACTAACCAGCTGGTTCGTGCTTACAGTTAGTTACCAATCGTGCTCATTTGGTATGGGGTCCTGACATAATACTTCACATACACGAATTGCATGTTGGAATCGTATGAGGTATACGAACTCACACGGAAATCGTGTAGGTTTGGGTCACAACCCGAACGAGCACGGCCTAGCACGGACCAACACAAGTTAGGAAAATACCCATACAATAGTCACACGATTTTGCCGAGCGTCCTGACAACTTATGAAAGATTTTAGCATGCTCAGCAAATTTCAAAGTGCGGCTGATCTCAGCACGATCTTCCTGATTCCTCCCGATCTGTTCCGATAATTAAGAAACATAAGGAAATAAGGAAGCTACAAGAGGCCGTGAGAGTGACGGTGTCTGTCATTCAGTGGCGTACCTAAGGGGGAGGAAGCATTAATAATAAAAATGTATTTATTATAAATAAATACATATATGTATATATATATATATATATATATATATATATATATATATATATATATATATATATATATATATATATATATATATATATATATATATATATATATATATAATAGACCCGTTTACTCACACCTAAAACACGGAATTTTGTGAAGCTTTGGATGTAATATAAGCTACTTATCACTGTACTCATATTCATTTTGCTTAAAAATGCACCATGAATGAGATATATGCAGTTTTTTGGGCCAAATATGACGTGGCCGCGGAACGCGCTGTGATTGGTTGTGGACGTAGTCAGCGCAGAAACATCCCTTCCGCTTCCTCTCTACCCGCTTCCTCCATATACTGGACACAGAGAACCCCCCAAAAAAAAGGGAAGGGGGAAAAATTTTTAAAAAAAAAAACCCCCCCCCAAAAATTTTTGCAAAAAAAATTTCCAAAAATTTTTTGGGGGGGAAAAATTTTTCCCCCCGGGGCCGGGGTTTAATTTTTTTCCCCCCCCCCCCTTTTTTTTGGTTTTTTTAAAGGGCCCCCAAAAAAATTTTGTTTTTTTGGAAAAAAAAAACCCCTTTTTTTTTGGGGGGCCAAAAAAAAAAAAACCCCTTTTTTAAGGGGGGGGCCCCCCCCAAAAAACCCCAAAATTTTGGGGGGGGGGGCCCCCCCTTTTTTTAAAAAAAAAAAATTTTTTTTAATTTTTTCCTTTTTGGGGGGTTAAAAAAAAAGAAACCTAAAAAACCAAAACCCCCTTTTTGGGGGCCCCGGTTCCCCCCCAAAAAAAAAAAAAAAAAAAAAAAAGGGGGAAAAAGGGGGTTTTTTTTCCCCCCAAAGGGGGGAAAAAAATTTTTTTTAAAAAAATTTTTTTTAAAAAAAAAATTTATAAAAAATTTTTAAAAAAAAAAAAAAAAAAAAAAAAATTTTTTTAAAAAAAATTTTTAAATATTATATTTTTGGGGGAATTTATTTTTTTTTAAAATTTTTTTTAAAAAGGGGGTTTTTTTTTCCCCCCAAACCCTTTTTTTTTTAAACCAAAATTTTTTTTTGGGGGGGGGCCCCGGGGCCCTTTTGGGGGGGGTTTTTTTTGGGGCCGGGGAAAATCCCTTCCCCCCTTTTTTCCCCTTTTTTTTTAAAAAAAAAAAGGGGGTTTGGGGCCCTTCTTTTCCCCCCCTTTTTTTGGGAATTTTTTTTGGGGGGTTGGGGGGGGGGGAAAAATTTTAATTTTTTTTTTTTTTGGGGGCCCTTTAATTTTGGTTGTGTTTTGGGGGGGGGCCCCCGTTTTTTTTTTTTTCCCCCCCCCGGGGGGGGGGGGGTTTTTTTGGGTTGGGGGAAAAAAAGGAAAAAAACCCCAAAAGGGGGGGTTTTTTTTTAAAACCCGGGGGGGGTTTTAAAAAAAAAAAAAAAAAGGGGGGGAAAAGGGGGGGGCCCCCAAAAGGGTGGCCCGGGGGGGGGGGGGGGGGCCCCCCCCCGGGGGAAAAATTTTGGTTTTGGAAAAGAGGGGGGGAAACCCCCCCCAAAAAAAAAAAATTAAAAAAAAATTCCCCTTAAAAACCAATTTAAAAAGGGGGGGGGGGGTTTTCCTTTTTTTTTTTTAAAAAAAAAAAAAGGGGGGGAAATTTTTTTTTTTTGGGGGGGGTTTTTTTTTTTAAAAAAAAATTTTTTTGGGGGGGGGGAAAGGGCCGGGGGGGGGAAAAATGTTTTGGGGGGGGGGGGAAAAAAAAGGGGGGGGCCCAAAAAAGGGGGGGGGTTTTTGGGGGGAACCCCCCAAAAAAAAAGGGGGGGGTTAGAGGGGAAGGTTTGAAAATTTTTTGGGGGGGGGGGAAAAAAGGGTTTGGAAAAGGGGGGGAAAAATTTGGGGGGTTTTGGGGTGGGGGTTTTCAAAAAATTTTTTTGGGGGGGGGGGGGGGGGGGGGGGCCCCAAAAATTTTTTTTGGGGGGGGGGGGGGGGGGGGGGGGTTTTTTGGGGGAAAAAAAAAGGGGGGGGGGAAAAAAAAGGGGGGGGGGGGTTTTAAAAAACGGGGGGTTAAGGGGTTTAAATTGGGCCGGGGGGAAAAAGGGGGGAAAAAAAAAACCCAAAAAAAAAAATTTTAAAAAAGGGGAAAGGGGGGGGGAAGTAAAATGGGGGGGTTTTTACCCCCCCTGGGGGGGAAAAAAAAATTTTTCCCCAAAAAGGGCCCCCCCCCCAAAAAAAAAACCCAAAAATTTAAAAAAAATTCCCCTTCGAAACCCAAAAGGGAAATTTTAATTTTTTTTTTTTTTTTTTAAAATTTTTTTTTTTTTTTTTTTCCCCTTTTTTTTCCCTTTTTTCCCCCCCCTTTTTCCATTTTTCCTTTTTTTTCCAACCCCCCCCTTTTTCCCCCCTTTTTTTTTTTTTTTTTTTTTCCCCCCGTTTTTTTTTTTTCCCCCAAAAGGTTTTGGTTTTTCCCCCCAAAAATTTTAAAAATTTTTTTTAAAAAAAATTTTTTTGAAAAAAATACAAAAATTTTGGGGGGAAAAAAAATTTTTAATTTTTAAAAAAAGGGGAAAAAAAATTTTTTAAAAAAGGGGGGGGGGGGGTTTTTAAAGTTCCAAAAAAAAAAAACCCCCCCGGGGAAAAGGGAAAAAAAAAAAAAAAAAAAAATTTTTTTTTTTTTTTTTTAAAATTTTTTAAAAATTTTTTAAAATTTTTTTTTTTTTTTTTAAAAAAAAAAAAAAAGGAAAAAAAATTTTTTAAAAAATTTTTTCCCTTTTTTTAAATTTTTTTAAATTTTTTTAAAAATTTAAAAAAGGAACCCCTTTTTTCCCCCCTTTTTTTTTCCCCCCAAAAAAATTTTTTTATTTATTTTAAAATTTTTTCACGGGTTTTGGGGCCCCAAAAAAAAAAAATTTTTAAAATTTTTGGGTTTCCCGGTTTTTTTTTTTTTTTAAAAGGGTTTTTTTACCCCCCCCCTTTTTTTTTGGGGGGGGGGCAAAAAGGGGGGGGGGGGGGGTTTTTTTTCCCCCCCAAAACCCCCCCCGGAAAAAAAATTTTTTTTTTTTTTTTAAAATTTTTTTTTTTTAAAAAAATTTTTTAAAAAAAAAAACCCCCTTAAACCAAAAAAAAAAAAACCCCCCAAAAAAAGGGGGTTTTTTTTCCCCCCCAAAAAATTTTTTTCCCCCAAAAAAACCCCCGGGAAAAAAAAAAAACCCCCCGGAAAAATTTTTTTACTTTTAATAAAAAAAAAAAAAAAAAAAAAATTAAAAAAAAAAAAAAAAAAAAATTTTTTTTTTTTTTTCCCCCTTAAACCCCCAAATTTGGGGGTTTTTTTTTTCCAAAATTTTAAAAATTTCCTTTTTTTTCCCCCTTTTTTTTTAAAAAAAAAAAAAAAGGGGGGAAAAGGAAAAGTTTAAAATATACTGCAAACTGGCACCCCGTGGGCGGGGGAGCATTGCTCCCTATACAGGAGAGACTGTTTCGGGGGGGAGCTATCAGAGGCCCACCCGTCACGGCACCAGTTTTTTAAAAAAGTTTAACTTTTTTAGCCCTTTGAACCCCCTATTCTTTTCCTTATTTGGGACGTGTAATACCACAGGAAGCGGAAAAGTCTAAGGATTTTTAAACATTTTTTTAAAAAATTTAATGCGAACCCAAACTTATGGGGTTACCGGGAGTTGAAACAAAATAAGCAAGACAAAAGGGTTTTTTTTAAACTCTTTTTCCCTTTTTTTCAATTATCTTATATTAGTTTTAAGTTTTACTTTGGGGAATTTTATGCTCATGATATTTCCCGCAATGTATTATTTAACACGGGTGGTAGGGTCAGTTTTTATTAAAATATTTTCGGTAGCCTTTTTGGGGGTAAAAGGGGAGGATTTCAACCCTTTCAATGCAGTTTAAAACCCAAAAAACCCCTACCCCTTTTGATTTTGTCTCATTTAATTTATTTTTTTTCCATTGAGTTATGAATGGGGGGGTTTTTTGTTGAAAAATCACTGCCTGGGCACTGTTCAAACAAAATAGGCCACTGTGAAAAGGTGAGTAAAACCAAGAAAAAAAATCCATATATTTTTTAGGCAACGGCCAAAGGGGGGGTTTGGGGTTTCAGGGTTTGGGAAGGGCCAAACCACCCGCCAACCCCCCCGAGTCTAAGCCAATTTAGCGCCTCCCACAAAATCGGCCCAGGCAAGGGGCAGCTCCCCCAGGGAAACCAGCCACCCAAAAGTGAATAGGGTATGCAGTGGAAAAATTATTTACAAAAAATATATTTTTGTTTTTTGGTTTTGGAAAAAAATGCACGAAAAATTTTATGGGGGGATATCTCCACAAAAAAATGCCCCCCGCAATAGTTTTTTTTAGCCCAAAATTTTCGGAGATGGAATTTTTTTTTTTCAGTGAAGCCAAACCCCTTCTCCTTTTGCCCAGGGGGAAACATGAGAAAAAGGGGGGAACTAATCATTTGGGGGCCCCGCCCTTTTGTTTAATTTTTTGATATTTGGTGGGATATAAAAAATTTTGTAAACAAGAAAATAAAAAAGGTTTCATGCTACACCCAATACCAAAGCGCAAACCCTACTCGGGTTAAAACACCCCTAGCAAGGGGGGGGTACATACAACAAAACCCCTTTGTCAAACAATAGGGGGCGGGTGGCCCAGTGGTTTAAACGTTCCCTTGGGGTGTAAGGGTCAATGCCCAAGTTCCCAACCTGGGGGCAACCCCTTCAAGAGCCTGGTAGGGGAGCCCGAAGGTTTCCCGACTCAAGGGCTAAAAAAGACAAAATGGTTTAAATACATTTGTCGGTGAACCCAAGCCAACCCCCCATGCCCGGTTATTACCGGGGTTTCCGATTGGGGGGGGGAAACGGTGGACTCTAAGGGGGTGCAGGGGGCCTTAAAAAAAGGACCTTGGAAAAACCCCAGGGAAAAAAGAGCTTTAAACCCAGAACCACAGGGTCACTATAAAAACCAGCCTGCGCAACCAGGGGCCCGGAGCTCGACCAACCCTCCCAAAACCCCCATTTCCTAAAAGGGGCTATAGTTACAAGGGCGGTTCATAGGCAACAAAGTAAAAAAAAAAAAAAAAAAAAAAAAAAAAAAAAAAAAACAAAATCCAAAAAAAAAGCGGTTGGGTTTAAAAATATCCCCTTGGTTTTAAACCCCACAAATATCCAAAGGGAAACAAATTTAAAACCATATAGTGTAGGTGAAAATCGAAATAAAAGAAATCTAAATGGGGCCCCGTTTCCCTGTGTAATATATATATAAAACAAAATTACCCTCCCAAAAATTCTATAAAAGTCAACCTCCCCAATCAGTTTCAAATTTTTAATATCATGAACCCCCGGCCCAAAGCCCCCCTCAAAGCCCATTTTTTGGGTTTCCTCGAAACAAACCGATCAGCCCCATCGGGTAAGGCGGTAGGGGGCGGGGTTTCTTTCCCCGGATAAATTTTTTAAAATGTTCCCAAAAAAAACCCCCAACCCCCTAGACCATTACCCCGATCGCCCCCCTGCGAGTTTGAACCCAGGTTTTCCCAAAAATTGGCCGTGAAAAAAGGGGCTTAATTCACACGTCAACCCTTTAGGGGAAATAGGCTATATAGGAAAATAATCGCTAATTTAAAATTCGTTTATGGGGCTTGAACCTTTTCCCCCTTATTTACCGTTCCCCATTATTTTTTATAAACCCTATTTTTCCCCATACATAGTATCGTGATTTCCTCCTTATATACCCCTGACAAAGGCATTCACCAAAGATTTTTTTATGCAACAAAACACCCTAAAGCACTGAACCTTTTGGGCCAAAAACTCTTTGGGGTCCCCGGTTTTGGCCCCCTTTTTAAACACCGCCCCCCTCACAATGCCCTAACAGGTTTACTGTGGGGGGAAACAAGTATTTTATTTTTCGCCCCCCTTTCCCAAAAAAATGCCCTTTAAAAAGTTTGGCCCCCGATAATTAATTTTCAAAAAGATCACCTACTGAACATTTTTCCCCAAAAATGAACCCAGATTTGGGTTTTTTTTATCGGGTTTTAGGCGAATATTTTTCTGCCGCGGAGAGCTTTACTGACGCGTTTCGCGTCATAGAGGGTTCCGACATCACTTCTCGAATGACCCCAAATAAAGGGTTATAGAATGCGAGGGGTTAAAAAAATCCCTAATTTTACTATGCACTGACCACCTGAAGACCGAAAACCACCTTTTTAATTTTTCAATAATTAAAAGTATGCCGTTTCCCCCGGGTTTCCCAAAAAAACGGCGCGAAAAAGCCGCAAGTCGGGCATGTGTGAAAGCCCCCTTTATTGAACCCTTTAGGATTTACCTCCCTCGGGGGTCTAAATACCCAAAAACATGTGTTTTGTAGCCCAAACCCCTTATTCCCAAAATTCCTTTTCCCTTTTGTATCAAATTTTTGGGCCTCTTAAATAAAATAAAATCATTTTTTTTCTTTTTTCTTGATTTTCTTAATTTTTTAAACCCCCCTTTTGGTGGTTTAATTGTGGTTTTCCCTTTTTGATCGGAGTTTTCTGCACCAGGGGTTTCAAAAACCCCTTTTTGGATATAGTTGATTTAATTTCTATCTGCGGGTACAATTTAATTTTTTTCTAATTGAAATTTTTTTATTTAAAAATTATAAAGTTTTTTTTTTAAATTTTACTTCCTAAACCCCCAAAAACAAGTTCCCGGGTTTCCTCGGCAGGGCTAATATCGGGAAAACCCGGGGAAAATACAAGTTCAGAGGACCCGGGGGTGACGGGGTTTTTTTCCCCCAAAACATGGGGCCCGCATCTTGGTTTTTTGGTGGGTTTTTTGGTTTCCCCCTTCTATCGTTAGTGAAAAAATTAGATGTTTTTAAAATGTTCCTGAAACCATAAAAAACGCATAAAGTGATAATGTTTTGGTTGATGCCCAAGTTAGTTAAATTTAAAAATTTTCCCAAAGGATGTGATTCCCTTTTAATGATATTTTTTATTGAATTACAGGGCTTATTGGGAAATTTCTAAACCCTATACAAATTTTTTAGGCCCGCGAGAAGTTTTTTTAGATCAAATAAAATAAATTTGGAGGGGATAAAAAGTACAATTTTACACCCATATTTCAATGCAGAACTAGACACGGGTACACATTATGTTTCATGCTGAACTTACATATTGTTAATTTGATAGTGCGAACTAACACTAAGGCTAATCAATATTTATAGTTTCCAGTTCATAAGATCAAAGTGTCAACTGCCTGGACATCGGCAGCCCAACGGTTCCTGGACAGGAATGCTTGGCATTTTGCAGCGTCATGTAGGTATCTTCCATCCAATAGATAATTATATATATATATTGTTACGTCCCCAGCCACACTTCACCACACTGCAGCTCCTTGCTGCAAAAACATGCACAGTAAATATTGTGCAATACCTATCTATGTGCCTTACTTCTCTCTTAAGAGAAGTCCTCCCGGGCCGGCTGGTTGGTAACTAGATTTGCACTCCCCACACCTCACTCTCACAACCAGACCTCACTCTCACAACCAGACCTCACTCTCATAACCACCAGGCAAATATTGACACTTCTCTATTTAACATATTATATATTTACACAATCATATATATACATAAACAAAGAAATAAATCTATCATAGCCCTTTTGATGTCTCAAACATCAATTCACACCATCACACACCATCAGGCTTACACGCCAGTCAACACGTACACAAACCACACACCAGGCCACACGCCTCCAAACAACCAGCTGTTGCTCACACCACACAGGCTACACGCCTCCACACAACCAGCTGTTGCTCACGCCATACACCTCCGACACACAACACACCATCAGCTGAGCTGCTGCTCACGCCATACACCTCCGACACACAACACACCATCAGCTGAGCTGCTGCTCACGCCATACACCTCCGACACACACACACCTTACACCATCAGTTAATCATACACCAAGTCAATCACCAACTCAAGTACACATCCCACACTCAATTTACTTCCCTTGTACCACACTCAGTACAACACGTGGCCTATCCACGGAGCTTCCACCGCCAGCTCCTAAGCTGTCCACCCGAAAAGAGACCCTCGCTCCACTTTCTATCCAGCTCATCAACATGCTCGCTTAATTTACGGGACCACAAACATATCACTCCACAGAAAATGTTTTTAGGGGTGACTAAGGGTAACACCCCCTTTCCAGTAAAGATGTGAGTTCTCTCTTAAGAGGGCTCACAGCTTACAGGAACTCGTGAAAGAGCGTCTGCTATCACATTATCCTTCCCTTTCACATGGGTAACAACCAAATCATACTCCTGCAACATTAGACACCACCTCATCAACCTTTGATTTGAATTTTTCATACTATTTACAAAAACTAAGGGGTTGTGATCTGTAAACACCTGCACTGGCATCGCAGCCCCTTTTACATATATATCAAAATTCTTTAAATTCAAAATCAACGCCAAAGCCTCTTTCTCAATTGTGCTATAATTCCTCTGGTATAACAATAACTTTTTAGAGAAATATCCAATGGGATGATCAACTCCTTCCATCTCCTGCATCAACACTCCTCCAATTCCCTCACCACTGGCATCCACATACAGCTTAAATGTCTTGTCATAATCAGGAGTAATCAATATGGGAGCATTAACTAAAATATCCTTAATTTTCTTGAAAGCCTCTTCACAGTGCTCGCTCCACACAAATTTCATCTTTTTACACAACAACCTGGTTAATGGCAGTGCAACTGCTGAGAAATTTCTACAAAATCTCCTATAATAACCACTCATCCCCAAAAATCTCAACAGCTCCTTCCTGTTTGTTGGAGAAGGCAAATCCATAATGCCTTTCACTTTGGCATTAAGTGGTCTCACCTCTCCTTGTCCAACCTTAAATCCTAAATAATCCACTGAAGCCTTCACAAAATCACTTTTCATCAGGTTTACTGTGAGATTTGCATCATCCAATTTCCTAAATACTTCAACCAACAACTTTAGATGCTCCTCCCACTTCTCAGAATACAGTACAATATCATCTATATATACAGTACAACATTTTACTCCCTTCAATACTTCATTCACCAATCTTTGAAAACAACTGGAACTATTCTTCATACCAAAAGGCAAAACCTTATATTGATAGAGTCCATCCATGGTAACAAATGCTGACAACTCCCTAGCTTTCTCAGTTAATCCCACCTGCCAAAAACCTTTGAGCAGGTCTATTTTTGTTACATATCTAGCATTTCCCAGCTGGTCTATACAGTCATCAATTCTGGGAATGGGGTAAGAGTCACTTTTAGTTACCACATTGACCTTTCTATAATCAGTACAAAATCTATAACCCTTCCCTCCAGGTTTAGGCACCAACACACAGGGTGAACTCCATGGACTATTGCTATGTTCAATTAAATCATTTTTTAACATGTACTCTACTTCTTTTCTCATTATCTCTCTCTTCTGTGGTGTCACTCTGTATGGGTGTTGTTTAATTGGTGCTACTTTTTCAATCTCTACATCATGTACAATTACATTTGTTCTTCTGGGAGCATCAGGAAACAAAGATTTAAAATCCTTTATAATTCTTTTTACCTCTCCTCTCTCATCCCGACACAAATGTTTCAACTTCTCTTCCAACTGTGACAATACTACTGAGTTCTCCAAACTCTGCCCCTCACATCTGACTAAATCACTATGCTCCACATCATCCTTTTCAGACTTCACAACATTCCCACAAATTACATTAACATCTACTCCATGTATATTCTCTCTGTCATAATATGGCTTCAACATATTTACATGGCATAGCTGATTCCCTTTGCGTCTCCCTGGAGTTTCTATTAAATAATTTACATCACTAATCTTTTTCTCAATTACCCAAGGCCCACAGTATTTAGCATTTAAAGGATTACCTTGCAGTGGGAACAGCACCAATACCTTGTCACCAGGTTGAAAATCTCTCTCTCTTGCCTTTTCATCATACCATTTCTTCATATCCCTCTGAGATTCCTTTAAGTTCTCACCAGCAATTTATCTAGCCCTCATCAGTCTCTCCTTAAACTTTGCTACATATTCCAAAACATTTGGTACATTTACATTTCCTAACCATTTCTCCTTCAACATCCTCAATGGTCCTCTGACCTCATGCCCATACACAAGTTCAAAAGGGCTGAAACCTGTTGATTCCTGTATAGCATCTCTCAAAGCAAACAGTGCTAACGGCACAGCCTCATCCCAATCCCTATCCAATTCCATACAATATGTCCTCAGAGTCTTTTTGAGTGTCTGGTGAAACCTTTCTAAGCAGCCTTGTGACTGCGGGTGGTAGGCACTTGATAATTGTTGATTAATTCTCAACCCCTGTAACACTTGACCAAACAATTTTGAAGTGAAGTTACTACCCTGATCCGATTGTATTACTTTAGGAAGTCCAACCCACGAAAAAAATTTCACCAACTCTCTCACAATAACTTTAGCATGAATACTTCTCAATGCTATTGCTTCTGGGAATCTAGTAGCCATACACATTATGGTCAATAAATACTGGTTGCCTCTCTTAGAAGCAGGAAGAGGACCCACAATATCAATGCATATTCTACTAAATGGCTCACCCACCACAGGAATAGGACACAGTGGTGCTTTCACTATTATTTGGTTTGGTTTTCCTACCACTTGGCATACATGGCAAGTTTTACAATATTCAGTTACACTCTTCTTTACTCCTGGCCAATAAAAATGAGCTGTTATTTTGTTTAATGTCTTTTTTACACCTAAATGACCAGACCAATTATTTTCATGTGCCAATTCTAAAACTTTCTCTCTATACTTCCTAGGAACAACAATTTGAGTCTTCACCATCCAATGATCATTTACTGGGCTATCAGTAGGCCTCCACTTCCTCATTAAAACTTCATTCTCCACATAATATCCCACATCCTCATCTGAAGCTCCTCTTCTCACTGCCTCACTCCACAAAGATTTTAGACTCTCATCTTCCCATTGTGCACTTGTCAAATCCTCCTTCCTCACAATATAATCTGACATAATCCCTGCCTCACATTTAGTCTCATCTCCTTTCACCTGTTCAACCTCCATGTGGGACTCCACTCTATCAAACAATGAGGTTAAATCCATCTCACTCTCCTCTATTTGCTTGGCCTTAGCTCTTGTCACTACACATGCTGGATACAGTATACTCTCCTCTACCTTTCCTTCAACCTTACATATTTCAGGCTCTAAAATGTCATCATCCTGACAAATTATAGGATTCTCCATAAGCTCAGGGGTAGGGACTACCTGTTCACCCGCCAAATCATTCCCCAGGAGCATGTCTACACCTGTTACTGGAAGTTCATTACTCACTCCTACCTTCACTTTTCCTGTGACGAATCCACTCTTAAGCCACACATGATGAATAGGAATGACTATTCCAGCAGATCCTATACCTTTAACCTCAACTTCTACACCTGTAAAAGTTTTCTCACTCCATTCCACAGTATTCTTAAGTACAAGACTTAAATTGGCACCTGTATCCCTCAAAATTACAATTTCCCTCTCTGCACTATCATCTACATTCATCTTTCCTTTTGTAATAAAAGGTTCAAAATCAACTGCAGGTAAAACTTTCTTCTCAGTGCTAACATTTGTTGGCAAGTGCTCTACACATCCTCTCCTGGACACTGTCAGTCCTGCCTCCTTTGAATTCATATACCTATAACATTGATATTTCCTATGTCCCTGTTTACCACAAAGTTGACATTTGGGAGGCAAGCTTTGTTGGTTGCCACAATATATACTTAGGTGTCCAACTTCACCACATTTATAACATCTAATCAAGGACTGACTCTGCCTTGGAGCATTACCGACATTATTATTCTTGGGAGGGGGTGAATATCCTGCCTGATTCTGAAAATTACCTCCAAAACTAGATTTCACATAGTTATTTGAGTACCTAGCATTTTTTTCATTTGCGATACCTTGTAAATTAACATTTTTGTTCCCCTTACTACTCCCATAACCAGCCGAGTTACCAGACCAGCTCTGGTGGCTAAGTCTAACCCTTGACACTGAATTACAAAGCCCGTAGGCCACCTCAAGTTGGTCAGCCTTACGTCCAGCCTCCATCACATCTTTTATATCAAGCTTCATAATTTCATACCTCAACTCTGGTTTCAAATTATTTCTAAAATGTTCTAACATCATTAACTGCCTTAAGTCCTCCTTTTCATTTACATTTTCTGCCTTCAACCACTTATCACACTTGAAAGCACACTCTCTGGCCATTTCTAAATATGTACAGTTTGGTGTTTTCTTTACATCTCTGAATCTCTGTCTATAGATCTCAGGGTCCACTCTCACAGTTTGTAATACGGCTTCCTTCACAACCTGATATTCACTACATTCCTCTACAGTCAAACCTGCATAAGCCTCTCTTGCTTTGCCTTTAAATTTTGTCTGTACTAATAAAGCCCATTCATCCTCAGGCCAACCTCTCAATATTGCCACTTTTTCAAATTGAAGAAAGTAATTTTCTGCTTCCTCCTCCACAAATTCTGGCACAAAATGAACTTTTCCATCATTTGATCTTCCCCTGTGACCACCACTGTCTACTTCCATTTTCTTTATTTGCACCTCTGCCTCTGTTCTAATTTTCTCTCTTTCAACCTCTTCCTCTATCCTCACTGCCACATTTTTCTCTCTCTGCAACCTGATCTCCATTTCCATCAACCTCAGCCTCTGTGATAATGCTTGCTCACTATCAGTCACTTCACTCCCCTGTTCCTCCAGGCTCTTTCCTTCCACACCCATCCTTTTTCTTTCATCTTCATCTTGCTCTTCTCTTAATACACTCAAGTCTATTAATTCTTTCACTAATTCTCTCTGCATATCCTCCTTGAGCCTAGATATCAACTCTATCTCAAATTTCTCTGCTAATTTCATTAACTCCTCCCTGGTACACTGATATAGGTAGTGCACCTCACGATGAACCATAAAGTCGCTCACATTTCCCTCCATCATAAATATAGGAGTGCACAGAGCTTACCACAGTACTGAAGTGCATGAGATAGTAAGCCGGCAGAGTTCACACTGTGGCAGGGTTGCAGGGTTCGCAGGGTTGGCAGGGTTGGCAGGGTAGCAGGGTAGGCTATGGCTCCACGTGGTCGACTGGTCACACACACAAGATCAAAATTCCATCCCGGTCAGGCCCCCAAATATCTGTTACGTCCCCAGCCACACTTCACCACACTGCAGCTCCTTGCTGCAAAAACATGCACAGTAAATATTGTGCAATACCTATCTATGTGCCTTACTTCTCTCTTAAGAGAAGTCCTCCCGGGCCGGCTGGTTGGTAACTAGATTTGCACTCCCCACACCTCACTCTCACAACCACACCTCACTCTCACAACCAGACCTCACTCTCACAACCAGACCTCACTCTCACAACCACCAGGCAAATATTGACACTTCTCTATTTAACATATTATATATTTACACAATCATATATATACATAAACAAAGAAATAAATCTATCATAGCCCTTTTGATGTCTCAAACATCAATTCACACCATCACACACCATCAGGCTTACACGCCAGTCAACACGTACACAAACCACACACCAGGCCACACGCCTCCAAACAACCAGCTGTTGCTCACACCACACAGGCTACACGCCTCCACACAACCAGCTGTTGCTCACGCCATACACCTCCGACACACAACACACCATCAGCTGAGCTGCTGCTCACGCCATACACCTCCGACACACAACACACCATCAGCTGAGCTGCTGCTCACGCCATACACCTCCGACACACAACACACCATCAGCTGAGCTGCTGCTCACGCCATACACCTCCGACACACACACACCTTACACCATCAGTTAATCATACACCAAGTCAATCACCAACTCAAGCACACACCCAACACTCAATTTACTTCCCTTGTACCACACTCAGTACAACACGTGGCCTATCCACGGAGCTTCCACCGCCAGCTCCTAAGCTGACCCTCGCTCCACTTTCTATCCAGCTCATCAACATGCTCGCTTAATTTACGGGACCACAAACATATCACTCCACAGAAAATGTTTTTAGGGGTGACTAAGGGTAACAATATATATATATATATATATATATATATATATATATATATATATATATATATATATTATATATATAATATATATATATATACTATATATATATATACATATATATATATATAACATATATATATATATATACATATATATGTATATATATAGGTATATATATATATATATAAATATATATTATATATATATATATATATATATATATTTATATATATATATATATTATATATATATATATATATATATATATATATATATATATATATATATATATATATATATATATATATATATATATATATATATATATATATATATATATATAATATATATATATATATATATATATATTTATATATATATATATATTATATATATATATATATATATATATATATATATATATATATATATATATATATATATATATAATCATGATGTTTCAGGGTGACAGAGACACTCGGTATACTTGGGGTTGTTTATGCAACGTTCGCCAAGGCACTTGGCATCATCAGGCTAAAAATAGTTAAAATTTAATATATTGTAATGCTAAAAAGCGAACATCTAAAAAATTAATTCTAAGAAACAATAAAATATTCCTATATTTTCTAAAATTACTAACTAATAAATAAAATATAATTTGTACTTAACGGACCTTGGTGTGTATGCTGTCTGAGTTGGTAGAGGACTGAATGAACACTAGTTTTGTGGGTGACATTTCAGCTTGTGTGGGGCGATCGAACGAGAGTCGGGCAATCGAAACAGTGGTAGTCATTTGAGTATATGTAGTTGTTGTGAAATGACTTGGTTATTAAGATCAGGGGACAAGTGCTTGATGTGTATAACTTCTAATAATTTAGTGTCACTAGGGTAGTGTGCCTTGGATAGGATACTAAAGTCATTCATAGAAAAAGGGTGATCTAAATCATGTGAGTGTGAGCGGATTGCAGATTGCGAAGGTGAAGAAATGGGTCGACCAGTACGTGCAGAAACACCTTTATGCTCAGAAAGCCTAAGGGTTAGATTCCTTGTCGTCTCGCCGACGTATCTAGCGTTACAACTAGAACATTTGAATTCATAAATTATGTTAGAAATAAGGGCTTTAGGTATAGAGTCTTTATATTTGAAATGAGTTCTTAGGGTACTAATTCTCTTACCCTAAGAACTCATTTCAAATATAAAGACTCTATACCTAAAGCCCTTATTTCTAACATAATTTATGAATTCAAATGTTCTAGTTGTAACGCTAGATACGTCGGCGAGACGACAAGGAATCTAACCCTTAGGCTTTCTGAGCATAAAGGTGTTTCTGCACGTACTGGTCGACCCATTTCTTCACCTTCGCAATCTGCAATCCGCTCACACTCACATGATTTAGATCACCCTTTTTCTATGAATGACTTTAGTATCCTATCCAAGGCACACTACCCTAGTGACACTAAATTATTAGAAGCTATACACATCAAGCACTTGTCCCCTGATCTTAATAACCAAGTCATTTCACAACAACTACATATACTCAAATGACTACCACTGTTTCGATTGCCCGACTCTCGGTTCGATCGCCCCACACAAGCTGAAATGTCACCCACAAAACTAGTGTTCATTCAGTCCTCTACCAACTCAGACAGCATACACACCAAGGTCCGTTAAGTACAAATTATATTTTATTTATTAGTTAGTAATTTTAGAAAATATAGGAATATTTTATTGTTTCTTAGAATTAATTTTTTAGATGTTCGCTTTTTAGCATTACAATATATTAAATTTTAACTATTTTTAGCCTGATGATGCCAAGTGCCTTGGCGAAACGTTGCATAAACAACCCCAAGTATACCGAGTGTCTCTGTCACCCTGAAACATCATGATGTATATATATATATATAATATATATATATATATATATATATATATATATATATATAATCGATTGTGTGTTAATCCCATTTTTTTCCTTTAAGTATATTTGTATGATACGACAAAAGTACATCTGAATAATCATGACGCTCTTCAGATCCTTATGAAAAAACTTGTTACTACAAACGCAAGAGTAAACGAGTTATCGGATTACCGAGAGAGATCATGCCTTTCCTATTAGAACTAAAAAATATTTTCTGAAAATGAATAGTTCGACATGCGTTCTGTCACTAAGATCCGTAGCATCACGCAGGGATGACGTTGCATAATGTTGCGCTGCTCTTTGTTTAACCATGGTAAATGTCTTATGGGGCTATGACGCTAAGTACATTATTATTAATTTTAGGAAGGGAAATGAGGCATACTACGTTCTAACCTGCACCACCCTTACGAAAAGTGTTAATCTTTTAATGCATATAATCTAGGAAAACATACGACTCACTGCAATGATGTTGTAGCAACGATGACACCTGTGTTCATTAACTTTTGCAATCAATCACTCTGCCTCGGAATCCCTTACTGGTGAGGGGACAACAAATGCCCCCAAATCGGACCGAACTAGTGGTGACGACTCGAGGTGTCTTAATTAATTAATAGGTGCCTTGCACGTGACGTCACAGCCCTCGCTGTGGCTGCGACAGACGCGTGAGATGCGAGCGTGGATGGCCAGCAAGCTCCACTTGCCGCCCGTGTTTGTCCTCTTATGGTAATTTTCCCTTACCAAATATATGTTTATCAGTATAAATGGTTTACAGTTATCTTCGGAATTGTTTGTTCGATAATATTATCACATAAAATACAATAAAACACACTAAAGAAATGCCATTAAGAGAATCTGAAGAAATATGCATGAACTTAATATTCACTTACCCTCTCACGCACGGTGACGCGATCGCGTCAAAACGGGCCCGTCTGCAATCTGAGCTTTTGACGCGAATTGCGTCAAAAACTGTTAAAAATTCGCCAAAAATAAAGTGTTTATCAGAATTGCGTCAACATTTTCTGCGTCAAAGATCCAAGCTAGACCTATAAAATAAACTAATTGTCAATTCTCTCGTGTGAGTGGATGTGAAATGATAAGGGTTTGTGTCTCAGTTTCCACTCAGCAGGCAGCCTGTGAGCGCGAATTGTCGTCCCTTTAAAACGTGTCCCGAGCTGGCCATACTGGCCATATGAAAATTATAATGGTAGCGTTGGAATCCTCATAAAAATCCGCTTTTATTGGCATATAAACCATAAAAAGTTGACTCAGGAAGTTTCGAGCTACGAAGTGGTGAACGTAAGTATTTCTTATTTCTCTTTACTCAATATTTTTTCGGAGTCGGTAAATTCCGCTATTTATTTGCATTTCTTGTTATTTTTTTCTTTCATAAGGCAGAATAATCTCTTGCAAAACCAATGATATATAATAATGCCAGGAAAAAAGAATACACGTTGGCGAAATTGATAACATAAAAAAATAATTCGCCGCACAGTCAGGCCATTTTGCGGGGCCCCTTAGGGAGCATAAGACGATGCATAAGGGATGAAAGGTGGATGTAGGTAGTGTTAGGTGACAGGAACTACCACGTGTAGGCCTCGCGGCCTCCTGTAGCTTCCTTATTTTCTTATGTTCTTAAGACGGATGTCGCAGTGGACGGAAAAACTTATTTAACTTTTCGTGCGTGAGAGGGTTAAACTCGTCGCCATTTAAAATTCTGCAAGACAACTTATAATATGGAGCATATTAATACAAGCGGAATTGTATTAGCTTTCCATTGATATATTTAGTTTTCTGATAAATGAATCAGCTCTATGCATAAATTAGCGTTAACTAAATAAATAACTTCATCAATTGGGTAATTTTCCCGGTTGATGATGATATTTATTTAGTTAACGCTAATTCATGCATGGTGTTCATTCATTTATCAGAAAACGAAATATATAAGTAAATATATAACATCATCAATCGGGAGAATTACCCGATTGATGATGTTATTTATTTAGTTAACGCTAATTTATGCATGGTGCTAATTCATTCATCAGAAAAATAAATATATCAATGGAAAGCTAATAATATTTTGCTTCGCTTCTATTGATATGCTCCATGTCATAAGTTGTCTCGCAAATTTTTTAATGACGACGAGTTCAAATGGATATTAAGTTCATGCATATATCTTCAGAGTCTCATACAAGCATTTCTTTAGTGTGTTTTACTGTGTTTTATGTGAATATATTATGGAACAAAAATTTCCGAAGATAACAATATATAATTTATACTGATAAACATATATTTTGTAGTGGAAAATTACCATATTTGTTGACATCTTCAGCCTCGCCGACCAGCTGTTGGTCCTCCACCTATAAAATCAGAGCGCCGACGGGCGGCAATCCGCGGCATTTGGCTACATCGTGACGTTAGTGCAAGGAACCTATACTTTTCTGACTTCCTTTCCTAAACTTCTTGCACATTTGCGGTCTTAGATCTAACTTTAAATATTGCACATCACCTTTCCTCCTCTAAACCAGAGGTTCTCAAACATTTTGGCCTGCGACCCCTCCAAATAATTTTGAAAGGCTTGCGAGCCCCCACCCTTACCAAAGCATTTCTGACAATCTGACACATTTACATTCTTTCTCTTTTGTTTTTCTTCTCTCTCTCTTAAACACACACACATATCCTTCCACACATAGGTAGAGTCGTATTGCTCCGTATCATAACATTCTAATTATAATATATTCGGTAAAACATTATGAATACTTAAATGATACTGTAAGCAGTGTAATCTATATCCTATATTCTTGCTTTAAACGCATCAAAAAAATAAGTAACCTAAATAAAGTTTAGACTTGTGATGTGGATTTGTAAAGCATTAACAATAACAGGGTCGGGCAACGATGATGCAAGTACGTATGTACACGTACGTACGTATAGCTAGCTACTGGACGTGTGAGCGTGGTGGTGAGGGCTTGGTGGAAAGGGAAAGCAGGACAAAGGATCAACTCTTTTCTGAGTCAGTTATGTAACTGTACTTTTTTTGTAAAAAATTTATTAAAGCCTGGGAAGGTATACTCATTATTTTGTTTTATACTGAAAATAGATATAAAAGAATAATCATAAATTATGAATATTTTGTTTTTAATATATGCAGAATATGCATTTTGCAAATTCTAGAAATCTCGCGACCCCCCCGGAAGACTTTCGCGACCCCTCGAGGGGTCGTGATCCCCAGTTTGAGAACCCATGCTCTAGACCACATCTTATTTTCCTTAACGAAACCCAAATGTCTGTGAACACTGACAACGTTCCCTTTTCTTCTCCCTCTTCCTCACTCCATTCTCATTTTGAATCCGAAGCTGTTGGTTGTTGCGTGAATGCACGTAACGGCTTCACTTGCTCTTGTGAAAAAGATCTTGAATTTTTAGAATTTTTTCCTAGCTGGGATCGATTTCAATGTCACTTTCATACTAAATTAATATGTGTTGTAAGTCTCTCTCCTAACTCCTCAGACTATGTAACATTTTTCGACAATTCTAAATCCAAAGTGGAACACATTTTTACTTTTAGCTGAAATGTTCATTCATGCGGATTTCAATGTTCACCACCAACATTAGCTATCATCTTCTTCCATTGACCAGCCTGGTGAGCAAAGCTACAACCATGTTATCATTAATGACCTGGAACAGCTGATGCAGCACCCTACCCATATTCCTGACCTTCTTGGAGACACGCCCAACATTCTTATCCTTTTCCTAATCTCTAAACCTTCTGCTTATTCTGTAAAACTATCCTCTCCGTTGGGCTCCTCCGATCACAATGTTATTTCTGTGATTTGTCCTATCACTTCGGTAGTGCCTCAGGACCCAACTAAGTGGAGGTGCTTGTGGCATCATAACTCAAATAAGTGTAAGTAACTTAATCGGACCTTCTTTCATTTTCTAAGGAATAAATATTACTGCCGTGTCATAGACCCATCCCTTTGTGCAGAGTGCATAATTGAGGTCATTGTCTCTGAAATGGAAAAATACATTCCATACACCTTCTCCATTCCTAAAGCTCATAAACCTTTGCTTAACTTAGCACTTTTTTTGCTGTCCAAGATAGAGAGGCGGCTCAGAGACGGTACCGTAATCATCCTACCCCTGAAACTCATGGCCTTTTTCTTTCCGCCTGTAATCATGCCAAATCGTTTCTTAAATTAACCAAAAACTCTTTCATCAATATGTAAGGTAAAGATGGTGGCATACACTATGCTGCACGTGGCCTCGGTACTCATCTCTGTCGCATTAGCCTTTCTGCCTATGGTGGGGGAAAACCCGTTATCTCGGGACACAGGGCTAGTATGACATTTGGGTTACTACAGTTACCTTCACCAGGTTTTCCCAGGTACCCATTTATGAACCAACTCCAGAAGGAAGAATGAACAAATGGTTGGGCTACCACCGACTGTCCTGAACCGAATTCGAACCAGGGTCCGTATATTCGTAGCTAGGCGAGCAAGCCACTACACCACGTAGGCGCTATTTCATCAATAAATGATGTCAAAATCTTTCTGGATTAAACTCCTCTCGTGAATTCTTGCATCTAGCTTAAAATACTCCCCAAATTTTTTTCTTCACGTTTCCTTCCAATGTTTTACCTAAATGGCTCCACATCTGTCTCATATATTTATAAAGCTAAACTCTTTGTTTAAACCTCGGAACCCGGGAATGCTCTCAGAAGTCCAACTATACCCGTGGACATGGGTTCCAGGCATACTTTAAGAACCATAAGCTTGTAACCATGCTTTGTAATACGTGTATTGAAAAGTATGTACATATATATGATAGTACACAGCGCCACCACATACACACTACATCCCTGCTCAGTCTTCATGTGTATGTCATAGTGGAGAAAAAGCAGAATAATGATTTAAAACGTATCCGAAACTGTGCTCCAAAGTAGTTCTTATTGCTGTGACCTCTGACGCTTAATATCGCTTCATATGTCCTCTTCAACTTCGTCACCTTACTTAATTAACAAACTTATCAACTCTTCCCTTGGTTTTTTCCACCTGGGATTGCTACTAACTGTATCGGATACTAATTACCATATCACTATGTCGACGCCTTCTGCGGGTGAGAAAACATATGCTCGAAAGAAGCCGATGCTGTTGCTAGTGTACGTGCTTTATGAACTCTTGTTGATATCTCACAGTGAGACCTTTTTTGTTTGCCATTTCCATTCCAACGTCCTATGGTTGATGTCATTACTTTTTTCCTTTTAACATAGCTGTAGAATTCTTTAGGGTTTGATTTGCTCATTTCGGCAATACGTACTTCAAAAATTTTCTTGCTCTGCTTAATGAGATTTTTCGTATTTCGTCTAATTCTGTCGTGAATTTTGTGTTTCTTTGTGTTTTTCATATGCACGCTTTTTAGCTGCAACCCAGTGGTTAAGCACTCACCCAGGTGAGACCTAGAAATCTCGTCCACCGAAATTCTTGTCGCCGTTGACGAGTATATATTAAGGACACTGACTTTGAGTGCAAAATGAAAAAACGAAAGTGATATAGTGAAAGCATAATAATGAACCTATGATGAAATGTAAGAGCTACAACATAATATATTTAGAGTGATAATATGACATAATATTACATGGTATAAACATATATAATCATAATAATCATATTATAATAATGATATATATATATAATATATAAATATATATTTATAATATATATATAATTATATATCAATAATATATATATATATATATATACTATATACATATATATAATACATATATATATATATATATATAATATATATATATATATATATATATATTATATATATATATAATATATATATATATATATAATATATATATATATATTATATATAATATATAATAATATATAATATATATATATTATAATATATATATATATATATATTTATATATATGTGGGAATTTATGTCACATACATATTTAATCTGAGGGTTCTTTACCTAATCCATCAAACCCATGTTCTATCTCCCGACACATCATCCCAGCTAATCAACTAACTAGGATACTTATCGGTGGATAGTGGGTTGAATTACTGTTGTAGGTTTGGATCAATACTGCAATGATCTTGTGATCCGATGTGGTCGCCGGGATCGAGGCCGCCCGTGAAATACAGAAGCGGAGGTGGAGGCGTAATCGTGGGCGTCAAGTGGTTATCACACCAAGTAACTTGACGACGCGGCGGATTGTTATCAGTGTGTTGTACTTTAACACAGTCCTATGATTTAACACTATATATGTACAAAATTAAAGTATGTACAAATCTCTTCTTTATAATCAGAGAAGAGATATTTACTCGATGGAGGTGTGGAGTGTACTGTCCTTGTAGACAAGCACGTCTATTAACAATTAGATGTTATCCTCACGGAGGGTCTGGGTGTACTGATTCTCCGATGGGCAGCGGCTAGCGGCCACCCTACCTATAGCTATGACACGTGTATCATGTCAGGTGGCCTAGAATCTAATGGGTGGCGGCCAATGACCGCGCTTCAAAATCAAGGTGCCAATTATTTAAGTGCAATGCTTATTAACCACTGGGAATATTAATTTATCCTATCCCAGTACTAATCATTTACTTAAATTACCTTAATTATTACCCATTACCATTACAATTATATATACATATCCCTATACGCGCCCTCCTATTATGAGCGGAAAATACCTCTCACTAGGGGGGGGGGGAACAAACTACCACTCTACCAATTATGAGAGGGTGTTTGGTGGATAATTTCCACAATATATATATAATATATATATATATATATATATATTATATATATATATATATATATATATATATATATATTACTGATGGACCGAATATTCGCATTCGCATTCGCAATTGCGAATATTCGCATGTTTTTTTCAATATTCGCATTCGCATTCGCATTCGCACTCCCACTCGTAGTAATTTGCGAATATGCGAATAGTTTGCAAAAACCAATAAACTTACAAAAAATAAGAAAAAAATAACAAGTGAACATAATATTACACAAGCAAACATACAATTCAATTAATAGTTTAGGCGAGCGTTAAGGCCGTGTCACACATACACTTTTTCCGGCATCTTTTGGTATTTTGCTACCATTTGATGCCTGATGCGCGTCATCTTTTGGTAGCAAACGCGGAGTCGCGTATGTTCGTTCTTTTGCCACCAGTACTGGCATCTTTGTGTACTTTTGGAGCAGCCGACGCCACGCAAGACTTGTACGAACTACACATATCAGTGAAATAAAGAGAAATGACCAATCTTGGGTGGTCAAGAGATGCTGTAGCATCCTGTGTGATATGTTTAGAGAAAAAAATTGCTGTATATTGGGAATATAGCTGTATGATTTTGTATAGTAATAGTAATATGGTGTAAATGAGAGGAGAAAAATAAAGATGGGAGGAGGAAAATTAAGTTTTTAGCCAATTTGGGTGGTCAAGAGATGCTGTAGCATCTCTGTGTGATATGTTTAGAGAAAATAATTGCTGTATATTGGGAATATAGCTGTATGATTTTGTATAGTAATAGTAATATGGTGTAAATGAGAGGAGAAAAATAAAGATGGGAGGAGGAAAATTAAGTTTTTATTGTAGGGTAGGAGAAATACATGTTTTTACTCGCTATATATACAAGACACGTGTATGATATGTATGGTACATGCGTGTTATTTAGATTTGTTCACGTATGATTTAGATATATAGTTACGTTTTGAGTTGTTGATGAGAAGTTATGATAGTACAGCGGGTAAGCTAACCTATTGTGCATTTTTTGATAAAAGCACCAATTTTGGCACAGAGGTAGACCAATATATTATGAACAAATTTGAATGTAAAGGCATTGCCCAACTGCCCCCTGGCGGCCGTGGCGGCCATTTTCCAAAATGGCCGCCAGCAGACACCCAAAAGACACACAGAAGTTAGATAAAGTTTGCTGCCGAAGGTTTTATTGAATGTTTATTGAATGTTTTGAATCAAGACATGCCAGATAGCTCTTAGTCACATTTTGGGAGATGCTGCTGATATTAATTAACATATTTAGGCTAATTGCAGATGAAATGGCGACAAGGAAACCCATGATCAGGCATCAAATGCTGACATTCCTTGTGAATAGGCTAGATTCATTTAAGTTGTGGAAATGTTATCTGACCTTCTTCCTCTGTCTGTCAATAGCTATTCATGGACACTGCCCACGCCAATTAACCCTTTCACGCACGAAAAGTTTAATAAGTTTTTCCGTCCACTGCAACATCCGTCTTATGCTCCCTAAGGGACCCCGCGAAATGGCTAGACTGTGCAGCAAATGATTTTTCTATGTTATCAATTTCACCAACGTGTATTCTTTTTTCCTGGCATTATTATATATCATTGGTTTTGCAAGAGATTATTCTGCCTTATGAAAGGAAAAAATAACAAGAAATGCAAATAAATAGCGGAATTTACCGACTCCGAAAAAATATTGAGTAAAGAGAAATAAGAAATACCTACGTTCACCACTTCGTAGCTCGAAACTTCCTGCGTTAACTTTTTATGGTTTATATTCCAATAAAAACGGATTTCTATGAAGATTCCAACGCTACCATTATAATTTTCATATGGCCATTATGGCCAGCTCGGGACACGTTTTAAAGGGACAACAATACAGGCGCACAGGCTGCCTGCTGAGTGGAAACTGACACACAAACCCTTATCATTTCACATCCACTCACACGAGAGAGTTGACAATTAGTTTATTGTATAGGTCTAGGTTGGATCTTTGACGCAGAAACTTTTGACGTAATTCTGATAAATACTTAATTTTTGGCGAATTTTTAACTGTTTTTTGACGCAATTCGCGTCAAAAGCTCAGATTGCAGACGGGCCCGTTTTGACGAGATCGCGTCACCGTGCGTGAAAGGGTTAAGATGCCAATTAACAAAATTATTAACACAATTATGCTAATTACATCGATAATACAACAACAATAACAGAACCAGATAGTGATAATTACGGTAACTTGCTCTCATCAGATCAATCCTGGCAAGTAAAGTTATATTCGTGGTCAAGGGACATTTATTACAGTTTATATACTTTAACTATCTTTTAATTAACCCATAATCTGCTAAAGAAATATGCAGAAATTTCACGTTTTACAGTCCCTGTGTACGTCGGGAACAGTTCAGAATCTTCATTTTTAGTTGCGAGTTCATTTGAGACACTCCCCGTCGCAAGCACACATGGTGGGGCATTCCAGAAGGACTTTTTGTATTTGCACTTTTGATGCAGCCTTTCTGGCTTTGCAGGAGAAAAGCCCCGGCAGCCCTTTGGGATGCCCGGGGGCGTTGTCCAAAAGGGTTCGACTGTCGCGGGGTTTTGATAACCCCCAGTGGGTTTGGTAAAAGGCAATGTTGGTGCGGGAAAACCAGGCCTGCCCCCAGAATGCCCGCCCTGGTATTTTGTGTGACTGCTGTTTCGGGGCTGCACTTGTCGGTGGACAGTGGACTTTTGGCTCCTTTGCAAACATTTTACGGCGTCCCTTTGTCGATACTTTTCGGTGCTGTTCTGTCGTAAACGGGAGGACAAACCTCTCGAGGTGTGCATGGCATCTTCATAAATATGACCCGGTGCAGTGGAAGGTCAGTGGTGTCGGGGGGTCAGCTGGGGTAGAGCGGTCCCACACCCCAGCGGTTTCTTGCCATGTCCGGGGCGAAGCAGGAGCCCCGTTCGCAGCCCGTAAAAGCATGAAACATCGGATGCCGTGTTTTCTCAGGCCCCGGGCCCGCGCCATTCATGGGCTGCCAAGAACCGAAACCTTGCCGTGCCGAAGGACACCCCACACTTGGGTTTTCCCCCTCCAGGGTCGTGCCAGACCCACTGCCGGGGACAACAACTCAGTGAAAAACTTGCGGATGAGGATCTTCTTTTGGCCTTTGTAAACAGCGTGGGCGGCATGCAACATCATGCGGATGTGGGTTTCTTCGGGTTGCAAGGCCCCGGGGCTGCTATTGAGGGGGGGGTTGCTAAGACATCTTCCTTCAGTGATGACCAGCCCGTTGCAACGGGAATGAGGGGAGGCGCAGAGAGGGAAGTAAAACAGCTCTGTTTGTCTCGTCGACTCAAGGAAGCGGGCCCCAGTTCCCGGGGACTTTGAAACCACCCCCACCGTTTTCACCCTTTTTCCGCGCTTGGCTCTGCTGTCCCTTTCAAGAGTCTGTACTGTAGCGGGTCCCACACCGGGTCCAGTGCGTGGTTTGATGGAGTTTTGAGAGTAGTGGGGCACAAAGCCCTGCTGGAACTCGTTGAAGTTTTTTGCTGTAGCGGCTTCAGATCTGGATGATGCCCCTTTCCATCTAGCACAATGCGAGGGTTTTGGGGAACCCAGACTTGGATCACTGAGGTCTTCAGAAAAGCGAAAAGTCACTTTTGAACCCAGATCTGATAGTGCGGGGGCAGGCTTGGTTTTTTCATTTTTGGGAAAATTCCTTAATTTCCCATCCCGGTTTGGAAACCCGTATACAGACAAAGAGAATGTTCGATAGCATGGCAACCTCTGGCCCTGCCCCATCCACCGTCGTAGAGCGGGGAGTTGTCGCACCCCCACGGCACCTCCGTTTCTTTGGGGCCGCTTGTTCGGGGCCGGGGGCCTGATCGATGGGTTGGCAGAACGACCTGTTCTTTTTCGGGACGGTGAAGTTCCCAGCTCAAATTTTCCTGGGCTATTTCAGGGTGTGTCGTGGCAGTTCCCCCATGTCTCGCAGATCACAGGAATCCAGCGCGCGTATTTGGTGGGGACCCGGGGCATGGAACCACATGCTTTTTCTTCAGGCATTACGTACATCGAAACGACGCTTGGGCGCAGGAGGCACGCACCGGACCGTCACCCCCATTTGCGGGAAAGGGTTGCTCAGTATGAACTGGGGAAGATCTCCGCTTTTTGCTGGCACCAACTTTCGAATCCAGCTGCTCTTTTGCGTGCGTCACCAGCTGGTTTAAAGTATGGTTGTGGGGCTTTTGCTGCGGGGGAAAGGGGGTGCGCTGTCACTTGATGACCCCTCCGGGTTTTCGATGACAGGGATGCCCCCGGAAGGGTCGCTGTCCCGGCAGGTGATCTCTGCCTAAAACCAGTGCTTGCCCCATCCGCCCCTTGACCGTCACCGGGTCTTCAGGCTGCCATCTCGTTTTAAAAAGACCGCCGAAGAGGACGACAAATTTTTTACCATACCCCTGTGGCCCCTTCCACGGTTTTGTTTTGCCAAAGCAAACAGCGGTGGTCGAAGGGACCACGGGAGTTGGCCGGGGTTTGGAAGTTCCACGCAAACCCCTGACCACACCATGAGTGTGACAAGCCACGATGGGGCGCACTCCAGGAAGAGGGGGGACATGCGGGGGGGACAGAGGGCCCCGATGGCTGGCATGCCCGGCGGGCTTGCGTGGTATCAATAAATCATTGGGGCTACGCCGGGGGGGTCGCCCCCCCAACCCTACACGCCACTTCCGGGGGTCACCACGCGCGAGTTCCCCATGCAGGCTCCTTTCCCATACCAAGCAGCTCTCGACAAGAAACTAACTTGCCCCAGCCACGAGCCTTTTGGGCCCCCTTGGCCCCCTCCACGTGGGATTGTTTTTACGAACGCCCCATGGGAAGGATGGGTTTTTTCAGGGTAGCTCCCCACAGCCCATATAGCCGAAGTTGGCGTGGCGGACTATGCGGGTAAACCCTCGATTCAGCTCACGGTGCAATCGCTGATTTGACACGTAATACCCCAGCATACCCATGTTTTCTGCGAAGACACTTATTACCAAAGGCTTTGTTTGTCTCTTCAATCCTATTTAGTGTCCAGCTCACAACCAAGAGTAAGACGGGGATCACCCCCCCCTTTTGAAGATCGGATTTTTGTCCTCCTGACAGGTACCGACAACCCCAAAAATACTCCCGTAGCGAGCCATAACACGTGGGCTAGCCAATTGCCTAAGACTTCTTGGGCTAACCCGCCGCATTAGGACTGCGTCCCAAGGTATGTAAAACTTTCCAAGATCTCAATGTCCTCGCCAAAACGCATGAAAAACTGTAGTTTTATCTAGAAGTTTCCAAACACCGGCCTTGGTCGAGCCAGGGACCTAAAAGTCCCAAAGGCTTTGCCCCTTTCGTGCGCGCCTCGAGAGCCATCACCAGGGACCTCCAGCGACTCAGCAAAGATTACGCTCATCGGCAAAAAAAAGATCATTCTTGGTGTTCCCGAGGGATGCTCACAACTTTTGATCTACAACCTTGTCCAATACCCAGTCCATACAAGCGGGGAAAAGTGATGGGCAAGGGGGCACCTTTCCTATCCTGTATTCACGGAAAGAACTGGGTACCTGCCCCCCAAATTTACGCACTCTCAGTCCCAAATAAGACCAGTTTTCAAAAACCAAAGTCTTTCAGGACCCCGAATCGCAGAAGACCGAGAGTGACTCCCGTGCACTGAGTCAAACGTTTTTGAGATCAACATAGGGTGCAAAATCCCCCTGTCGAAAATCACGTCGGGGTTCCACCAGGACACGAAGCGTAGGATAGGTCCGTTTTTGACTTTCCCGGAGTGAACCCGACTGCTGAGGTCTTATGCTTCCCCGATGACTGCGAATCCTGTCAGCAATAAGGGCAAACACCTTGCCCGGTACCCGGCAGTGTAATACCCCGGTAATTTTTGCCCGTCCTGACGGTCCCCTTCCCTTTCCAGATAGGACGACCACCCCCTTTTTCCGTCAGGAGGAATGGTACCTGATTTCCACACGGGAGTCGGACAGCATGCAACCCGCGGATCATGGCCCCACCCCCAGTTGAGGAGCTCCGCACTGATATTTCAAACACCAGCGCCTTTTTCCCCCTTCAAATTTTCTACAGCCTCCTGACTTTCAAGAGAGGGGGCGGTTTTTGTCAAGGGAGGACGGGATCCATGCCGAACCCGTGGTGTGAAAACGCCATTTGGGGGGTCCACCGTGAAACAAATGCCAAAAAACTAGCCCCAAGACCCGCCCCCTCCCGTCGACACGAGGCGCCCATTGGCTGTTCGAATAGCACTCGCCCCGGGAAAGGGGACTTGGAACGGGGCTTTTTTCAGGGTCGGTAGGCGGGTTGGAGGTTATTTCGTTCAAAAGACCCCTCGACTCCCGCGAGACCCGACAACCTCTCCTTGTCTTCCCAGGGGGGTTCAGTCCGGCGTGACAGAGCCCTTTTGGGTCCTGGTTCCCCCCAGCCTGGCAGCGCGACCCCTTTATCGATTTTCTCCAGCGTCTCCCTCGAGACAAAAACACCCTTGACTCGGGGCCCCCAAAACACTCCTTTCAGCCTGAGAGTTTTACTTTGAAGGTATCCCCAGTTTTTCAGGGTCCCCAGAGCACCGGCACATCAAAACGATTTTAGACTGCCCCCCATATCATGACACATGTCAAAATCTTCAGTTTTTCAAAAATGAAAAACAGTAGGTTACCCCTTTAGATTTTTTGGACTTGACATAACAAGTGTAAGCCAACAACAAGTCTGTGATCTGTTCAAAGAAATCAGCACTCCGGTAAACCCTGCGTTTTGGAGGGTCCCCCAAAAGTACTAACGAGGGGTTTTGGCGATTTTCCTTTTCACCCCTCCCGGGATTACTATACCACCCCCCGGGGGGCAGCTTGGTCTTGTACCCAAGAAACCCGCAAATTTAACCCTGGACCTTGCAAAATTTAGAAGCAGAGAAGTTTGTTTCTGGTACCGGAGCCATGGGGGCCAACACATAAATCGTAGCCATCTCTCACAGTGCCCGAGTGCATTTAATTGCCCAAGACAATGAGTGTTTCCGAGGGGACACTGGCAATGCCATTTCGTGGTATGAGCAAAAAGAAGGTTTCCCCCTGGAGAAGTTTTTTGTGGCGACTTGGGGGTGTTTTTTTGCCAAAGATGCCACTTTCACATTTTTTGGGCCGCTGTTTTTGCTCGGGGGTCAAGCTGGTACCGGACGGGGGGGTTCTTTATGCTGCCGACGGATGGGACATTGTGTGTAGTGCGGCAAACGGGGCAATGTTTTTTTGGCCTTTTCGTTCGGGCCCCAAGGGTGATGAGCTGCGGCAATGCCCGGCCCCAGAGACCCCAGGCGTGGCCGGGCAGTTTTTCCTAGGATAGTTTGACTACGGACAATTTGTACGGAAATTTTCCCACCGGACAGTTTTTTCCTACGGACGTTTGCCTACCCAACATTTTGCTACCGGACAATTTGCCCACCGGACAATTTTCCTACCGGACAATTGCCTATGGACATTTGCCTACGGACACTTTGCCCCATGTTTCCACAGGGAAAAAGCTTTCCCTTGGACACTCAGGAAGTTTGTGAAACTTACCGAGAAACATATAGTCGCCAGCTGCAAAAAATGTCGCCACGCCAAAAAATTTCGAATTATAGCACACTACGAGTGTATGTGCCCCCTAAGTTAAAACATAGTTCAAACGGTGACAGGACAATCATACCGCGGGAATTTCTACCCGGCAAATTTATATCATGCAATTCATACCCCGGGGAAAATTGTTCAAAATAACGTCTATATATACTTTTTTTGGGGGAGAATTTTTTTTTGTTTTTTTTTTTTTATCATTCTTTCAAAAAATTTTATATGATGAATAAGCTTTCCATTGTTAATTTGGGGGTTTTAGGGCAGACTGCTGAAAATTGAAAAAAATCGGTTTTAAAAAAAAAAAATTTTTGAATGATATTATTAAAAAAACTAAGCTTCATTTGGGGGTTGCAAATGGTTGCATTTAGCGGGATTGTGGGACTTTACAATTGTGCCCGGAGGGGATGTCAAAAAGTATGAGAGCGGTAAACTCTTTCAATTTATCTATTTTACACTTGTTACCCCATCTCGTTTAATTTTGGGGCGGAGAGTGTTTTATTTTTTTGGTGATACAGAATTTTCCACTATATATGTTACAGAAACGGTCTGAGTGGGCCTTGGTTTAATTTTTTTTTTTTTTTTTTTTTTTTTCGCATTTCCCTACCCTTCACACGCACCAAGAAAAGAGACTTCAATTCGCTATACTTTTAAAAGTAATGATAAATTTCCTCAAATATTTAAAATTTTAAGAACAATGAAAAAAGTGCCCATAAGTACAAAAATTTAGCTTAAAATACTTTTTTTTGATTTTCAAAGTTTCCGTTTCAAAAGGGGGCATTCAGGCAGCATTACTTATATGGGTTAAAATTTAATCTGCTTGCTATTTTAGTGCCCCCCCAAAAAATCCCCTTTTTTTCTTGAAATACTTAAAATATTTTGTGGGGGATACCACTGCAATTTTTACCCCAAATTTAAATCCCCAACACTCAAAAATAATTAAGATACGGCCAAAGAAAATTTCCCTTTCTATTGCACTATATACTATTTTGAAGATGTATAGGGTTTCATATTTTAAAATTAGAAAGGTTAAAAATTACAATGCTATAAATATATACTTTTTCAGGAAAAATCGCAAAGGGACCTTTACGCCTATTTTTCCAATTCTAAGCTTCATTTAGCAAAGTATATATTTTTTTAGACTAGATAAACTATCTGGCTGAAATAGTGCACGAATGTGTCAGTTAAATAAAAATTTTAAGGGACAAAAATAAATGTTTTTTTTCAAATTTTAAACACTCAATTTTCGTTTTTTATAAAAAACAGTACTATTGGGTGGGGGGGCTTTTTACTGCCCCTTATATAGATTAAAAGAAAAGAAAACAACGATTTTGAAATTTGTGAAGAAAAAAAAATTTTTTTTGGGGCCCCCCCAAAAAAAAAAAAGGCCAAAAATTTTTAAAAAAAAAAAAAAACTTTGTAAAACCACAACACNCTCCCAACAAGACCAGTCGCTTCGTGTAACATCGTGGACCAGAAAGCATGGCTGACTGGCAAAGACTGAACACCCTGGAATCCTAGTCAAATACTGCACTGCAGGTGGACTTCAAACCTCTACGTACGACATCAAGGTTCAACACAGACTAGAGACGGACATCCTCACGCAGCTCAGAGTGATGAGGTCCGCAGCCCAAGAAGGTCCAAACAGCTGTGACCTTCTACGTGCGGACAGGAGCATGTCGCACACTCAGAATGTGTCCCTCCTCTCACTGAATGGCGAGTCAGAGTGAGGACGACCCGCATGGTTCGCCGTGACCCAAATTTGAAGCTGAGGGCTGGCAGGCGTTGGGGACACCAGTGTACGCCCTCGCATCACACCCCCCAAGCTGAACTTGTCAGCCAACCAGCTTGGCAGACACTGATCAGCTGGCAGCCTGCGCAGTGCACGAGCCGTCATTCCCCTGTTCACATGCCTGGGGATCAGTCCAGGAGATCCTGGTCAAGCCGTACGAGGTTCCGGAGTTCTCTATCCACACTCAGAGCACCGAAAGAGGTCGTGAAGCAAGGTGACAGAGGCTGCGGCAGCAGTGGTGGGGCAGCAGCCAGAGCGGGTTCTCCGTGCTCGGGCCCACTGCGGGAGAACGCATGCGCCTGCTTCGGTCTAATGAAAAGGACTGATGGACACGGGTCTAGGGCCAACGTGAGGCTGTGACACTGTGAATGTAGGTGCATGGATGAACAACTAATCAGAAGAGCTTACCACGCTAGTCATGTTGGAACTCATATTGTGCATGATTGGCAATAAACCGGACCAACCGGGACACTGCGTACTCATTTAAGCATTATTCGATAAGGGTGCAATATAAAAGTGCGATTTTGCATAGTAAGAATTGCTCAAATGCAAATATGGAAATAGATAAAATCGTCTTACAATTCCATTTTACATAGGAAATATGCATGCCAAAGTTGAGAAAAAGAATTTTTGTCATACGGCTTACCCTAGCCCACATTTGTCCGTGAAAAATCCCCGTGAGCAAGCGTAGATCGAACGCCCGACCACAAAATGGCCTGACTGGTGCTCTAATCCACATGACCACGCAGGCGGTGTGTGTGTGTGTGTGTGTGTGGTGTGTGTGTGTGTGTGTGTGTGTGTGTATGTGTGTGTGTGTGTGTGTGTGTGTGTGTGTGTGTATGGGTGTGTGTGTTTGTGTCCCAGGATGTGAGGGGAGGCTGTTATGGTGTCTGTTTGCATCTTTACCCGACACGGAAGCTGGGTTTCTGTAGCGAGAAATTCTAGTATCCTGCGATACTTATATAGGGGCAAAGATGAGGGAATACGCTATGCTGCACGTGGCCTCGGTGCTGATCTCCGTCTCATTAGCCTTTGATCCTGTGGTTAGTGAGAAACTGTTACCCCAGGACACAGAGCTAGTGTGACATCCGGGCTACCACAGTTACCTTCCCCAGGTTTCCGCAGGTATCCATTTATCAACCCCGAAAGGGAGGAACAGCTGTTTGGGCTGGTCGCCGATTTGCTCTGGCTCGGATTCGAACCAGGGCCAGGGCTCGGGCCCCAGATTCGTAGATAGGCGTGCTAGCCACTACACCACGGAGGCCACATTTATATAGAGAGTGAGCTGCAATTTGTCTGGCCTGGCTGTCATGTGACTGACTGTGTGTGTGACTAACTAAGTGGTGGGACAATGACTGGCATGAAGTGTAAAATGAGTGAAGGGCATAAATGAAGAGTGACTGGTAGGTGTGAATGAGACAAAAGGAAGAATGACTAATTGAATAACGATAGACGAGAGGAAGTCGAGGAGTCAGTAGGGGTTGATGGAGACCCAAACGAAGAAGTTGAGTGAATACTGTGAAAAGGAACTGATGACGGCCTGGATAAGGAGCGTGACTGGCCGTTGTGGCTGAATGACTGGCAGGGCAGACGGTCTGGATGGGAGGGAAGGTGACTTGGCTGTTGCCGCTGCTGCTGCTGATGGTATAGTGATAGCGTGGTGATAAGACTGAGTCGAAATGTAACATGTAGACAAGAGGATTGTGAAGGATGACAGAAAAAGAGGTGTATGTGATTAAGAAAACAATCAGGACGCATGATTGACAGGAGGATTAACTTAGTAAGACCGTGACAGGACAATATAAGAAGCTTGTAAAACGATGACAAGAGAAATATGTATATAAAAGAATGACTGACACGGAAACGGAATGATTGGGAGTATAACATATAGACAAACAGACATCCAGGTAGTAAGGGTTAAAGATAGATTGGTTCAGCGGACGGATGACTGACAGACGAACAGGAAATATGTGTTAAAGCGAGTGAGTGACTGGGTGGCAGGGCGTGTCCGTCAAGACGTGGATGACATCTACACCATACCTCCTCCGTCACCTCGCCGTCCCGTCCTCATGTATCAACCCGGCAAAAAACCTCTCCCGCTGTTTATGTATTGTGAGAGCCTGTTTTCCCGAGCCGAGAATGTGTCGTTCCGAAAATACAACTGAGATACTCCTCCTGCTTCCCCTCCTCATCATCAACCACCACCACCACCACTTCCTCCTCCTCCATCACCACTGACTTCATATTACACATCTTAGTCTCATCTGCCGTCCTAAATCAACTTTTACGTATAGCACAAAACACACACACACACACACACACACACACACCACACACACACACACACACACACACTTTAAATGTCAACACTCTACTCCGCGCTTCACCCTAACGCGGACACCTGTTGAAATGGATTGACTTATCCCTTAATTGGTGCATCGCTTACACAGGTAACTGGTTGAGTTGAACAGATACAAGGTTAAACGCATTGATAAGGTGTGTGTCATTCACCCATGGTCTTGTTCACGCGAGTCAGTTTCACGATCGCCAGTTTCACCCTCCCGGTGAACACACACACGAGCTTGGAGTTCATTATTACCGATCTTTGGGTAATGCTAGGATCTCACACACCACACACATTCCCATCCCCTTGCTCAGGGGGGACAGTAACCGCCCGAATTTGTCAGTGAAAAATCCCCGGGAGCGCGAGGATTCGAACCGCATATCCACAGAATGGGAGACCAGCACGTTATCAACCTGACCATCGCGCGACCTGACCACCGCTCGATGGGTGTGTGTAAGTAAGTAAGTAAGTCAGTAAGTAAGTAAGTAAGTAAGTTTATTGCCATTGCAACATCACCCAAAGATAATTAAATATATAAAGCAAGAGTATAATGATGGCACGGTCTGTCGAGCATAAGCTCTTCGACAGACAAAATCTGAACAAATTGGTTGTTCAGTAGTACAGGCATTATAAGTGACTACCAACTATACAATATGAATAACCTAACTATAATATATGAATACCCTAAAAAAAAAAAACATAGCTACGCATTTGATGTATCAATCAATCATTAGGAGCATACGCCGGGGGGCGCGTCGCCTCGCCCACCCTACGACGCCACTCCCGGGGGTCACCACGCGCGAGCTCCCATGCAGGCTCCTTTCCCATACCAAGCAGCTCTCGACAAGAAACATCAACTTGCCCCAGCCACGAGCACTTGTGGGCGCCCCTTGGCCTCCTCCACGCCAGATTGTCTCTTACAGATACAACCCGATGGGAAGGATCGGTTTCAGGGTAGCGTGCCACATGCCCATATAGCCGAAGTTGGCGCTGCCGGACTATGCAGGTAATAGGCCTCGATTCAGTCTCACGGTGCAATCGCTGATTTGACACGTAATCTTCCCAGCGATACCCCATGATTCTGCGAAGACACTTATTACCAAAGGCATTGATTCGTCTCTTCAAGTCACTATTTAGTGTCCATGTCTCACAACCATAGAGTAAGACAGGGATAACAAGCGATTTGAAGATCCGGATCTTTGTCCTTCTGCACAGGTACCGACAACGCCAAATACTCCCGCTGAGCAAGTCCATAACACCGTGGGCTATGCCAATCCGCCGTAAGACTTTTTGACGTGACCCGCCGTCATTATGGACTGCGCTACCAAGGTATGTAAAACTTTCCAAGATCTCAATGTCCTCGCCACACGCATGAACAGACTGTACTGCTTCATCTAGTAAGTCTCCAAACACCTGGACCTTGGTCTTGAGCCAGGAGACCTCAAGTCCCAAAGGCTTTGCCTCCTCGTGCAGCGCCTCGAGAGCCATCACCAGGACCTCCAGCGACTCAGCAAAGATTACTGCATCATCGGCAAAAACAAGATCAGTGATCTTGGTGTTGCCGACGGATGCTCCACAATCACTTTGATCTACAACCTTGTCCAATACCCAGTCCATACAAGCGTTGAAAAGTGATGGGGCAAGGACGCACCCTTGCCTCACTCCTGTATTCACAGGAAAGAAGCTGGATACACCTGCCCCACACTTCACAGCACTCTCAGTCCCAGAATACAGACTAGTTATCAAACCAATAGTCCTTGCAGGAATCCCTCGAAGTCGCAGAAGATCCCAAAGTGACTCACGATGCACTGAGTCAAACGCCTTCTTGAGATCAACATAGGCTGCAAGCATCCCCTGTCGAAACTCACGTCGGCGTTCCCCGAGGACACGAAGAGCTAGGATACGGTCCGTTGTTGACTTACCAGGAGGTCTCTGATGCTTCACCAGATGACTGCGAATCCGTGTCAGCAATAGATGGGCAAGCACCTTGCCTAGTACGCTGAGCAGTGTAATACCGCGGTAATTGTTGCAGTCCTGACGGTCCCCTTTCCCTTTCCAGATAGGGACGACCAGCCCCCTTTTCCAATCAAGAGGATTGCCACACGGCAGTCAGGACAGCATGCAACCCGCGGATCATGGCCTCACCCCCAGCTTTGAGGAGCTCTGCACTGACATTACAAACACCAGCTGCCTTTCCACCCCTCAACTTTGCTATAGCCTCTCTGACTTCGTCAAGAGAGGGTGCGGTTTCGTCAATGGGAGGATCGGCATCCACTGCCTGTAACCCAGTGGTGTGAAGCTGCTCAGTTGGAGGGTCCACCGTGAACAACTGCCCAAAGTACTCAGCCCAACGAGCCATCTGCCCATCCATGTCCGACACGAGGTACCCATCTGCTGTTCGAATAGCACTCGCCCGAGAAGGAGACTTGGAACGGAGCATCTTCAGGGCTCGGTAGGCGGGTCGGAGGTCATTAGCGTTCAAATGACCCTCGACATCCTCAGTGAGACTCCTGACATACCTTTCCTTGTCTCTCCCCAGGAGGGTTCTAGTCCGGCGTGACAGAGCCCTGTGCTGGTCCCGGTTCCCAGCCAGCCTGGCAGCGCGACTCTCTTCGATTTTCTCCAGCGTCTCCGTCGAGACAAAACCACACCTTGACCTCGGGCGCTCCCCAATACACTCCTTGACCTCGGGCGCTCCCCAATACACTCCTTGGCAGCCTGTAGAGTTTCACGTTTGAAGGTATCCCACAGTTCTACAGGATCCCAGAGATCACCGAGCACATCAAACCGATTTGAGACTGCCACCGCATACTCATGAGCACATGCCAAGTCCTTCAGTTTCTCAAGATGAAACACAGGTATGGTTACCTCTTGAGATTCTTCTGGACTTGACATGAAGCTTAAGTGTAGCAACAACAAGTCTGTGATCTGTTCCAAAGAACTCAGCACTCCGGTAAACCCTGCAGTTCTGGAGGATCCTCCAACGAGTACTAACGAGGATGTGGTCGATCTCCTTAGCTACCACTCCGGCATTATTATACCAAATCCAGCGGTGCAGCTCTGGCCTCTGATACCAAGAACCTGCAATTCTCAACCTTCTGGATCTTGCAAAGTTCAGAAACAGAGAACTGTTGGTGTTTCTGGTAACGGAGCCATGGGGACCAACACATAACTCGTAGCAATCTCTCAAATTTGATGTATACATTCTCTTAAATCATGCATTTTGACAAATAAACAAATAGGTTTTTATTTTCTTCTTGAATTGTAGTACATTTCCAGCATCCATTAGACGATTTATATCAATAGGAAGTGAATTCCGTAACTGAGGCCCTTCACACAATATACTGTTGCTGTAGAGGGATGTGCAAAACTGTGGACACACTAAATTTGAATCATTATCCCTAGTATTATAAATATTTCCAATAAAATTAAAAACCTTATTTCCTAGGTAGAGATCTCTCCCCTTGTGCTAGTGTATGGGGTGTGTGTGATGTGCAAGGTCCCAGCATTACCCAAAGATCGGTCACTACGAGCTTCAAGCTCTTTCCGGGAGGCATATTCCCCAACTATATATGAGTAAGTGGTTTCCAAGTGAAGACACTTGGTTGTAGCTCCGAAACTAACCATATGATTTTCTCGAAAATACCCTTTTTGTGATACCCTCACAAAGTTACCATTCACAGTCTAAAGCACCTTGTAGCCTACTAATTGATTACGAATTCCATTGCTGTACGGATATAACACGCGTTTTTTGCCTTTGAACAAGGGGACAGTACTTTGGCTGTAGGAAAATGAGATTATGGTCAGAGTTTCCAAGCTGAGGTAGTTGTGCAGCAGTATAGGCCTCTTTGATGTTACTATATAATAGATAAAGGGTCGCTGTGCCACGTGGTGGACAGGTCACCTGTTGATGGTACTGAACGCTGCTTCTTTTCAAATTATAGTGATTAAAGTCTCTTTTAATCAACTAAACGCGTCTGGGGCAGAAAGCTCAATATTATGGATGGCCTGGCCCAATTCCTCCGCTGCAGGCTTAGCCACACTACGATCTGGCACATAGACAGTCACACATATAACATGGCTGAATTATCGAGGAAGGTAATAAGGACGCATGCAAGTAACAACTAATTCAAAATTAGGTGTACATGAGTATTGTTTCAAAACTGCATTATTTGGATGTCTATTGATTTTGTTAGAGGTTACAGTTTCGAGTTTGACAGAATGAGTTATATTATGTAAGTAGCTTTGAAGCCATTGGGGATCAATGTTTAGCTTGGCACAGGTGTGACAGGTAAGGCCGTTACCAATACATCTTCAATACCTGGTTGTTTGGATATTGGAAGACCTATTACATTAGTTTTCAGCTGGCTTCTCACATATATACAAAAAAAACAGCCACGTCCCTTATCAAATCTAAATATTTTAAATCAGGTATATCGGCATAATTATTAGGATTTCAGGGAGTAGCCATGTCTCACTAAACACATACAGTAAGATATCAATATTTCTCTCGGACATAAGAAATTAAATCTTATCATAATGTGACAATAGGGATTGAGCTTTGACATGTTCTGTAGTTAGGGATGAGTAACACATATCGGCAGAGTCTTAAGTGAAAGAGAGAGAGAGAGAGAGAGAGAGAGAGAGAGAGAGAGAGAGAGAGAGAGAGAGAGAGAGAGAGAGAGAGAGAGAGAGAGAGAGAGAGAGAGAGAGAGAGAGAGAGAGAGAGAGATATAGAGAGGGAGAGATATTTGAGGATGTTAACATAAATAGACAAATGTCTGTGACACAAACACACACACACCACGGTTCCATTTCAGTTCAACCAGTACCAACTGAACCAGTTCCAACTGAACCAATGCCAAATGAACCAGTGACCAACTGAACCAGCGACCAACTGAACCAGTGACCAACTGAACTATTGACCAACTGAACCTGTACCAACTGAACCAGTGCTAACTGAACCAGTGACCAACTGAACCAGTGACCAACTGAAACTGTACCAACTGAACCAGTGCTAACTGAATCAGTGACCAACTGAACCAGTAACCAACTGAACTAGTGACCAACTGAACCTGTACCAACTGAACCAGTGCTAACTGAACCAGTGATCAACTGAACCAGTAACCAACTGAACCAGTGCCAACTGAACCAGTGACCAACTCAACCAGTGACCAACTCAACCAGTGACCACTGAACCAGTGCCAACTGAACCAGTGGCCAACTCAACCAGTGACCAACTCAACCAGTGACCACTGAACCAGTGCCAACTCAACCAGTAACCAACTGAACCAGTGCCAACTGAACCAGTGACCAACTCAACCAGTGACCAACTCAACCAGTGACCACTGAACCAGTGCCAACTCAACCAGTGACCAACTGAACCAGTGCCTACTAAACCAGTGGCCATCTCAACCTGTTCCATCTCAATCAGTGACCATTTGAACCAGTGGACATCTCAACCAGTGACCATCTCAACTAGTGACCATCTCAACCAGTGACCATCTCAACCAGTGACCATCTCAACTAGTGACCATCTCAACCAGTGACCATCTCAACTAGTGACCATCTCAACCAGTGGACATCTCAACCAGTGACCATCTCAACTAGTGACCATCTCAACCAGTGACCATCTCAACCAGTACCAACTCAACCAGTACCAACTCAACCACTGCCCGTTTGAACCAGTGACCATCTCAACCAGTACCAACTCAACCAGTACTAACTCAACCAGTGACCGTTTGAACCAGTGACCAACTCAACCAGTACCAACTCAACCAGTGACCGTTTGAACCAGTGACCATCTCAACCAGTACCAACTCAACCAGTACCAACTCAACCAGTGACCGTTTGAACCAGTGGCCATCTCAACCAGTGACCAACTCAACCAGTGACCAACTCACCAGTGACCGTTTGAACCAGTGACCATCTCAACAGTGACCATCTCAACCAGTGACCAACTCAAACCCGTGACCGTTTGAACCATGGCCATCTCACCAGTGACCAACTCAACCGTGACCAACTCAACCAGTGACCGTTTGAACAGTGGCCATCTCAACCAGTGACCATCTCAACCAGTGACCGTTTGAACCAGTGGCCATCTCAACCAGTGACCATCTCAACCAGTGACCGTTTGAACCAGTGGCCATCTCAACCAGTGACCAACTCAACCAGTGACCGTTTGAACCAGTGGCCATCTCAACCAGTGACCATCTCAACCAGTGACCAACTCAACCAGTGACCAACTCAACCAGTGACCAACTCAACCAGTGACCGTTTGAACCAGTGACCATCTCAACCAGTGACCAACTCAACCAGTGACCAACTCAACCAGTGACCGTTTGAACCAGTGGCCATCTCAACCAGTGACCATCTCAACCAGTGACCAACTCAACCAGTGACCAACTCAACCAGTGACCGTTTGAACCAGTGGCCATCTCAACCAGTGACCAACTCAACCAGTGACCAACTCAACCAGTGACCATCTCAACCAGTGACCAACTCAACCAGTGACCAACTCAACCAGTGACCAACTCAACCAGTGACCAACTCAACCAGTGACCATCTCAACCAGTGACCAACTCAACCAGTAACCAACTCAACCAGTGGCCATCTCAACCAGTGACCATCTCAACCAGTGACCAACTCAACCAGTGACCGTTTGAACCAGTGGCCATCTCAACCAGTGACCATCTCAACCAGTGACCAACTCAACCAGTGACCGTTTGAACCAGTGGCCATCTCAACCAGTGACCATCTCAACCAGTGACCATCTCAACCAGTGACCAACTCAACCAGTGACCGTTTGAACCAGTGGCCATCTCAACCAGTGACCAACTCAACCAGTGACCGTTTGAACCAGTGGCCATCTCAACCAGTGACCATCTCAACCAGTGACCAACTCAACCAGTACCACATCAACCAGTACCAACCATCTCAACCAGTGCTAACTCAACCAGTGCCATCTCAACCAGTGACCATCTCAACCAGTGACCATCTTAACCAGTACCATCTCAACCAGTACCAACTCAACCAGATGGTCACTGGTTGAGTTGGTACTGGTTGAGATGGTACTGGTTGTGTTGGCACTGGTTGAGTTGGTACTGGTTGAGATGGTACTGGTTGTGTTGGCACTGGTTGAGTTGGTACTGGTTCAGTTGGTCACTGTTTGAGTTGCCAGTTTTTTTGTTTTTGTGTTTTTGTAATCACAAAGGACTGGCTAAGGGCAAAACAGAAAGAAGTAACAAAAAGTCCGTTTAGTTGCTAATCTGTGTAAAGGAGACAGTAAGAGAATATAAAAAAGGGGGGTGGAACAATTTAGTTCGGGAGTTGTCTTGTTGCTCCTCTCTTGAATATATTTAAGTCGTAGCAAGGAGGAAAAATTGAAACAGAAAGAGAGTTCCTGAGTTTACCAGTGAAGGAAATAAAAAAGTGAAGATACTGGTTAATTCTTGCATTAGGGAGATGGACAGAATAGGGATGAGTGTTAAGCCCCGACGAAGGGGGTGAGGGGGCTCAACGGGGGGTGATGCTCCTGTTAGCGGAGCCCCCACCCGCTACGGTTGTATCCAATCGGTCGCTGACGTGGCATGACAACTAATCCCCGGCACCCCTACCTGTAGGGTGCCAGGTTGGGCATATCTCCAGGTACGTATGTACTTACGTTAAACGGGGCAGTGCCCGTGGCGTCGGAGATACGGGGAGCTTGCCTCCCCAGGCTGGTAAAAGCCCCGGCTTTGCCGGGGGGGCGACCCTCCCTGTCCCCCCTGAGGTCCCTGACTTGCTACAGTTCCCCCGGAGGCATCCTTAATCGCCCGCCCTGTCATGCACTGTATAATTAATACATCACCATCTGCTGCGTAGCCTCTTGGTGGACCTGTGGTACTCAAGGGGTCCTAATGCCCCGCTGCATGTGTCTCGTAATGCCCCAGGGTCCCAGAGGGAACCCAGCGGAAGCCTCAGAGGTAGGTGTCTAGCAGGGTGTCGTAGCAGCGCAGTTTCACCTCCGCCCCTAGCCCCGCCGCTTATGTCTCGCGCAATGCCCCGTGGTCCATGGGGGCCCATGAGAGAGGCCACAGGGGCAGGTAGTGTTGCAGGACGTCGTGGCACCGTAGAGTTGCACGTACCCACCCCCTGGGGCAAAGTGGGGCGCTCCTTGGTCGCCCCACCGCAGCCCCGAGATCCCTGGGGGCCCAGGAGAAAAGCCACAGGGGCGGGTGTGTTGCAAGGACGTCGTGGCACCGTATAGTTGCACTGACCCGCCCCGTGGGGCAATGCGGGGCGATTCTCTGTCGCCCCGCTGCGGCCCCGTGATCCCTGGGGGCCCAGGAGAAAGGCCACAGGGGCGGGTTGTGTTGTAGGACGTCGTGGCATCGTATAGTTGCACCCCCTGCCCCATGGGGCAATGCGGGGCGATCCTCCGTCGCCCCGCCGTGGCCCCGGGGATCCCTGGGGGCCCAGGAGAGACGCCACAGGGGCAAAGCCACAGGGGCAGGTGCTCTTGTAGGACGTCGGGGCACCGTAGAGTTGAGTAGCACCTGCCCCGGGGGGACAAAGCGGAGCGGCGGACGTTGGGGCGTCGGGTAAGGGCGTGGCGTGTGTGGAGCGGCAGAGTGGAACTCAGCCACATACTCGAGCACGCGCGCCGCCGTCGGTATAACTCGCTCACTGCCCTAAGACAATACACTAGTCTCGTAGTCACGTAAGAGATCACCGCGACGCAGTAATGGTGTGCACGCACTCAAGGCTAGAAAGATTATCCTCTCTGTCCTCTGTTCAGGGAGGCAGGCGAGGCGTGTGGTGGGAGATACAGGGCAAAGGTTATATCAGTCTGACAGTTATTAAGTGAGGTGTAAGGTGATGGTGTACACACCCACTCCTAACGTCAGCTATTCAGCAGGTGGCCTTTGCTCTCTCCTTGATGGTTTGATAAGGATAGGTTCTGTCACCGAAAACATTGTCGCCTCTCTCTCGTCCACTACCGTTATCAGAGATTCTCTCTCTTTCCTTATTCTCTTCTGCTATTCCCTTATTTATCCTCCTCTCCTTTCCTACGGACCCTCACAATGAGAATGAGTAGAAAGTCTTGTGCAGCGAGGCCGCGGGAGGAGGGGAGGCATGCAGTTAGCAAGTTCAGAAGAGCAGTGAGCATGAAAATAACGGGTTGAGTTTGTACCGGTTGAGTTGGCACTGGTTGAGTTGGTCACTGGTTGAGTTTGCACTGATTGAGTTTGCACTGGTTGAGTTTGCACTGGTTCAGTTGGTCACTGGTTCAGTTGGTCACTGGTTCAGTTGGTCACTGGTTCAGTTGGTCACTGGTTCAGTTGGTCACTGGTTCAGTTGGTCACTGGTTCAGTTGACACAGGTTCAGTTGGTACTGGTTCAGTTGCTCATTGGTTCAGTTAGCACTGGTTCAGTTGGTACTGGTTCAGTTGGTCACTGGTTCAGTTGGTACTTGTTCAGTTGGTGACTGGTTCAGTTGGTCACTGGTTGAGATGGTCACTGGTTGAGATGGTCTATGGTTGATATATATGGTCACTGGTTGAGATGGTCACTGGTTTAGATGGCCACTGGTTCAAACGGTCACTGGTTGAGTTGTTTCTGGTTCAAGTTGTACTGGTTTAGGTGTCCGGCCACCACACACCACACACACACACATGTAATTAATTTTTTCCTCTGTCTCTGTCTCTGTCTCTGTCTCTGTCTCTGTCTCTCTCTCTCTCTCTCTCTCTCTCTCTCTCTCTCTCTCTCTCTCTCTCTCTCTCTCTCTCTCTCTCTCTCTCTCTCTCTCTCTCTCTCTCTCTCTCTCTCTCTCATTTTTTTCAATAGTTTATAATTATAAAAGTGGATTAAAAGTGATTACATTAATTAAGGTATTGAATTGTACATTTACTGCTAAAGATATCCTCTGTCCCAGAGACATCTATTTTTAAGCTATGTCTTATATCATAATATATACACAATATTTACAAACGTATATGCTAAACATTAGTGTCTGTCACAGGCACTTGTCACACGCACTTGACATAGTTGATGTGTGCAGCCACGCCTCACGGATCACTAAAGCGGGTGTGTGCGGCACCATCTGTGGGTCGCCACCTTCACCTGCTGAGTGTCCATGTCCACTTCAGCCGTGAAAACTTTCCACAGTGTTGCTAAGGCCCAGGTAAACAATCGATGGCACGTCGCGGTGTGGATCCTCGGGGTTTCGACGAGATCGCCTGACACTACCGCTCTCATAGTGCGCTCGGACCTCCTCCACGGGACCCGAAGTGCTGTGAGGTGTGAAGTTTGCTGTACCTGGGCCTTGTGCAGCATTGTGAGGGCACCAACTCTCCTTCGGTGCTCCAGGCTGTTCAGCTGGAAGCGGGGGTCATCCTGCTGCTTCTCCTGCTGTTGCTGCTGGTGCAGTTATTGTTGTTGTTGTTGTTGCTGCTGCTGTTGTTGTTGCCGCTGCTGCAAATGCCACTGTTGCCCCGGTTGACGTCTCGTCCACTCTTGGCTGTCGGCTTGGTGAATGAAGCGTTCAGCACGCCTCTGCACCTTACTCCAACAGTAATAGGTGACATTGGGTACTGCTCATCCAGGTGAGGGGACTACTCCATGATGGGCCTCATTTGAGTTTAGTATATTCTCGGGAGGCCATCAGCGTCGAGCAGGTGCTTTACTCGGCGCAGGAGTATCACCCTCAGGGAGGCTCTGCGTGCCACAGTCTCCAGGTGACGGTCGAAGCTGAGTCTGAAGTCAACCTCCACTCCCAGAATGTTGATGGAGTCTTTGAAGGCAAGGGTGTCATCTCCAAACTTCAGCTTTCCCTCGAGCAGCCTGGCGTCCTCCCTCAAACGTGATATGACCTCTTGATCTCGGCCCTTGCGCCGTCTTCTCGGCATGAGCAAAGATGGCATTTACATTCACCTGTCTTCTCGGCTGAGTGATGTCACTCTTCGTCTCTTGGCATCTTACTCACGTTCCTGCCTCTTCCTCTGCTGTTCTGTCTCTCTTCTCTCTCTCTTCTCTCTCTCTCTCCTCTCTCTCTCTCTCTCTCTCTCTCTCTCTCTCTCTCTCTCTCTCTCTCTCTCTCTTGCGCCATTCGGTCAGCGGTTCGAGTCCACCAAATTCGTCCTGGTGTGGTGGCGCTTTGTACAGTCAATAACCTTGTAGTTGGTACTTGCAAAGTGTCTAAATAGGATCAAAGTATCTTATCTCTCTCTCTCTCTCTCTCTCTCTCTCTCTCTCTCTCTCTCTCTCTCTCTCTCTCTCTCTCTCTCTCTCTCTCTCTCTCTCTCTCTCTCTCTCTCTCTCTCTCTCTCTCTCTCTCTCTCTCTCTCTCTCTCTCTCTCTCTCTCTCTCTCTTTCTCAAGAAATACAAACAGGAGAAACAGATCGACCATGAAGTAATCAAGACACTGAAGGAAGACCTGCACGCAAATGAGGAAATGATAAAGGATTTAGAAGAAAGGGCTAACTACCAGGAAGATTACAACCGACGCAATAACCTGCAAATTATCGGGATCGAAGAACATCCGGAAGGTGAGACATGGGAGCAATCAGCTGTTCAAGTCACCAAACTACTAGAGGAGAAGCTCCGGCTACCAAACATACAACTTGAACGAGCGCACCGAGTGGGGTGGCGTGACGACCATCGTAACCGTCCCATCATCGTTCGTTTTTCAAGGTACGGAGACCGCGAGGCCGTGATGAGGAACGTTACGAAGCTCCGAGGCACCAGGATATTCATAAACGAAGATTTGTGCTCGGCTTCACAAAACATCAGAAAAGCCCAACTACCTCAACTCAAACAAGCTCGAAGCGAAGGCAAGGTGGCGTTCTTCAGACACACACGACTCATCATTAAGAAGAGGACAAGTGATACTGGTGCGACTGGCTTTACTCCGAGGCACGAAGCTTCGACCCCAAATGGAACTCGTGCTGGATCTTTGGAGCGAGACCTCGGCAGTGCTGGTGCTGGTGTGAGTGCAGGAGACGGCACTAGTGCTTCTGCTAGAACACCAGCTGCTGTGCGTGTAGACGTCTCTGCCGCCGGGGCATGGGCTAGCAGTGACAGCGCTAGGAAGCTGACTCAGTCAGCTGTCGATGGCAGACCTAGAGGCACCTCACCAGCCGTGAACCAAGACAGAAGACCAAGCAGTGATACCAGCCAGCGGATAACCAGAAATTTAACGCGTGGAGGAAGGAAAGGCCAGTAGTTGGCATGTGCGTCCCCGTATATATACTAGTCCCTGTGTACTATAGGTAAAACAAGTATCGGTGCATAGGGGTCCGATGAATACTGTAAACATTCAGTCAAGTGCTGATAATATGGGAGGGTTGGTATGCCATGAATTGGGTGATGATAGAATGGAATGATAGATATTGAATTGGGTGTTCTGGAGTTCGAACCGGCCAACGCTTGTTTACCTCACAACTCTTGCTTCATAACTCCAATAACGGAGGATGCCACATACTGCCTTTAGGCTAACGCCGTCATTGTCGGACAATGCATATGCATATGGAATATGCGTTGGAGTATGCTGACAAGCCTGCCGACTTTTGGGAGCGTGTCGTATTCTGTGATGAGAAAACGTTCCGAACAGATGGTCCGTCAGCAACACATTATGTTTGGCGAGTGAATAACACCAGGTTAATCTCTCTCTCTCTCTCTCCCATGCACATATTTCGTGTTGTGTCAGTTGCATAATGCGTTACTAACGCACCCTAACCAACAGTAATGGCAATGTATTAAGGGAAATATATTAATATGTGGGGAGGCGGTAGCGGAGTGGTTAGCGTCTCCGACTGGCGTTCTCGGTGACCCGAGTTCGATCCCCGAAGATACCCAAAGCCTTTCTGCACCGTCGAGTGGCCTAAAAACACCCACAGGCCCTGCCCATCAACTCTACCTTCGGTTGCGAGTGCATCGGAGGACACAGGGGGGCGGCATGAGCCTCTAATCACAGGCGTCACTATAAGAATCCTGCCTGCGCCACCACGGGCGAGGACTAACCATCACAGCCCTCAAGTGAACATCCAGAGCCTACCATCCGAGCCCTAGGTCACCACTGCCTACAGGCGCTATAGGCACATATGTAAAAAAAATAAAAAATAAAAAAAATATATGCAATGATACATGCTAGACTTTATTTGCAGTTTGTTTCGGTTTCTGTAATCTTGCTCAAGTGTAGTGGGTATAAAACTGTTACATCTTTTGCGTAACAATCATAAACGTAATTTATATGTCAAAATGTGGCATGATTCCACCACACCTTCCATTATCAGTTTTAGAAGAGTTGAAATGTGTCTATCCCGTACTCGGCCGCGGTATGTTTCAGATATGAGGCAAACAATGTGTTCCCACCACGAGGAGTGGGCGTGTCACCGCTGGGTTGTGTGGTTGGATACACGGCGGTGTTATCGGGCAGCTGGCTGATGTTGGACCGGGACGTTTGACAGGGCAAAAGTTTCATTTCCCATGTGGAATTCACAACGTCACACTGTGTATCAATATATCAGTTTATATAAACAAAATATTACTCATTGTTGACACTGTATTACTGGTGATATATGGCATATTCCTGCCATCAGGACTACCAACCTATAGCTCGTATCACACTATGTTTTCGTTTTCTTCGTTCCGTAGTGCCAAAATGTTTCACGCATATAGTGCACCGATACTTGTTTTACCCGTAGTACATCAAGTCAATTAATCATGACTACTAACTTATCATTTTTGCCATTTCACTCTTTGACCGATACCGACTTTATCAGCACATTGACTGAATATAATACACATCATTTTCCTTTTACTGTGTTATATCAATTAATTTATAACCCCTCTAAACCAAGCAATAATCACTTAGTGGATGATTCTCTCTCAAACAATATATTCCGGGAACCCGTATGTCGCTAGGTTTTCAGTGATGACCAATATATGAAACAATCAATTTCTCACCCAAGCTTGAATATTTTGTCTCTTAATATTAATAGTGTACCGCTTCACCTTGAAACACTTTTTGACCAGTGCATAACTCCAATTGGTATCAAATTCCATGTTATCGGTCTTTGTGAAACCCGCCTAAATGATGACATTTGTATCTGTATAATATAAATGGTTATACTGCACACTTTAAAAATAAGAGCACATATGGGGGTGGTCTTGCGATATACTTACAAAATTCATATGAGGGTATGCTAATACAAGACTTTACAACTTCCACACATTGAGTCCTATTTCTAAAAGTTTCAAAGTCACATAAGTTTATAATTGGTACTATATACAGACCACCCAACGCAAACATTTATGAATTACTTTTAACATTAGAACATATTTTAGTGTTTGTGTCTAGGGTAAAACTTCATTGTTATATAATTGGTGACTTCAATATTAATCTTCTAGCAAATAGTGTTCATGTTCAGAACTTCTCAAACATGTTTTATTCTCATATGTTTTTTCCAGTCATAAATAAACCTACCAGAGTATCGAAAACATCAGCCACAATAATTGATCATATATGGACAAACGACATGGTTAATTATAATTACAGTGGTATACTGTACACTTCTGTCAGTGACCACTTTCCAGTTTGTAGTTCATTTTCAGTGCCAATTGTTAATTATCCATGTGCAAGCATTTTATTTTCTAAAAGGATTTTCAATAATGAAGATATCAATAATTTCAAAATAGAGTTGAGAGAATATGATTGGGAAACAGCAGTAATTAATACCGGAGTAAATGAATGTTTCGATATTTACATGGAACTACTTATACTTATTTACAACAAACACTTTCCTGTAAAAGAATATACAGTCAAAGAGAAACATATCGACAAACCCTATATAACTCAAGATATAAGTAAGTCCATCAAAGAACGTAACAGACTCCAGAAATTGTATGCTAAGTGGCCAATTACTTACAGAACTACATTTAAAAGGTACAGGAACACTTTAACTTATATAATAAGAGTAGCAAAAGAGAACCACTATAAATCCAAATAAAAGGAAAATGCAGGCAACAGTAAAAAGACTTGGGAAACTCAAAATAATATCATTGGAAAAAATAGTTATCAGCTTCCTACCTCCATTTCATTCCCAGGTAATACTTTATCAACAAATCAGGAAATAGCTGAATCATTTATTAACTATTTCTGTAACATTGCTAACAACTTGGCCCAAAGCATTGGACCGTCACCAGTTTCATTTGATAATTACCTACCTGATCCTACACCTTTTTCTTTTTTTATTCGCCCAACAACATTACAGGAAATTGAAGCTATAATAAAAAAATTGAAACTAACTTCCCAGGGTATGACACCATAGATATAAAGATAATAAAAAAATGCAGCAGTATAGTGTCACCATATTTACAACACATATTCAACAGATCATTTGAAGAAGGACTGTTCCCAAAACAGCTCCAGATAGCACGAATTATTCCCATTTATAAAAAAAAGGTGATAAATCTCTCCACCAGAATTACAGACCTGTATCAGTTTTGCCAAACTTAAGTAAAAATTTTGAAAAAATGATGCCTTTAAAACTTATGGACTATTTATGCAAAAACTCATTATTATCTGAACATCAGTATGGATTTAGACCCAATTATAGCACTGAGTTAGCAGTACACCAGCTCATCCAACACATTTATGAAGCTATTGACAGTAAGCAATATCAAATAACAATTTTTTGTGACTTGACAAAAGCTTTTGATACTATTTCTCATTCCATACTGTTAGATAAACTTAAAGTGTACGGAGTTCGAGGTACGGCTAACAACTGGTTTAAGAGTTATTTAGGTAATAGACAACAATATACAGTATACAACAACACATCATCTTCTTATAATAATGTCAACTTTGGAGTACCACAAGGCTCAATTCTCGGACCGATATTGTTTTTAATATATATAAATGACATTACACGTAGCACCAATTTACTAAATTTCCTACTTTTCGCAGATGACACAAATATATTCATAACCGGGAGAAATGTTAATGAATTGAAAATTATACTAAACCGAGAATTAAATCACGTAGCAAATTGGATCAAATGCAATAAATTAACTCTCAATATAGGTAAAACAAATTACATGATTTCACATCCCTTAATGACACAAACACCCCATGTAAATATACAAATTGATAATTTTATTATAAATCAAGTTAATGAAATAAGATTTTTAAGTGTCATAATTGATAACTCTTTAAAATAGAATTTTCATATAGAATTCTTAAAAACTAAATTATGTAAACTAAAAGGTATAATATACAGGATTAGAGACCATGTGAATAATGACAGTCTTAAACAAATATATATTTCACTATCAATCAATCAATCAATCATTGGGGGCATACGCCGGGGGGCGCGTCGCCTCGCCCACCCTACGACGCCACTCCCGGGGGTCACCACGCGCGAGCTCCCATGCAGGCTCCTTTCCCATACCAAGCAGCTCTCGACAAGAAACATCAACTTGCCCCAGCCACGAGCCTTGTGGGCACCCCCTTGGCCTCCTCCACGCCGGACTGTCTCTTACAGATACAACCCGATGGGAAGGATCGGTTTCAGGGTAGAGTGCCACATGCCCATATAGCCGAAGTTGGCGCTGACGGACTATGCAGGTAATAGGCCTCGATTCAGTCTCACGGTGCTATCGCTGATTTGACACGTAATCATCCCAGCGATACCCCATGATTCTGCGAAGACACTTATTACCAAAGGCATTGATTCGTCTCTTCAAGTCACTATTTAGTGTCCATGTCTCACAACCATAGAGTAAGACAGGGATCACAAGCGACTTGAAGATCCGGATTTTTGTCCTCCTGCACAGGTACCGACAACGCCAAATACTCCCACTGAGCGAGTCCATAACACCGTGGGCTATGCCAATCCGCCGTAAGACTTCTTGACGTGACCCGCCGTCATTATGGACTGCGCTACCAAGGTATGTAAAACTTTCCAAGATCTCAATGTCCTCGCCACACGCATGAACAGACTGTACTGCTTCATCTAGTAAGTCTCCAAACACCTGGACCTTGGTCTTGAGCCAGGAGACCTCAAGTCCCAAAGGCTTTGCCTCCTCGTACAGCGCCTCGAGAGCCATCACCAGGACCTCCAGCGACTCAGCAAAGATTACTGCATCATCGGCAAAAACAAGATCAGTGATCTTGGTGTTGCCGACGGATGCTCCACAATCACTTTGATCTACAACCTTGTCCAATACCCAGTCCATACAAGCGTTGAAAAGTGATGGGGCAAGGACGCACCCTTGCCTCACTCCTGTATTCACAGGAAAGAAGCTGGATACACCTGCCCCACACTTCACAGCACTCTCAGTCCCAGAATACAGACCAGTTATCAAACCAATAGTCCTTGCAGGAATTCCTCGAAGTCGCAGAAGATCCCAGAGTGACTCACGATGCACTGAGTCAAACGCCTTCTTGAGAGCAACATAGGCTGCAAGCATCCCTTGTCGAAACTCACGTCGGCGTTCCACCGTATTTCACTAGCTTATCCATATTTATTATATTGTTGTGCTTTATGGACGGGTGCTTATAAAACATACATCGATCATCTTTTTGTTGAACAGAAGAGGTTGATACGCATAATGACTCGCAGGCCAACGCTATGATCACACTCACCCTCTCTTTATAAGCTACAAATTATTAAAATTGCAAGATATTATACACCTACAGACATGCTTATTTGTATACGGAGCCCTTGCATTCATTTCCAATAAATTGTAATTTTAATGTAATAGACCGTAGTGACACTAGACGATTAAATGATTTATGAACCCCACTGTGTAGAACAAGTCACGCCCAACAGAGTATCCTATTCCGAGGACCCAAACACTGGAACCAACTTCCTCATGAGACAAGGAACAGTAATTCACGAGCTGGACTCAAAAACAAACTTAAAAACATGTTATTAGCTAATTACAATTAGATTTACCGGTAATATTTCAATTTTTTATATTCTAGGTAAGACTCTTATATTATAAAACACATTTTTGTGATGTAAGTTGAAAGACTGCATATAGTAATGTCATGGTAGGTGCATTTATCAATATTATTATCATAAATATTATCATCATTATTGCAAATATTATTATTTATATTATTATTATTGTTATCATTATTATTATTATCCAAATTACATTATTATTATTATTATCATTATTATCATCATTATCATTTTTTTTT